>JARHVA010002194.1:2110000-2245000 GCA_037957365.1 Torreya grandis
ATCCCTCAATGTCTTGTAATATTCCATGGGCAAATTTACCTATTCCTTTTTGTTATTAGTTTTTCAACCTAATCTTTTTTAGCTCTACCCATCATACCATCGCTATTATTACATCAAAATTTTATTTATCGAGTAACTAAGAGAGAGATTGAGTTAGTTGACCTGATTCAAGTTGATTTGTTGGGTCTATAACCTTCCTTAAGGTATCTATTAACTACTCAACCTTATTATTTATCTCATTCTTAGTGACCTTATCGCTATCCAATTTTTCAAAGAGAGAATGTATGCTTGTCTAAAAATCATATTTAAGTCCCTCTCTTGTTAGATGACTAAGGAGTAGTTTGGATAATTGATAATCCCACCACTATTTTTTTTCTATTTTTTAGGTGGGGTAAATATTATCTCCACATAATTTTCCCCTATTGCATCATAAGAGACATCATAAGTCATCTTAAGACCTCTATTTGGTCATTTGGATGCTTCTAATAGACCAAAATCTAGGGTGGTGGGAGATATCATATGTTTTCTCTTTTTAAACATTGATTGTGCCAACCAATTTAGAGTGGCTACCAATAAATATTATGTTGTTCCAATATTCACTATTACCTTTAATCCTATAACTAAATCTATTACACTAGTAGTTACCATAATAAGTGATATATCTACCGCTGACATTATCGATGAGTCTTTGGTTAATGATTTGGTTGTCTCTTTCCCATTGGTAGGTTAAGTATACATAGTTGTATCAATGGGAATCTATGTTTACACCTCCTTGGTGGGGATTTGGGTTTTGAAGAAAGTAAGGATACTTGTATGGGTAGACTGGATATGCTTACAAAAGGTGTGGAAGCTAGAAGTGGCATATGTATAGAGGTAGGCATGTGTGGTTAGAATAATGGAAGTTATGAAAGGGTGGTGTACAAGGTAGTGAAATAATTTATCAATGTAGTGGGTATGGCCAAAGTATAAATAGTGGTTATTGTGATGGAAGATGAATATGAAGTTTTATTTTTCTTAATGGTTGTGATGGATAGTGGGATCATAGTTAGAATGATTGAGTCTACATCCATGTACTATTAGGTGGTGTAGGTGATTAATGGGGTAGTAGTGGATATAGGGGATGATGTGGAATTGATTGCAAAAGAAGGATGTGAAGGTTGAGGTGGAATAACTAATTTTTTTGATTGGATTACTACCAAGGGAATCACTTACATTGGTTGGTTAGATTAAGGAGAAATCACTTGCACTAGTGGGTTGGTGAAAATAGGAAGGTTAATTACTTGCACTAATAAGTTGGTAGAAATAAGAAGAGGGGTTACTATAATTATTTCTACTATGGAAACTTTTAGTGCTTGATCCATTGGCTAGATTATTGTCACTTAGATGGTAGAAGAATCCATTCTTTCTTTTTTCTTTTGTTTCCTTTTATGAAAGAAAATTGGCCTTATGTCCTGATCTACTTATTCCCACTATTGGAACCTTTTATTTCCACTAATTATACACCCTTATCCTTTACCTTTATGAGTCTATCTATGATGTTCGAGGTATCTTTGGTAATTTTAACCCCCTTACTTATTAACAAGTATATGTTAGGATTAAGAGCACAATTGATTACCTTTGTATAAGCAACTAAACACAGAATTTAACCAGAAGTAATATGTAACTAGAATTTAGAAACAACACAAAATATGAGCGATAATACAATCTTGTATTAACACTCTTCCAGAAGGAAATACAATGAAGAAATCACACTCTTCCCACACTTCTTAGGCATAAAGTAATTCTCCCTCAAGAGTTATCTCTCTCAATTATAAACCAACTCAAACACAGAGTTGTTTGATCCACTAGTAAGTGACAATCAACTCAACCATTGTTGCCTACTTCTAGTCCACCAAGTACTCAAATTACTCTAAGTAGATCTCCTTGATCTTGCACACCTGAAAACCAACTGATGTTACTTACCATGTAGATCTCCCCTAATCTTGCTACCTATAGATCAACTAATCTTACACACCTGGAAGAACCCTTGTTCTTGTCCTTGACAAGTCCTTTTGATCCTTCACACTTTACAATACATCCCCATGGGTCTCTTAAATAGATCCCATACAGACAATAATTAGACTTCCCAATTAAAATAATTAGAAATGTAGACTCAAGACTAAAATTATTATTTTACATGCAAACTAACTGTTCATCTAAAATTAGACCAATTCTGGAAGCGCATGCAAATGCACACACACAGAGGTTTCCGACATCAATTCCTATCTGACCAATGCCAGCTGACTCCTAACCGATGTTAGTTACTATGTACACTAAATATTATTGACATTAGTTTATCAGACTGATGTTAGTTACTTTAACACTCAGCAACCCCCACCATTTGCATTAGTGAAGCTTTTAGCTCCACAACTTAACAATCTCCAACTTGGAGATAAATAGCTACACCTGTACCTGTACATCATCTAATTTTGTTTCCTAGCTTGTATCCCTCTTCAAGTTTAATCTTGAAGACCAATAGAATTTGAATGAAGATTCAACTTATCCTTTGTTCCTGACTTTGTTAACATTTCTGTAGGGTTCTTATCCTTGCTAGCCACCATGACTGCAACAACCTTCTGCATGTCAAAAATCTAGCTAACCACCATACCACCAATAATGAACACATATCCTATGGTGCTTCTCTTGTCATCCAAGTAACCTGCCATATCTAAATCTACATACCCATGTAGAGAAGTGCTTGACCCTGTATAACATGTATACCTATTATTGGTCCCTCTTAGATACCTAAAAATCCATTGAACTGCTTTCCAGTGCTCCTTTCCCAAATTGGGTATTAACTTCTTGACAACTCCCACTGCTTGGGTAATAACAAGTCTAGTACTCATGTACTCAACCTCATCATGTGATTCAAGACACTGTTATGTGAACTATCTAACCATAGGTGTGATAATTGGTTCTACATCTTGCATATTAAACCTCTCCACTACCTTATTCACATAATTCTTTGGAGATAAAATCAACCTATGACTTTCCATATCTCTAAAAATACTCATGCCAAGGATTTTATTTGCTCCTCCTAAATCTTTCTTGGCACACCTCTGAGCTACTTTTACCTTTAGCTCAGCAAATCCCTGCATGTGTGACCCTGCAACAAGCATATACACTACATACAGTAACAAGATAATGTCATGACCATTATCCAACCTGGTAAAATAAACACAATGGTCACATTGACATTGGCTAAAGCCATGCTTTTTCATACACCTGTCAAACCTTAAACACCATTGTCTTGGAGCTTTCTCAAGACCATATACCTTGGCCTTCTATCTCACCTATCCATTCTCTCCTTTCTTTAACCTAGGAATCCATTCATCTTTCAGTGCTTTCATCCCAGCTGGAAACTCTACCAAATATCCTATTTGGTTCTCTTCCAAGGAATCAATTTCCTTATTCATGTCATGCTCCCACTGTTTCTTCGATTCTAACTGCATTGCCTCTTCAAAACATCCTGGTTCTTGACCATCAGTGAGCAAAAAGTAGTGTAAAGAAGGGGAATAACAAATTTGAGGCTTACTTATCCTTTCAATCCTCCACATGGGCATTTGAGACTCCTTGATAGCTTGTTGTCCACCCAAAATCTAATTTAATAGTGACCGATGTTGGTTACCTCTAGCCGACCTTGGTCTGCACCCGACTAATGTCGATTCCTCCTAATCACCGACGTCAGTTCCTTGATTGACATTAGTGTCCACCTACCCAACATCATTGACTTTAGTTTGCACATGACCTATGTCAGTTCCTTCCTATTTGATGTCGGTTCTCACTTGACTGATGTCGGTAATTGTGTTTTCCTATGAGTGATGATTTTTACCCGCAAGCTCATTTTGGATCATAACCTTGTCCAAATCAACACTACCCTACTCAAAATTATTTAGCCTCTTGAGCTAAATTCTATCCATGATCTTCTCCTTGAAAACCAAGGCTTTCCTATTCTTATCATTATCAAAAACATCAGATTTCCTCTTTATGCAATATTGTGATCCTCTAATAGAAGCTCCCTTCTTTGTTGACCCAGATCCAATAAACCTCACTTTCTTCTATTGCTTACAGAAATCTTGATCTATGTTTTTCAAACCTGAAAGCTTACCATTTGACTTAAGAACATCCATTCCCTTCTCACTCATGTGACAAAGCCTATAGAACCACATCTTTGCATCTACATTTGAAGTAGATAGATAAAGTGTACCTACTTTCTTACCTCTTGCTAAAACAAGTGCACCCTGGGAAACTTTCCAAGATTCTACTGTGAGAGTTACTATACATCCCTCATCACCCAACTTTCCTACAAAAATCAAATTCTACTTCAGGACTGGAAGATGCATGACATCCTTCAACACCCATGTGTTTCCATTCTACAATTTCAGCTGCACTTCCCCTTTGCCAACCATTTGACAAGGCTTACCATCCCCTAAATAAATTTTTCCAAAGTCTCCATGGACATAATCATGAAAAAATTCTCTATTTGGGGTTGCATGGAAAGAGGCACCAGAATCTAAAACCCAAGTTTCCACTTTATCCAAGGAACATACAAGAGCATACTATGCAACAATACCTGCATCTTTTGCTTCTTCATTTCCTTCATGTTGATCTTCTTTCAACCAACAATCTTTCTTTACATGCCCTTTCTTTCCACAATTCCAACAAATTATATTGCCATACCTGGATCTAGATCTCCTACCTATCTTTAACCTTGATTTCCCTTACTTGCTCTTCTCTCTTTGCCTTTGCCTACTTTCAACACTTAAAGCATTACCTGATGATTTCCCTGTGCTTTTCCTCTGAATTTCTTTATTCAAGATTACACTAACAACATCATCAACCTTTAAGATATTTGAAGTAGACACAGTATTACTAACTGCCATTACCAAATTATCCCAATTTTTAGGTAAAGAGCATAAGATTAAGAGAGCCTTAATTTCGTCATCAAAATCTATATTAACTAAAACTAACTGATTTACTAATCCATCGAAATCACTAAGATGACTATGTACCGATCCACCTTCCTACATTTGCAAATTAAATAATTGCTTCATAAAAAATACCTTATTTAAAGCTGAGGGTTTTTCATATAAATTTGCCAAAGATTCCATTAAATCTACTATTGTCTTTGCCTGTGATAAGTTGGAAATCATAGACGATGCCAGGCTCAACCTTATAGATCCCAGAGCCTTCTGATCAAGAACATTCCATTCTTCATCTTTCATATCTGTGGGCTTGCATACAACCCCACCCAATGGTAAGTATAGATATTTTTGATACAGATAATCTTCTATCTGTGTCCTCCATAATTGATAATTCTTGCCATTGAATTTCTCCATTCTTAGCTTACTTTCTTCTACCATTGCTTTACTCCCACTCAAATAGAAACCCCTATGAGTGACATGTAATCAATAAACACTAACCTGCTCTAAACCAGGCTCTGATGAACCTTCAACCAGGCTCTTATACCAATTGTCAAGATCTAGAGAATAGTAAGCTCTGATACCACTTGTTAGGATTAAGAGCACAATTGATTACCTTTGTATAAGCAACTAAACCCAGAATTTGACTAGAAGTAATATGTAACTAGAATTCAGAAATAACACAGAATATGAGAGATAATACAATCTTGTATTAAAACCATTCCAAAAGGAAATACAATGAATAAATCACACTCTTCCCACACCTCTTGGGTTTATAGTAATTCTCCCTCAAGAGTTCTCTCTCTCAATTACAAAGCAACTCAAACACAGAGTTGTTCCCTCCAATAGTAAGTGACAATCAACTCAACCATTGTTGCTTACTTCTAGTCCACCAAGTACTCAAAGTACTCCAAGTAGATCTCCTTGATCTTGCACACCTACAAACCAACTGATCTTACTTACCATGTAGATCTCCCCTGATCTTACTACCTATAGATCAACTGATCTTACACACCTAGAAGAACCGTTGTTCTTGTCCTTGACAAGTCCTTTTGATCCTTCACACTTTACAATATAGCCTCATGGGTCTCTTAAATAGATCTCATACAAACAATAATTAGACTTCCCAATTACAATAATTAGAAATGCAGACTCAAGACTAAAATTAGTCTTTTACATGCAAACTAACTATCTGTCTAAAATTAGACCAATTTTGGAAGCACATGTAAATGCACACACACACACAGGTTGCCGACATTGGTTCCTATGTGACCTATGTCTGCTGACCCCTAACCGATGTTGGTTACTGCGTACACTGAATATTGCTGATGTTGGTTGATCAGACCGATGTTGGTTATTTTAACACTCAGCAACCTCCACCATTTGCATCAGTGAAGATTTTAGCTCCACAACTTAACAGTTCAAATTTATGTTTATAATTAGGGTGGTTCTATTTAATAAAGAGAAGGATTTAGGTGTATACCACCTGACTTGAGGAGGAGATTGGAGGTAGATTTTATTATCATAATATACCCTATCAACTAGTTTCTCATATTTCAAATTTTTTATAATTGGTGCCATATCATAATTCTTAATGTGTTCAAGGGTCATTCTATAATAATCCCTCAACCTAACTTATTCCTCATCTTGCATATCCTCCTAATAATCTTCATAACAAGTAATGTGGGAATATGAGGAACCTAATAAAATAGTAACATAACTAGTCACATCATAAAAGGTCCTAGAATCAAGATTTCTCTAAGTCATCTAGGTCATCTCTATATTTGCACATTTGTCCTGAGATTGAGAAGGGTAAGTGTATCTCCCTATACTAATAGGGAAGTGTATGCTTGACTTGTGCCTACTTGATAAAAACTTATGGGTTTCCACTAGTTGTCTCATAAGTTTCATTAAGGCTCATTTGTCACTTACATATCTATGAAGGGTATAAAGACACCCACTAAAACCACTAACTTTGATGTATGAACATGTGGGGAATTGAATAAAGTATGATCCCAAATTTGCTATTATATTGTTGTAGCATCAAAAAACCTTGTCCTTCTTAGATCTTGTTCAAACAAGGTAATGATTTATTAGATGAAGCCATCATTAACTCTTATGAATTTTTTCTTCTCCCCTCAAAAGTGAGGTCAAGATAGTATTTATAACCATTTTTTATCTGATCTAGCATTAAAATTAATCTCAAGAATGCCCTCCCTCTTATTAAAACATAGATGAGGTTGGAAGTCATATAGAATTTTCCATTGGTTTGTTCTTCCATCAAATTTCTATAAATAAAATCACTGATCACTTGGGCCTAATGAATGCATTGCTTTTTTTATTGGAATACCCATATATACTAGTAGATCTAACTATTGTCACTTGGTTTTGCACCCTTTGTGGAGGTGACTAATATCTCTTTATCCAAGAGGCATAATGGAAACACCTCTAGGCTTGTAGGTAGCCTAAGGATGAGGTGAATCTCTAGATAGGGATAGATCCCTTAATGTACCACTTTGGATCACAACTACACTTAAAATATTTTATTTTGGGGGAGGGAGATATATAACTAAAAGCAAACTATTGTAAGGGAAGTGACACACCAAATAAGATGATGACTTCCAACTAGCAACATATTACACTTGAGAACAAATAACTAACCAAACATACACTCCTTCAATCTACATCTTCTCACATCAATGTTACATTATGAGGTTATGGATAAATATACAAAGTTAAGAGGACTAGACAAGAGGCCTTAAATGGAAATAGTGAATAGACTAACTCACTCAATTCTTGGCATTTCTTAGAACACTTCACATGCACTATAAGAAGAAGCTTTCCAACTACAAATAGGATGAAAGAATGAGTCAACATGCTAAGGAATCAATATTCTTCACTAATCAAGATCTAACATTCAAGTAAAACACACTATTAAAAGTCATTAAGATGTAAAAAATTAGTGGTCTTATTAATCAGATGGTATGTTAGGAATAAAAACACTTAAATATAGATCTACTATTACCATAAACCATATCTAAATCTATGAAATAAAATGCTTCATGGAAACATTCCTTAATTCACCATTAATATGAAATTATAAATGAGAGAAAGATAATAATAACATAGATAACATAGATCTAACATGGTTATCCCAATGTGGGCTACATGCACCAATGAAAGTTCTCAAATAAATTAGTAATCTAAAACAAGATTACAATGAACTCTCATAGAGATATAAAAATCTCCTGTAAAAAGTGTTACACAAAAATCTACACTTTCACCTACACCTACACAATGTTGTATCTCACAAGTTGCTAAACCACACCTTATAATGAACACCTACACTTTAAAAAACACCTAAACTTTGACTCTGATCCTCAAAGCCACACAATGAAAATAATCTATCAACCTCGAAAGGCCACACCACACCCTATATATATATAATAAAATGAAAAAAATCCATAAAAGGAGGATAAAATATGTAATGCTTATCCAAGATAAGCATTATCCAACATGTGAAAACCCTCCTCCACCTCATCAAGCTTATTTAAAATATCTCCCAAGGAGGAATTTACCATATTCATCTCTCCACCTTCTAAGGGCACATTTTCAAAAAAAGTTTGATCTTAACCAACTCAACTCAACAAGGAGTTCTATTTTCCAAAAAACAACTAGCTTCCTCAAAATAGGGAAGTCAACATGGGGAAAGGCATCTAAAACTAACTCCATGAAATATGGAAAACATAAAAATTAGGAATACAAAGAATATTCCACTCACATGTGGAGAACATGAAAATTATGCCCCCACATACTTGGAGCCCTTTAATCACCAAAAATTAATTTGTATGGTCATGTGATAGCCCCAAAGGGCTCCACACTCAACAATCTCCCACTTTGAGATCATTTCCCCTAAACATAATCTATCTCTACTCCATGACCACTAATGCCCACCAAATCTAAACATAGTCTCAACTTGTATAATGTGACCACCTTGGTCATCATATCTATATGATTTTGTATAGTATGAATATTTTACATCTTCACCAAGTTCTCCTCTAAAGCTATCTTGATTAAGTGATAACATAACTGAATGTGTTTCATCCTCGAGTAAAAATTAGAGTTCTTTTCTAAATGAATAGGACTCTAGCTATCACTGTGTAGTCCCCCAACTTCTTGCTCATGCCCAAACTCTCAAAATAACTCCTATAACCAAATGATCTCCTGGATAGCTTCTATGGTAGTAGCATACTCTACCTCTATAGTTAACAAATCCATAACCTTTTGTATCTTGGAAATCCAACTAACCAATGTATCTCTAATAGTAAATATATATCATATCATAATTCTCCTAATATCAATATCACATGCCATATCTGAGTCCACATAACCACACAAAGTGGTATCTAATCCACCATAACATAATGCAAAATCAATGGTTCCTCTCAAATACCAAAGAATCCATTACACTATCTACCAATGCTCATAAACTAGATCATTCATATACCTACTCATAACTCCCACTGGGCAATATCCAACCTAGTACAAACCATGGCATACATCAACATGCCAACTACAAATGAGTAAAGTACCTTGGACATCTTTACCTTTTTAGATTTTATCTTGGGACACTATTATTTTGATAATCAAAAGTGGCTTGCCAAAGGAGTGTCAATAGATTTAGTATCCAACATGCTAAACCTTTCCAAGACATTCTTCACATATTTTGATTGGGATAAGATCAACTTCCTCTCCTTCCTATCATGATATATATTCATACCAAGGATTTAATTTGTAGCACCCAAATCCTTAATATAAAAGGAGTCACTAAGTTGTTTCTTGAGCATATGAATATGTTGTATGTTCTTTCCTACAACTAACATGTCATCGATAGACAAGCATAATATAATAAAGGAACCATCATCAAAATGTTTGATTTACATGTAATGGTCAAAATGACACCTTTGATATTCTTGTTTTGACATAAAATAATCATATTTCTTGTAGCCTTGTCATGGAGATTGTTTCAGGCCATATGAGCTCTTCTTTAGTCTACACACATAGTTATCCTTCCCTTTGACCTCATAATTATATGGCTACTTCATATACAACTCTTCATCCAAATCACCATGAAGAAAATCAGTTTTCACATCTAATTATTCTAAGTGAAAATCCTTAACTATAACTAAACAAATAATAGTCATAATAGAAGATATTTTTATAATAGGAGATAAAATCTCATCAAAATCAATACCTAATTTTTGTGCAAACCCATTAACCACCATCCTATCCTTCTACAATTTATATCCCTTCATTCTCTTCTTTGATTCTAAATATCCACTTATTTGGTAATACACACTTTCCCTTGGGTATCCTAACCAAATCCCATATTTGGTTCTCCATGAGAGATCTATGATCTTCATCCATGGCTTGTTCCCATCTAAACTTGGCATCTACCTACATTGCTTCATCATAACGCTCTAGTTCTCCATTATCAGTGAGTAATAAATAATTCAAATAAGGATAAATTTTTTTAGGTGCTCTTCTTACCCTAGAAGATATTCTTACCATAGGATTTTGGGGTCCTTATGTAGAAGGTTCCTAAACTAAATCTTTGGTAATTTTCCATCCACAATGTCATCCAATACTATGTACTCTTTCTGTTGATCCTATTCCTACAGCTGATCCTTATGCATGAATTTTTCATTAAAGACTACATCTCTAGACCAAATAATTTTCTAATCTTTAATGCTCCATAAATAAAAACCAAAGTCATCCTCACCATAACTAATAAATGTGCATTTCTCTAATTTAGCCTCTATCTTGGTCCTATCCTCTTTCTTGATGAGAGAAAATGCTTCACATCCAAAGACTCTAAGAAAAGAATAATCAAAATTATTACTAGACTAAGCTTTTTCTAGAATGACTACATCTAAATGCACATAAGGTCATTTATTAATTAGATATACTACCATGATAACTACTTCTGGGAAAAATTATAAAGGCAACCCTGCATGTAACATCATGCTCCTAACATGTTTCATTATTGTTATATTCATCCTTTCAGATACCCCATTATACTATAGATTTCTTGGAACAATCCTTTTCTTATGGATTCCATTAATAGAATAATAATCAAAGAAATCATTACTACAATACTCATCTCCATTATCTGATCTAAGACATTTCAACTTGAGACTTGTTTCAATATTAACAAAGGTTTTCCACTTCTTAAAAGTGTCAAATACATCATATTTATTTTTAATGAAATAAACCCAAACTTTTCTAGTTGCATCATCTATAAAAGTAACATAATAATTAGATCCACCAATAGAAGATACCTGAGGTTGTCCCCATACATCTAAGTATACTAGATCTAACTTATGATCTTTCTTTGTGGGTCTAACCGTCACTAACTTAACCCACTTATATTTATCATACACAAAATTTTCATAGAATTCTATAACTATGTCTTTCAATCTAGGTAGTTTATCTTTTAAGATTTACATGCCCTTATGGATCATATGATGGAGCATGTAGTGTCACATAGTTGTATTTCCATCTGTAAAAACTAAATCAATAGAATCAACACTACTAGTCAAATACAAAGTACTAACTTTCTTACCTATTGACATCACAAGAGCACCTTTGGTAACTTTTCAAGAATATATAGTAAACAATACTAAACATCCCTCACTACCCATTTACCCCACTCAAACCAGATTCTATCTCAACATAGGCACATGTCTAACATCCTTAAGGATCCATGTGTTCCCATTCTACATCTTAAATTGAAAAAAACCTTTCGATACTATCTCACATGGCTCATCATCACAAAGATATATATGTCCTAGATTTTCTTGAACATAATTTGTAAAATAATGCCTATGTGGGGTGGCATGAAAATAAGCCCCTAAATCTAATACTTAAGACTCAGGAAAAATATCCATAGAAAGAATTAAGGAATCTTGACATGATCTAATTGATGTCATATTTACCTCATTTATTTCTTCCTTTTTTGAATTCTTATCCCAAAGTGACCAACAATCCTCCTTTGAGTGTCCACTCTTCTCACAATGCTATCATATCATCTTGGATCTAGATTTAGACCTAGATCTACCATTTTACTTTCCTTGGTTGACTTTTCTCCTATCCTTTTGGCTCCCTCTAGTGTCAATGGATAAATCATTACCTAAAGATGTTTCATCATTAATTTTCCTTTGCATCTCCTTGTAAAGGATCACACCTACAACATCCTCAAAATTTAAGCTTCCCTTGGTAGGGACTGCATTACATACAGCCATAACCAAATTATTCCAAATATTAGGCAAAGAACATAAGATTATCAAAGAACTAACTCCATCATCAAATTTAATTCCAACTTAATTGAGCATACTTAAAACTATATTAAAATCATCAAGATGATTAGCAATTGAATCATTCTTAGACATTTTCATGTTAAACAATATTTTCATAAGAAAATTTTTATTAGAAGCTAAAGGTTTCTCATATAAATTCCCAAGTTTATCCATGAGATCCTTTATAGTTATCTGATCTACAAGGTTAAATGCAATAGATTATTCAAATCATAACCATATGGCTCCTAATCCCTTCCTATCAAATAATGACTAATCTACATCACTCATACTTATAGGTTGTCCTCCTTTCCCCTCTAAGGGGAGTTGAAGTTATTTATAATATAGGTAATCTTCCATCTAAATTTTCCACAAACCAAATTTATTACCATCAAACTCCTCAACTCTAAATTTTATCTCTTCTCCCATAGCTCCCATTGAAGCTAATTGTCTTCCTGTGATTTACCATTTCAGCAAAAATAAAGCAACCAATGGTTTTAATACTAGTTAGGAATAAAAAAAACTTAAATCTAGATCTATTATTACCATAAACTAGATCTAAATATATTCAATAAAATACATCATGGAAACATTCCTTAATTACCCATTAATATGAAATCATAAATGAGAGCAAGATAATAATAACATAGATAACATAGATCTAACGTGGTTCACCCAATGTGGGATACATCCATCAATGAAAGTTATAAAGTAAATTATTAATCTAAAACAAGATTATAATGAACTCTCATTAAGATATAAAAATCTCTTATATAAAGTGTTCCACAAAAATATGCACTCTCACCTACACCTACACAAAGTTATATATCACAAGTTACTAAATTACACCCTGTCATGAACACCTACACTTTGAAAAACACCTACACTTTGACTTTGATCCTCAAATACACACCATGCAAATAAACCATCAACCTCTAAAGGCCAAACCACACCCTATATAAATAAGAAAATGAATAAAACCCACAAAAGGAGGGGAAAATATGCAATGCTTATCTATGATAAGCATTATCCAACATGTGACAACCCTCCTCCGCCTCATCAAGCTTATCCAAAAACTCTCCCAAGGATGAATTCACCATATTCATCTCTCCACATTCTAATGGCACATTTTCCCAAAAACATGTGATCTCAACCAACTCGACTCAACAAGGAAGGAGTTCCCTTTTCCGAAAAACAACTATCTTCCTCAAAATAGAAAAGTCAACATGGGAAAAGGCATATAACAACTAACTCCATGAAATATGGAATACATAAAAATTAATAATACAAGGAATATTCCAGTCACATGTTGAGAACATGAAAATTATGCCCCCCCCACATACTTGGAGCTCTTTAGGCCCCTAAAATTAATTCCTTTAGTCATGTGATATCCCCAAAAGGATCCACACTCAACATGGTATTCAAATGACCAGGGTTTCACCATACTCAGGTGGAACATAAGTTATAATGGCCAAAATGGATAGTTCTTATAGAACTTGAGAGAGATAGGATAAGAGAGAAGTCAAAGGGTCAAAAGTACACTTATAAAGATGAAAAAATTAGTTACTTATGCATGAGAAGAGTATTTTGGATGAATCATGCAATGTCAAGAAGCACAAGTTTTTCTCCAAGTCATAATACTGATGAAAAGTGGCATGAAACTCCTCATTCTAGCTCAAAAAACTACCTTCATGATTTGTATCTATTTTATCATCCCAACACTTATTATGAATATTTATAATGATTGGAATTAATGGGAGGGATTTCATACATGCCTCTCTATGCATTATTTTTAGTCTTGGCCCTCTAGAATCATCCCAAAATGAGATATCATCATCTATTATTAATAAAAACTCCTCTTTCATACACCTTACACACATAGCCTCAAAATTGGATTCATTTTGCTATGAAAATCTGTGGGATGGATTGGATAACAAGTTTTAAGACCCTATATTACATTAGAAGCATCATGCACACCTTAAAACCACCTCACTTGAAGTTTTCCACCTTCTCACTAGTTTGGTCACTATGCCAATTTTGACTGGCTAAGATGAGAGCTCCTATTGAGCCATTTTGGATTTGTTATATGGAATTAAATTAACATGGTGAATTATCACAAGTCTTAATATTTCAGTCAATGTTGGTTTTATCTCTCAAAACCTTCTAGAACTTACATAATGCATAAAATAGTTTAAAAACCCCTATTTTTTACCCCATCCATACAATTTTGTATATACCAATAGGATGTGGGAGAGATTTATAAAGTATTATTTAACATCAAATCATCATTAATTCCATTATATTCCATTTGAATCCATCTCCAACTGGGTCCTTGTAAGGGTTTAGGAGGGTTTCTAAGTAGTTTTGACCTTTATGATGTTTCATAAAGGTCTGACATCCAAATCTCAAACTCATGTTACCAAAGTGATGTTTATAACCCTATATAACTCCTAAAAACTTATTTATCCCCCATGAAAACCCTCCAAGAAGATATGATCTTCTAAACTTTCCTTGTCAAGCTTGATTCCTCATTCTCACAGGCCTAATGATAGTTTTTAGCTCAAAAATTGATTATTTACAACTTATTTGATATTAAAAAGATTTATCACATATTTTTATACCCCATGAACATGCCCAAATATATTATAATTCTATTCCAAGGTTGGAAGAGTAGTTGGCCCCTTATTTGGATTCTTAGTTCACCATGCCTAATACCCTCTTTGCATCCTAAAGCTTAAAATGAATCTTTGATGGATTAACCTACATCTCAATATAATATATACATCATATATTATCTCATAAACATGTATCATTCCATGATAATTTTCATATAATTATAGGAGTAATAATGGTTTTCCATTTGGCTTTAGGCTTAAACTATGTTTACTAGGTCTGCCTGCATAATTGAGGGCTTGAGATAACCTATTGAGATTTAATATTTTATAATTGATTTTTAATGTTTTAATAGGTGTCATTAAACCTTATAAACCTATAATAAATGTTAAATCAACCTATGGTCCATATTTCTCTCTCATTCTTCAAGGTTGTAGGTTTCATGCACAAAGGGAGTGCCCTCTATCTGAGACAAAATAGATGGCCGTCCCCTATTTCCCTAGATAAAAGTGAATATTTTAGGGTCCTATATAAGACATAAATTTTATGTAAAAAGATTGAGCTCTTTTTGTGAATATTAGACCATCTGTACTCTTAAAATTCTAAAATACGCCTATACACAAGGATTGTGCACAATGTTTTGGAGTATAGGCTATGTATGGAACTATTGGAGCCTCCTTCTTCCCATATTTATCATATAAAAGAGTCTATTTATTATTATTTTATCATGATGTATGTATCTCTCATCCATTAATCACACTATACCTTCATTTATCCTTCATACACCTTACATTATTAGGATTGATGCACCTTTCTTGACTGTATTTCCTTTTTTTAATAGTGACTTGTAGCTCATCATGCATGTTGGAGATTGAAAAATAATTTTATTTAACTTATATTAATCATTTTAAGTCACTTTATCTTGTTTTTGACCCATTTTCTTACCTTGATAGGCCAAAACTCCCACTTAGACACCCTATTTTGACTTATTGCCTACATACCCAGCTGTAGGTTGGTATCGGCCTGCCAATCCTATGCAATCCTACTTTGGGATTGAGACCATGCTCAAAAAACCTCTCATAAGTATACATTAGACTCATTTTGGTGTTTTATTATATAATTTGTTTCATATCATGCTATGAGTACCTCAACAATCCCTTTAGATCACTGCTTACAACAGTCAACCATGGTTGTAGGTAAGATTTTCCATGGAATTAGGCATAGTTGTAGGTGGTCATTTAAAAATAAAACCCTAAATAAAAATATGTTCAAATATAATTATAAACCAAAAATTCCATATTTAACCCATATAACCATCAATCATTAATACATGGTCTAGCTTATCAATTTTGAAAACAAAAGTAACTCAAACACCAAATCTTGTAGATGATATTACAAGATTTTAGTTTGTCAAATGGCAAATTTTAAGAGCTTAACTATTATCTTTCCTTACTTCTATACCCTCCATATTTTTCAATATCATTTTCCTATGATAATAATAAAAGGAAGACATACTTATATACATCCAAGATGTTAGCAATCTTGTCAAAAGATCTCTAAAAATGCCAAGGATCTCTATTTTACCAATTTAGGGATTAGATGCCTGAAACTCAGTCATTATCCTTTGGAGTGACACTCAACTTTGTCTATCCATATATAAATTTATATGGATATACCATGGTATTTTAAACATGTAAATACTCCAATTAGGATCTTAGTACATACATTAACACTCTATTGAGTACCTCAGTCCCCTATTCAGGCCACCTGTATGTGATTATTTGAAAATATTGGTAGTGGGTTTAAACTTTGGATAGTGTGTAGAAAACATGTTGGTGATCACATCAAAACCTTTAAATTTTTTTCAAATATACCCCTAAAAATATTAAAATATTGAATAAACTCCCAAAATATTCATCCTTAGCATGATGTCATCTTAAGAGGTTACAGATGCACTGTTGGGTTGCATATAGGTAGTGAGCATGAGTTAGAACAATGTACAAGATATTATACCTTTAAAGGTTAGTTTATCCTTAATGTGTTCAACTAAAAACCTAAATATTTTTCAAGTCTCAAAACAAGGTTTCACATCTCCCTTCCAATGTTTAAATCTTCCTTTATAGAACTTATAGGTACAATTCCATGGTGCAAACTTAGCAAAGGTGGTTGATGATTAGTTATCATATTCCTCATAATGACAATGGAAGAGCTTCATGTTGACTATTCTAAATTTACCATAGTTTATTTTAGTTTTAAAAAAACACTACTCATTTTATAATTTCAATAATATAAGGCATGAGTTGTAGGTATTTGGGCAATTAAGATGCTTGTGGTGAAATAACAACAATGCAAAGTAGATGGTTCCATAAATTTATACTATTCTGTGGTTGGGAGCCACCTTGGTTCAACCTTATTGATGTTTTATTAGTAAAATATTGATGTTATACTAAACTAAATGGATATTTACAATGAAATTTAATCTATGGTGAAGATCTTTGTAAAAAAAGAAAGAGGAGAGGGTAAGGCAGAAAGGAAACAAATGTGATTACAAGTCTTTACCTCAAATATTATGATAAAGTTTTAGTTTATTAAATGTAAATTTAAACCAATTTATAATTTAAAATAGATAAACCTCAATTTACATCATAAACTAGGCTAATTTTTAAGTATAGATTAAAATTACAAGTAAAAACCAGGTTTACTTTTAATATTTTGTTTTTATATCTAAATAGCTGATGCACATCTTTGATATAGGACAAATTAAAGTGAATAAACTCATGATCCTTCCAACTAACCTATAAAATCATAGATTAACAACCTTGTAAATGAGTTAGTGTAGTTTAATAATTAAATAAACCATTCAAATCTAAGATTTAGACAAATAATTGAGAGAGAAGCTACAACTATCAGTACAACTAGATCGACAATATTTGTAGAATTCCTTTAGTTACATTAATCTATGTGAGTATACAATTTTGATCAAAAATATCTTTTTAAAAATGGTAATACATGCTTTTATAGAAAATATATGAATTATACCAATCATTCTAAAAGTACAGGCATCCAAGGATAAAGATAGTTGTCTTTGTAACAAACTGCAATACCTATATTTTTTTACAATCATACTGACCTAGAGGTAATCATGCTAACAAACTAGCATGTGCCCTAAAAAAAGGCTTATGCTTAAGTAAGACATAACTAGAATATTAGAGGTGGGACACTTTTTTACTAAAGGATACTCATAGCTCATTCATGTTGTTTATCCACTAAGCCTAAGTCTATGGTAGGCCTTGTGATGTACTCCTCTTCTTGATCAACCATCTCATGACAATCTTTGTCATTCCTAACCAAATCTTCCTTATTGATTTTGGCTTCATTGATCCTCTCCCTTGCATTGAATATCATGTCTAATATTTTTATATTACCTTGTCTTGATTGTCCTTTACTCTTTCCCTTGATTTCTTGAGTCACTAAAGTGGCTCTCTACTAGAATTCTTCATTAGTAATAATTCATATGGTAGTGGGCTCTACGAGATCGTTGAACATAGTTACTAGGAGCCTCTCAATTATGCCCATGAGCTCTTTCTCCTATTTAATAAGTTCCTCAACCTTGCCATGCCAATCACTCAAGGCTTGGAGCTTATCTACAATAATTCAAAAAATGTCACTTAGGTGCCCCATGCAAATGGCTTTAAAATTTAGTATTTTCTTCCTAACCTAGAAGTTCAGAAGTTAGGCAATCTTATCTTTATAAGTCTGCCACTAAGTAACTAGCTACTTGGCTAAGGTGACTTGGTCCTCCAGTACACTATGCCTCAGCTTCATAGACTTTAGTGCCTTGAACATGTCATGCAATGATTCCTCAAGCATCTTAATCATGGAGTCTATCATTGAGAAAATTACTTGTGTTTCCAAATTCTCTTTCTCCTTCTTTAGATTCTAGATTATTTTCTTTAATACCTAAACACTAGACCCATCCTACTGAGATTGAGCCTTAATTAAAATTTCCACATCCTCCTTATAGATTAGGAGCCTCTCCATGTTGTTTCCCTTTAAAAGGGGTTAACCTTGTGAATGGTTCCACCTTTTGAAAGGTGAATTCTTATTGACCAACCATGGTTGTCCTTATGGTGACCCTTTCTAATATTTTAATGTCTGGGTTGAATTGTACTTTAGTCTCTAGCTTCTTAAACTTTGGAGGCTTAGGCACCTCTACACTTGCACTACTAGAGGATCTATGGGTGTTAACTTTATAGCTTTTTCGAGCATGATGAACCTATATTCTTCTCTCTTCTTACTTTTCCACTATGTCCTTGATCCATGGTTTGATGTTATCATGTATAGTTAAGTAAACTTGTGTCAAGGCCTATGAAGGAGAGAGGGATGGGACCTTTTACCACTTCCCATAAATAAATTAGTCAGGGATGACTGGTCCATGAATAAGAAACTCATAACTAAAGAAGTTGACTTCACTAGTAGGGTAAGTGAAGGTCAACCTTGGCTTCTTCCTTGGAGTCATACGAACCAAGGTCAGCTCTACTTTCCTATTCTCCCTTTCCAATGGAACCATCTCCTTTTATGCTTCCTCAGAGGGATCCTCCTCTCTATCTAAGCCATAGGATAATACTATATAAAGGAGGGCATCCTCCAATGTCTCCCCTAGCTCAAGATATATCATATAAATGAATTCCATGAGAGAAGGTGGTCTCTATGGGAGTTATGAAAGTTAAGGACCATCCCCAGGTGTCTATTCCAATCTTTTCTCTCTAAATTTCTCCTTAATTTTTAAATCTTGAGGTTGTCCATCCTGAGGTTGTTTAGCTTTTACATCTTATTGGTGGGGTTGAGGATCAGATGGCTTCTCCTTTAGCTCTTTATGAGTGGTCCCAGATGAACATATCAAAAAATAATATTAAAAGGGGTGTAATTTCCATATCTCCCTTGAAGGCTTGTTGTCCTTGATCAATCTACATTCTAACTTGATATTTCATATTTTGATCTTGGAGAGCGCTTCCTCAAAATTTTTTGATCTAATATAGATGTCATCACCAACACCTAGATTATGTTCATATTCAACCTTTGGGACCTTTCTATCTCTAATATGGTTAACTAACCTATTCTTAGGGTCCCACATCTTAAGGTCATCTAATTGGAAATAGAAAGAATTTCTATGTGTAACCATGATTTCTAGTTCCTTCTTATCTTTGATTACAACCTTCCCAATATATAATGGGAGGGGATGGATTTGGCCTTCCTATTCTCTTTACATATTTTTTCAACACCTAGATGATTTGGGAAGTAATTTCTTACTCATTTAACTTGTTGGGGTCATGGACTTGTAGCTTATAAGGTTAGGTTAGGATCCTTTATATCCTAATGATAGTACAATCAAGAAAATACCATACCTATCCCATGGTTTCCACATATTTCTTGGTAAGGGGATGTAATCTTGGCATAGGAACTCTAGTGATGGCCTCAATTATGGATAGGAAAACACAATCACAGATTAATCGTATATGTTTATTGTACTTTGATATATGCAATTTAGAATAATAGTGATAAATTGTGGTCCTACCATCAAGGGACTAGTTTTTAATGTTAGGGAAGGTTATAGAGGCTAGAAGGCAATCCAATAGATAATAATTCATATATAATTTCTTAGAGGTTCATATTTTGATGGCTATGAATTACTTAGCTAGGAAGAATCTAATTAGGTCTCCCACTAGAGGGTTAAATTTTTTATCTACCATAAAATGGACATAGGACACCCAAAATTTGTTTACTGTGTGGAAAAAGGGGTGTCAAAGTCTTGATTCAATAGGGTCATGATTATTCTAATGACTTATCTATATTGGACAATAGGAATATTTCCATCTAGGGTCCTAAAGACATGGGGTCCTTATATTAACCAAGGTTTGAGGACTGAATCAAGGTCATGGGTGTTAACCTAGTCCCTCATGATAGGGACGTGAAGATGGGGTAAGGGGATCTTGTAATAGGTCTCAAAGGCTATATAAGAGATTTATGATACCCTATAAGACTTACACTCTCAATTGATACATTCCCCATCTATCCAATAATCAACAAAGATGGGTGAGAGGACATCAATGCAGTGCATTACCTTTGGTTTCACCATGACATGATAGAGACTAGCTATTTTAATCACAACCAGGTCATTGTACCTTTGATTTACTATAATGTTCCCCATTTCTTACTTAGAGATAGGCTATAATTCATCCAACAAGATGAAAAATTTAGGCTAATTCTTCACTCTATAGAGATTTAGGTCTACTAGGTCTAGCTCTATGTTTTAAAAAATCCTCTCTTCATTATTAAAGGTTAGATAAATATTAGATTCTATCATCAATTGTTGCTTATTAGCCACCATTTTTGGTGTTACTAAATAATTGACACTAGATTTCAAAGGGTTTTTATTATATCATTTGTTCTTAAGAGAAAAATTATGCTATCTTGATTGAATTATAACTAATTGAACCAATTTGGGTCTTATTTATAGAGGGTTTAGGATTCTAAGATTTAATGGTAGGAGATATTCATGATTTAACTTCATAGGTGTTTTGGATTTGATAGATACCCTTTTATTCTATGGAGCATATGTGGTATTATTCATATATTTTCATGGAAATTTTCATAAGTGTCACTCAAACACTAGCTATTGGATTTTAAAAGTCTCCTTTATTTTGCATTGTAGGATAAAGATCCTAGACTTGGCATGATCTATCGATCCAAATCCAAGTCCTCACATTTTATTGTTCCAGTGATCTCTAGGCTTTTATTTATGACACTTATCATCCTAAAATATATTTTTCATGCTATGTACCTTATTTCAATTGTCACCTTGGTGCCCCATGTGGATGGCTTTAAAATTTAGTACTTGCTTCCTAACCTAGATGTTAAGATGTTGGGAAATCTTATCTTTAGGAGCCTCAATTAAAATTTCCATCCTACTGAGATTGAGCCTCAATTAAAATTTCCACATCCTCCTTATAGATTAGGAGCCTCTCCATGTTGTTTCCCTTGAAAAGGGGTTAACCTTGTGAATGGTTCCACCTTTTGAAAGGTGAATCCTTCTTGACCAACCATACTTGTCCTTATGGTGATCCTTTCTAATATTTTTATGTCTGTGTTGAATTTTACTTTAGTCTCTAGATTATTAAACTTTGGAGGCTTAGGAACCTCTACACTTGCACTACTAAAGGATCTAGGGGTGTCGACTTTCTAGCTCTTTTGAGCATGATGAACATATATTCTTCTCTCTTCTTACTTTTCCACTATGTCCTTGATCCATGGTTTGATGTTATCATGTATAGTTAAGTCAATGGTTGTCAAGGCCTATGAGGGAGAGAGGGATGGGACCTTATACCACTTCCCATAAATAAATTAGTTAGGGATGATTGTTCCATGAATAAGAAACTCATAACTAAAGAAGTTGACTTCACTAGTAAGGTAAGTGAAGGTAAACCTTGGATTCTTCCTTGGAGTCATAGGAACCAAGGCTAGCTCTACATTTATTTTCTCCCATTCCAATAGAACCATCTCCTTTTATGCTTCCTCAGAGGGATCATCCTCTCTATCTGAGCCATAGGCTAATACTATACTAAGGAGGGCACTCTCCAATGTCTCCCTTAGCTCAAGATATATAATATAAATGAATTCCATGAGACAAGGTGGTCTCTATGGGAGTTATTAAGGTCAAAGACCTTCCCTCGGTGTCTATTCCAATCTTGTCTCTCTAACTTTCTCCTTGCCTTTTACATCTTGAGGTTGTCCATCCTGATGTTGTTTAGTTTTTACATTCTATTGGTGGGGTTGAGGTTCCGATGGTTTCTCCTTTAGCTCCTCATGAGTGGTCCCAGATCAACATAGAAAAAAATGATATTAAAAGGGTTGTTATTGCCATATCTCCCTTGAAGGCTTGTTAGCCTTGATCAATCTGGATTCCAACTTGATATTTTAGATTTTGATCTTGGAAATCACTTCCTCAAAATTTCTTGGTCTAATATAGATGTCATCACCAGCACCTAGTTTATGTTCATATTCAACATTTGGTACCTTTCTATCCCTAATATGGTCAACTAACCTATTCTTAGGGTCCCACATGTTAAGGTCATCTAATTAGAAATCAAAAGAATTTCTATGTGTAACCATGATGTCTAGTTACTTTCGGTATATGATTACAACCTTCCCAATATCTAATGGGAGGGGATGGATTTGGACCTTCCTCTTCTCTTTACATATTTTATCAACACCCTAGATGGTTTGGGAAGTAATTTCTTGCTCAGCATGCTTGTTAGGGAAATGGACTGGTAGCTTATAAGGTTGGGTTAGGATCCTTTCTATCTTAATGATAGTACAATCAAGATAATATCATATATCTCCCATGGTTTCCACATATTTATTTATAAGGGGATATAATCTTGGCATAGGAACTCTAGTGATGGCCTCAATTATGGCTAGGAAAACATAATCACAAATGAATTGTACATGTTTATTATAAGTGAATATATGTAATTTAGAATAATAGTGATAAACTATGGTCTTACCATCAAGGGACCAATTTCTAATGTTAGGGAAGGTTATAGAAGCTAGAAGCGAATCCAATAGATAGGACTTGATATGGAATTTATTAGATGTTCATCTTTTGATGGCTATGAATTACTTAGCTAGGAAGAAGCTGATTAGGTCTCCCACTAGAGGGGTAATTTTTTTGTCTACCATAAAATGGACATAGAACACCCAAAATTTGTTTACTGTGTGGAGGAAGGGGTGTCAATTCTTGATTCAATAGGGACACAATTATTCTAGTGACTTATCTATATTAGATAATAGGGATATTGCCATCTAGGTTCCTGAAGACATGGAGTCCTTAGATTAACCAAGGTTTGAGGACTGAATCAAGGTCATGGGTGTTAACCTAGTCCTTCATGATAGGGAGGTGGAGATGGGGTAAGTGGATCTTGTAATATGTCTAAAAGGCTATACAAGAGATGTATGATACCCTATAAGACTTACCCTCTCAAATGATCCATTCCCCATCTATCCAATAATCAACAAAGATGGGTGAGAGGACATCAATGCATTGCATTACCTTTGGTTTCACCATGACATGGTAGAGACTAGCCATTTTAATCACAACCAGGTCATTGTACCTTTGATTTACTATAATGTTCCCCATTTATTTCTTAGAGATAGAGTATAATTCATTGATTTACTATAATGTTCCCCATTTATTTCTTAGAGATAGAGTATAATTCATCCAAAAAGATGAAAAATTTAGGCTAATTACTCACTCCATAGAGATTTAGGTCTACTAGGTCCACCTCTATGTTTTAAAAATCCTCCCTTCATTGTTAAAGGTTAGATAAATATTAGATTCTATCATCAATTGTTGCCTATCAACCACTATTTTTGGTGTTACTAAATAATTCACACTAGATTTCCAAGGGTTTTTATTATATCACTTGTTCTTAAGATAAAAATTATGCTATCTTGATTGAATTATAACTAATTGAACCAATTTGGGTCTTATTTATAGAGGCTTTAGGGTTCTAAGATTTAATGGTAGGAGATATTCATGATTTAACCTCATAGGTGTTTTGGATTTGATGGATACCCTTTTATTTTATGGAGCCTATGTGGTATTATTCCTAGATTTTCATGGAAATTTTTATAAGTGTCACTCAAAAACTTGCTATTGGATTTTAAAAGTCTCCTTTATTGTGCATTGTAGGATAAAGATCCTAGACTTGGCATGATCTATCGATCCAAATCCAAGTCCTCATCTTTTATTGTTCTAGTGATCTCTAGGCTTGTATTTATGACACTTATCATCCTAAAATATCTTTCCCATGCTATGTAACTTCTTTTAGTTGTCACCTTGGTGCCCCATGTGGATGGCTTTAAAATTTAGTAATTGCTTCCTAACCTAGATGTTAAGAAGTTGGGCAATCTTTTCTTTATAAGTCTGTCACTGAGTAACTAGCTACTTAGCTAAGGTGGACTGGTCCTCTAGTACACTATGCCTTAGCTTCATAGAATTTAGTGCCTTCAACATGTCATGAAATGATTCCTCAAACATCTTAAACATGGAGTCTATCACTGAGAATATTTCTTGTGTTTGCGAATTCTCTTTCTCCTTCTTTAGGTTGTAGATTATTTTCTTTAGTACCTAGATGCTAGACCTAACCTACTGAGATTGAGCCTCAATTAAAATTTCCACATCCTCCTTATATATTAGGAGCCTCTCCAAGTTGTTTCCCTTCAAAAGGGGTTAACCCTGTGAATGGTTCCACCTTTTGAAAGGTGAATTCTTCTTGACCAACCATGGTTGTCCTTATGGTGATCCTTTCTAATCTTTTTATGTCTGGGTTGAATTGTAATTTACTCTCTAGATCTTAAACTTTGGAGGCTTAGGCACCTATACACTTTCACTACTAGAGGATCTAGGGGTGTCAACTTTCTAGATTTTTTTAGCATGATGAACCTATATTATTCTCTCTTCTTACTTTTCCACTATGTCCTTGATCCATGGTTTGATGTTATCATGTATAGTTAAGTCAACTTGTGTCAAGTCATATGAAGGAGAGAGGGATGGTACCTTCTACCACTTCCCATAAATAAATTAGTCAGGGTTGACTAGTCGATGACTAAGAAACTCATAACTAAAGAAGTTGACTTCAATAGTACAGTAAGTGAAGGTCAACCTTGGATTCTTCCTTGGAGTCATAAGAACCATGGCCATCTCTAATTTCCTTTTCTACCTTTCCAGTGGAACTAGCTCTTTTTATGCTTCCTCATAGGGATCCTCCTCTCTATCTGAGCCATAGGCTAATACTATATTAAGGAAGGCACCCTTTAATGTCTCCCCTAGCTCAAGATCTATCTTATAAATGAATTCCATGAGTGAAGGTGGTCTCTATGGGAGTTATGAAGGTCAGGGACCTTCCTCAAGTGTCTATTCTAATCTTGTCTCTCTAACTTTCTCCTTACATTTTACATCATGAGGTTGTCCATCCTGAGGTTGTTTAGATTTTGCATCCTACTGGTGGGGTTGAGGTTTAGATGGCTTCTCCTTTAGCCCCTCATGAGTGGTCCCAGATGAACATAGCAAAAAATGATATTAAAAGGGGTGTAATAGCTATATCTACCTTGAAGGCTTATTATCCTTGATCAATCTACATTCCAACTTGATATTTTAGATTTTGATCTTGGAGAGCACTTCCTAAAAATTTCTTGCTCTAATATAGATGTCATCACCAACACCTAGTTTATGTTCATATTCAACCTTTGGGACCTTTCTATCTCTAATATGGTTAACTAACATATTCTTAGGGTCCCACATCTAAAGGTCATCTAATTATAAATCAAAATAGTTTCTATGTGTAACCATGATTTCTAGTTACTTCTAGTCTTTGATTATAACCTTCCCAACATCTAATGGGAGGGGATGGATTTGGCCCTTCCTCTTCTCTTTACATATTTTTTCAACACCTTATATGATTTGGGAAGTAATTTATTGCTCAACAAGCTTGTTGGGGACTTGGATTGGTAGTCTATAAGTTTGGGTTAGGATCCTTTCTATCCTAATGATAGTACAATCAAGATAATACCATACATCTCCCATGGTTTCCACATATTTCTTGATAAGGGGATGCAATATTGGCATAAGAACTCTAGTGATGGCCTCAATTATGGCTAGGTAAACATAATCACAAATGAATTGTATATGTTTATTATACGTGAATATATGTAATTTAGAATAATAGTGATAAACTATGGTCCTACCATCAAGGGACCAATTTCTGATGTTAGGGAAGGTTATAGAAGCTAGAAGGGAATCCAATAGATAGGACTTGATATAGAATTTATTAGATGTTTATATTTTGATGGCTATGAATTACTTAGCTAGGAAGAAGGTAATTAGGTCTCCCACTAGAGGGGTAAAATTTTTGTCTACCATAAAATGGACGTAGGACACCCAAAATTTGTTTACTGTGTGGAGGAATGGGTGTCAAAGTCTTGATTCAATAGTGTCATGATTATTCTAATGACTTATCTATATTAGACAATAGGGATATTTCCATCTAGGGTGTTGAAGGCATGGGGTCCTTAAATTAAACAAGGTTTGAGGACTGAATCAAGGTCATGGGTGTTAACCTAGTCCCTCATAATAGGGAGGTGGAGATGGGGTAATGGTATCTTGTAATATGTCTCAAAGGCTATAAAAGAGATGTATGATACCCTATAATACTTACCCTCTCAAATTATCCATACCCCATCCATCCAATAATCAATAAAGATGGGTGAGAGGACATCAATGCAGTGCATTACCTTTGGTTTCACCATGACATGGTAGAGACTATCCATTTGAATCACAACTAGGTCATTGTACCTTTGATTTACTATGATGTTCCTCATTTCTTGCTTAGAGATAGGCTACAATTCATCCAAAAAGAATAAAAATTTAGGCTAATTTGTCATTCAATAGATATTTAGGTCTGCTAAGTCCAGCTCCATGTTTTTAAAAATCCTCCCTTCATTGTTAAAGGTTAGATAAATCTTATCTTCTATCATCAATTGTTGCCTATCAGCCACCATTTTTGGTGTTACTAAATAATTAACACTAAATTTTAAGGGTTTTTATTATATTAATTATTCTTAAGAGCAAAATTATGTTATCTTAATTGAATTATAACTAATTGATCCACTTTGTGTCTTATTTATAGAGGGTTTAGGGTTTTAAGATTTAATGGTAGGAGATATTCATGCTTTAACTTCATAGGTGTTTCAGATTTGATGGAGACCCTTTTATATTATGGAGCATATGTGGTATTATTCCTAGATTTTCATGGCAATTTTCATAAGTGTCACTTAAACACTAGCTATTGGATTTTAAAAGTCGGCTTTATTTTGCATCGTAGGATAAAGATCCTAGACTTGGCATGATCTATCGATCCAAATCCAAGTCCTCACCTTTTATTGGTCCAATGATCTCTAGGCTTGTATTGATGACACTTATCATCCTAAAGGATCTTTCACATGCTATGTACCTTCTATCAATTGTCACCTTGGTGCCCCATGTAGATGGCTTTAAAATTTAGTACCTGCTTCCTAACCTAGATGTTAAGAAGCTAGGCAATCTTATCTTTATAAGTTTACCACTGAGTAACAAGATACTTGCCTAAGGTGGCCTAGTCCTCTAGTACACTATGCCTCAACTTCATAGACTTCAGTGCCTTGAACATGTCATGAAATGATTCCTCAAACATCTTAATCATGGAGTCTATCACTGAGAAAATTGCTTGTGTTTGCAAATTCTCTTTTTCCTTCTTTAGGTTCTAGATTATTTTCTTTAATACCTAGACACTAGGCCTAACCTACTGAGATTGAGCCTCAATTAAAATTTCCACATCCTCATTATATATTAGGAGCCTCTCCAAGTTATTTCCCTTTAAAAGGGGTTAACCCTGTGAATGGTTCTACCTTTTGAAAGGTGAATTCTTCTTGACCAACCATGGTTGTCCTTATGGTGATCCTTTCTAATATTTTTATGTCTAGGTTAAATTTTACTTTAGTCTCTAACTTCTTAAACTTTGGAGGCTTAGGCACCTCGACACTTGCACTACTAGAGGATCTAGAGGTGTAAACTTTCTAGATTTTTTGAGCATGATGAACCTATATTCTTCTCTCTTCTTACTTTTCCACTATGTCATTGATCCATGGTTTGATGTTATCATGTATAGTTAATTTAACTTGTATCAAGGCCTATGAAGGAGAGAGGGATGGGACCTTCTACCACTTCCCATAAATAAATTAGTTAGGGATGACTGGTCCATGAATAAGAAACTCATAACTAAAGAAGTTGACTTCACTAGTAGGGTAAGTGAAGGTCAACCTTTGATTCTTCCTTAGAGTCATAGGAACCAAGGCTAGCTATACTTTCCTTTTCTCCCTTTCCAATGGAACCAGCTCCTTTTATGCTTCCTCAAAGGGATCATCCTCTCTATCTGAGCCATAAGTTAATACTATATTAATGAGGGTACCCTCCAATGTCTCCCCTAGCTTAAGATCTATCATATAAATGAATTCCTTGAGAGAAGGTGGTCTCTATGGGAGTTACGAATGTCAAGGACCTTCCCTAGGTGTCTATTCTAATCTTGTCTCTCTATATTTTTCCTTTCCTTTTACATTCTGAGGTTGTCCATCCTGAGGTTGTTTACCTTTTGTATTATATTATTGGGGTTGAGGTTCGGATGGCTTCTCCTTTAGCTCCTCATGAGTGGTCCCAGAACAACATAGCCAAAAATGATATTAAAAGGGGTGTAATTTATATATCTCCCTTAAAGGCTTGTTATCCTTGATCAATCTGCATTCCAACTTGATATTTGAGATTTTGATCTTAGAGAGCAGTTCCTCAAAATTTCTTGCTCTAATATAGATGTCATTACCAACACCTAGTTTATGTTAATATTCAAACTTTGGGACCTTTATATCTCTTATATAGTTAACTAACCTATTCTTAGGGTCCTGCATCTTAAGGTCATCTAATTAGAAATCAAAGGAATTTCTATGTGTAACCATGATTTCTTGTTACTTCCAGTCTTTGATTACAACCTTCCCAATAGCTAATGGGAGGGGATGGATTTGGCCCTTCCTCTTCTCTTTACATATTTTGTCAACACCCTAGATGATTTGGGAAGTAATTTCTTGCTCAACAAGCTTGTTGGGGACATGGATTGGTAGCTTATAAGGTTGGGTTAGGATGCTTTCTATCCTAATGATAGTATAATCAAGATAATACCATACATCTCCCATGGTTTCCACATATTTCTTGATAAGGGGATACAATCTTAGCATAGGAACTCTAGTGATGGCCTCAATTATGTCTAGTAAAACACAATCATAGCTGAATTGGATATGCTTATTGTACTTAAATATATGCAATTTAGAATAATAGTGACAAATTGTGGTCCTACCATCAAGGGACTAGTTTCTAATGTTAGGGAAGATTATAGAAGCTAGAAGGAAATCCAATAGATAAGACTTCATATATAATTTCTTAGATGTTCATCTTTTGATGGCTATGAATCACTTAGCTAGGAATAAGCTAATTAGGTCTCCCACTAGAGGGGTAAATTTTTTGTCTACCATAAAATGGACATAGGACACCCAAAATTTGCTTACAGTGGGGAAGAAGGGGTGTCAATGTCTTGAATCAATAGGGATATGATTATTTTAATAACTTATCTATATTAGATAATAGGGATATTTCCATATAGGTTCTTGAAGACATGGGGTCGTTAGATTAACCAAGGTTTGAGGAATGAATCAAGGTCATGGGTGTTAACCTAGTCCCTCATAATAGGGAGGTGGAGATGGGGTAAGCAGATCTTGTAATAGATCTCAAAGGCTATAGAAGATATTTATGATACCTTATAAGACTTACCCTCTCAAATGACCCATTCCCCATCTATCCAATAATCAACAAATATGGCTGAGAGGACATCAATACAATGCATTACCTTTGGTTTCACGATGACATGGTAGAGACTAGCCATTTGAATCACAACCAATTCATTGTACCTTTGATTTACTCAAATGTTCCTCATTTCTTGCTTAGAGATAGGCTATAATTCATCTAACAAGAATAAAAATTTAGGCTAATTCCTCACTCCATAGATATTTAGGTTTGCTAGGTCCAACTCTATGTTTTTAAAAATCCTCCCTTCATTTTTAAAGGTTAGATAAATCTTAGCTTCTATCATCAATTGTTGCCAATCAGCAACCTTTTTTGGTGTTAATAAATTACTCACATTATATTTCCAAGGGTTTTTATTATATCACTTGTTCTTAAGATAGAAATTATGCTATCTTGATTTAATTATAACTAATTGAACCACTTTGGGTCTTATTTATAGAGGGTTTAGGGTTCTAAGATTTAATGGTAGGAGATATTCATGCTTTAAATTCATAGGCATTTTGGATTTCATGGATACCATTCTATTTTATAGAGCCTATATGGTATTACTCCTAGATTTTCATGTAAATTTTCATAAGTGTCACTCAAACACTAGCTATTAGATTTTAAAAGTCTCCTTTATTTTGCATCATAGGATAAAGATCCTAGACATGGCATGATCTATAGATCCAAATCCAAGTCCTCACCTTTTATTGGTCCAGTGACCTCTAGGCTTGTATTCATGACACTTATCATCCTAAAATATTATTCCCATGCTATGTACCTTCTATCAATTATCACCTTGGTTCCCCATGCGGATGGCTTTAAAATTTAGTACTTGCTTCCTAGCCTAGATGTTAAGAAGCTGGGCAATCTTATCTGTATTAGTCTGCCACTGAGTAACTAGCTACTTGGCTAAGGTGCCTTAGTCCTCTAATACATTATACCTCAGCTTCATAGACTTTTGTGCCTTGAACATGTCTTGAAATGGTTCCTCAAGCATCTTAATCATGGAGTATATCACTAAGAAAATTGCTTGTGTTTGCAAATTCTCTTTTTCCTTCTTTAGGTTCTAGATTATTTTCTTTAATACCTTGACACTAGACCTAACCTACTGAGATTGAGCCTCAATTAAAATTTCCACATCCTCCTTATATATTAGGATCCTCTCCAAGTTGTTTCCCTTCAAAAGGGGTTAACCCTGTGAATGGTTCTACCTTTTCAAAGGTGAATTCTTCTTGACCAACCATTATTTTCTTTATGGTGATCCTTTCTAATCTTTTTACGTCTAGGTTTAATTTTACTTTAGTCTCTAGCTTCTTAAACTTTGGAGGCTTAGGCACATCTATAATTGCACTACTAGAGGATCTAGGGGTGTTAAGTTTATAGATTTTTTAAGCATGATGAACCTATATTATTCTCTTTTCTTACTTTTCCACTATGTCCTTGATCCATGGTTTGATGTTATCATGTATAGTTAAGTCAACTTGTTTCAAGGCCTATGAAGGAGTGAGGGATGGGACCTTCTACCACTTCCCTTAAATAAAATAGTCAAGGATGACTATTTCATGAATAAGAATCTCATAACTAATGAAGGTGACTTCACTAGTAGGGTAAGTGAAGGTCAACCTTGACTTATTCCTTGGATTCATAGGAATAAAGGCCATATCTACTTTTCTTTTCTCCCTTTCCAATGGAACCAACTCCTTTTATGCTTCCTCAAAAGGATCCTCCTCTCTATCTGAGCCATAGGCTAATATTATATTAAGGAGGGCACCCCTCTAATGTCTCCCCTATCTCAATATCTATCATATAAATGAGTTCCATTAGAAAAGGTGGTATTTATGGGAGTTATGATGGTTAGGGACCTTCCCCAGGTGTTTATTCCAATCTTGTCTCTCTAAATTTCTCCTTGCCTTTTACATCTTGAGGTTGTCCATCCTGAGGTTGTTTAGCTTTTACATCCTATTTGAGGGGTTGAGGTTTAGATGGATTCTCATTTAGCTCCTCATGAGTGGTCCTAGATGAACATATCACAAAATGATATTAAAAGGGGTGTAATTACCATGTCTCCCTTGAAGGTTTGTTATCCTTGATCAATCTACATTCTAACTTGATATTTTAGATTTTGATTTTTTAGAGCACTTCCTCAAAATTTCTTGCTCTAATATAGATGTCATCACCAACACCTAGTTTATGTTCATATTCAACATTTGGGACATTTTTATCTCTAATATGGTTAGCTATCCTATTCTTAGGGTCCCACATCTTAAAATCATCTAATTGGAAATCAAAATAATTTCTATGTGTAACCATGATTTCTCGTTACTTCCAGTCTTTGATTACAACCTTCCCAATATCTAATTGGAGGGGTTGGATATGGCCCTTCCTCTTCTCTTTACATATTTTGTCAACACCCTAGATTATTTGGGAAGTAAGTTCTTTCTCATAAAGCTTTTTGGGGACATGGACTGGTATCCTATAAGGTTGGGTTAGGATCCTTTCTATCCTAATGATAGTACAATCAAGATAATACCATACATCTCCCATGGTTTCCACATATTTCGTGATAAGGGGATGCAATCTTGGCATAGGAACTCTAGTGATGGCCTCAATTTTTGCTAGGAAAACATATCCATAGAAGAATTGTATATGTTTATTATACTTGAATATATGCAATTTAGAATAATAGTGATAAATTGTGGTCCTACCATCAACGGACTAGTTTCTAATATTAGGAAAGGTTATACAAGCTAGAAGGGAATCCAATAGATAGGAATTCATATATAATAGCCTATAGGTTCATCTTTTGATGGCTATGAATTACTTAGCTAGGAAGAAGCTAATTAGGTCTCCCACTAGAGGGGTAAATTTTTTGTCTACCATAAAATGGACATAAGACACCCAAAATTTGTTTATAGTGGGGAACAAGGGGTGTCAATGTCTTGACTCAATAAGGTCATGATTATTATAATTACATATCTATATTGGACAAAATGGATCTTTCCATCTATTGTCTGGAAGACATGGGGTCCATAGATTAACCAAGGTTTGAGGACTGAATAAAGGTCCTGGGTGCTAACCTAGTCCCTCATGGTAGGGAGGTGGAGATGGGGTAAGGGGAGCTTGTAATAGGTCTCAAAGGATATAGAAGAGATGTATGATACCCTATAAGACTTACCCTCTCAAATGATCCATTACCCATCTATCCAATAATCAACAAAGATGGGTGAGAGGACATCAATGTAGTGCATTACCTTTGGTTTCACCATGACATGGTAGAGACTAGCCACTTGAATCATAACCAGGTCATTGTAAATTTGATTTACTATAATGTTCCTCATTTCTTTCTTAGAGATAGGTTAAAAGTCATCCAACAAGAAGAAAAATTTAGGCTAATTCCTCACTCCATAGATATGTAGGTCTGCTAGGTCCAACTCTATGTTTTTAAAAATCCTCCCTTCATTGTTAAGGGTTAGATAAATCTTAGCTTCTATCATCAATTATTGCCTATCAGCCACCATTTTTGATGTTAAAAAATTATTCAAACTATACTTCCAATGGTTTTTATTATATCACTTATTCTTAAGAGAAAAATTATGATATCTTGATTGCATTATAACTAATTAAACCACTTTGGGTCTTATTTATAGAGGGTTTAGGGTTCTAAGATTTAATGGTAGGAGATATTCATGCTTTAACTTCATAGGTGTCTTAGATTTTATGGAGACCCTTTTATTGTATGGAGCCTATGTGTTATTATTCTTGGATTTTCATGGAAATTTTCATAGGTGTCACTCAAACACTAGCTATTGGATTTTTAAGGTCTCTTTTATTTTACATCATAGGGTAAAGATCCTAGACTTGGCATGATTTATCGATCCAAATCCAAGTCCTCACTTTTTATTGGTCCAATTATCTCTAGGCTTGTATTCATGACATTTATCATCCTAAAATATCTTTCTCATGCTATATACCTTCTATCAATTGTCACCTTGGTTGAGAACTAACCATATGTCAAGCTCACAAAGCTTTGAATAATAATCAATCCTTTCATGTCATTGGATCAAATGTAGTGAGTGAGTGATTACCATTGATTACCTAGTTAGCCATGGTTTAAATGAAAATATGACATGTGTCTATCTCAAGAGCTTTGGATGCCTTTGAAAATTCCATTTTGGCCTCACATTATTGGATCAAATCTAATGATTTAGTGATAGTCATCAATCCATGCAAGGGGTTTAGTCATTAATTGGATGCCTTTATTAAGTGGGCCCTTTTATTCCTTCCATTCAAACACCAAACCACCATGCATCCATTTCTCAGTGAATTATTCTCTTTTTGACTGTCTTCTTATAGCTCACATTGTTAGTCAAATATAGTGAGTAATAATAGGCCATTAGATCAATCTTACTACAAGGTGTTTAAGCCAAAGTCTTAAGGATAGGGTGCTTCATTTGATCAAATCTAGTGATCAAGTATCATTCATAGGATCCTAAAAAATGTGAGGGAGATAATCATTATAATCGATGAGATAAATAAAATATATTAGCATAAGGTATTAACACTAAGGTTGTGATGATTATCAGGGCCTTAGTATTAATAACCTAGGCTAAGTTAGGTGATGTAAAAGGGGACCTCATAAAGTGATACCAAATTAGACACAAGGAACTTAGGAAAAATAAATGGTGAAGGATAATGAATAGCTCAAGTCATGTTATGAAAACATGACTTAAACCCATGTGAACCCCTTATTTATATCTTCTCTTTGTGATGAGTTTCAATTAGTTCTTGCCAACATGGTTCTCTCTAATATTTGAAATTAATTCAAGGGCCACTCAAGGTTTTGAACATAGAACCCTTGGGTGACCACCATGGAACCTATAAAATGAATCATGTAACTCATTAGCATGGTTAATCCAAAATAAGAAGATTAAATCACACAAGCATGCTTTTTAATAGAGTGGATGATCTTCAAATTCTAGCAATGACCTTAATGTCTAAGGGCTTTAAAACTTGGATACAAAGACTTATCAAGGGTCCCAATTTTGAAACAAATGGGGTATGTTGGTCCCAAAAAATGGTGACTCATGGGGGAAACATAGCCAAAAATTAGAACTCAAAGTCTCTAGTTTAGGTCCTCTACTCTAGCAAATCTATGTCATCATTAGAGGTCCATTCATGGTTGAAACAAGATTTATACCTACAAAATTGAGTTTAAACTACTAGGACATAGTCATGTTGTGTGTGTGTTTTGATTCCACTTACTATTTACCATGGGATTTAGGGAACAACTTCTAGATTTTATACCCTTAATAATTTGCACTAGCTAGTAGGCTTATTTAATCATTTAAGGGGTTGTTATTCTAGTTCAAGAAGGCTTAGACATTGCTCTATTTATAGACAAAAATATATAGCCCTGATAGATATGACTTTGGCTCCACTAAATGCCTTGATCTAATGCTATTTAGGTGTTTATGGCCTTGGTGGAGATTTCCCAAATCACCTATGCTTGAAAACCTTTAGATTTTATATTGAATTCTCTTTTTTTTCTAAATATATTTAATGCTTTTAGCAAGGTTAGAAACCAAGGTAGATAGGTTTAAATATTGTAGCCCAGTGTTTTTATTTTATAAAATCACCTATAGTTGTCATGATTTTCCTAGACAAGGATGTTTTGTTATGTGTAAACATGGTTTTATCTTAACAGACTAAAGTTTATTTTATAAGTGTGATTCTTTTTTAAATACATATTCAGATCCTAATAATGTTTAGGTTTGCATAGAACATGGGATATATTAATTGGCCTTTACCAATTTACTTTTGTTATAACACCAAGCTCACATTTAGATTTGTGGTCATCATAAGTATGGGGTTCATACTATAATTAGTGAAACCTTGGGAATTTTAAGGAGACAAGATATCTTGACCACTGAACTATCTCTAGAAATACCAATTAAATCCAAGGAACAAAGCAAGAATAGAAAAATAGAAGCACCAAAGCAAGAAACAATAGGAAAAAAATAGGTAAGAAACAAAAAGGCAAACAAATATATACAAATAGGATAAAAAAGAAGAGCAAAAAAGAAACTAACTAGAATACCTACTCTAGCTTAAACATTGTTACAAATTTTATTCCATGAATACCCCTAGTAGAGTTGCATCAAATTAATGCTTGAGATATTTCCCATTAGTGGGAAAGGTAAACTCTACTCCTTGAAGGTCTTTCAACTTGAAATAATTATTTCCAAGTATGTTAATGCTCTGATATGGGCCAATCCATAAAGGTGCAAATTTTCCATGCTTGCCTTTGGGTTTAGATGCCTTGTCCTAAAGGAGGACTAGGTCTCCCTATCTAAATACTTTCACTTTTGACCTTTTGTTAAACCATCTCCTAACTTTGGTTTGATGCTTGTTGAAGTTAGAAAAATATTCCTCCCTTGCATCCTCCATTTGAATGATGTCTATCAACCTAGAGTTTGCAAGTTATTGACTTTCCTCTATGTATTACTACATGAACCTAAATGTGGGTAGCTCAAGGGTGATAGGTAAAATAAGTTATTGACTGTATACCAGTAGGAATGATGATGCCTTGAGGGTTTTTTTAAATTCTTATCCTATCTACCCATAGAGCATATTTGAAGAGATTGTGCTAAGACCTAGGTTTGACTTCAACTAATATTTTGATTACCTTGATCAAATTCTTGTTAGTGGACATATAAAATCCATTTCATTAAGGGTAATTATTTGAATAAAACTTTAGATAAATTCCATTATCATATGCCAATTCCATCATCTCTATCGACATAAAATCTTATCCATTATCACACACTAAAGAGACTAGGGTTCCAAATCTGGGGCAAATGTTTTCTTCTAAGAAATTGGTCACTTCTTCCATCCTACATTATTTGGTGGCTATATCTTCATTCCACCTTATGTAATAGTACATATTAGTTATGGCATATTTGTGGTGCTTAGAAGAATTAGGGTTGATTACTCCTATTAAATCCAATTCCCATTGTGTAAAGGGCTTGTCAATCATCACCAGTTGTAAAGGAATGGTTACCTTTGGTTCTTTGGTGCTAAAGACTTGACAAGAATGGCATTATCTCACATGCTTGTGAGCATCCTTAAAAATGGTAGGCCAAATGTAACCAGCCCTAAGGATTTTGTGGGATGTTGTTCTTCCTAATGGATGTCCACTACATAGCTTTTCATGGAAAGTAATCATGATTTGAGAAGATTTTACTATGGATACACGCCTTAAATAGACTCCTTCATAGTTTTTTCTATATAATACTCTATATTTGATTAAATAGTGAGAAAATTTGAGTCTTAAGGCCCTCTTTTTCTATTTTATAAATCCTATAGGAAAAATACCATTAATCAATAAGTGAATCAAGGAATTGTACCACTCATTAGGCTACATGTCCTATTGTTTAGCCCACATGATATGTAGCTTAGGGCTAGTATGGGAAATCATCTCAATTAGGCCTTAACACCTTACTAGCTTAGTAGTTTTCATCTCTATATCATAATCTTATAGGAATGAAATCCACTTTCCTCTACACTCACCTAGTTCATTTTAACTCAACATGAATTTTATGGTAGGGTATAGTAATATAGCATGTACTTTGTTCTTGAAGATGTAATGCCTAAACTTTTTTACTGATTTCACTAGTGCACATGTCTGCTTGTCAATCAAGGAATTATTTAGTTTAGAATTCTTGAAATTGGAACTCATAAGATAAATTAGATGATCATTCCAATCAAAATTTTGAGTCAGGACTACTACCGTGGTGTGATTGGAATCAAATGAGTACACATAAAAGTCCCTTGAAAAGTTTGGACTTATCAATTTTGGGGCTTTAATGATTACTTATTTGATGTTGTTAAATGCTTTCTTTGACTCTTCATTCCATGTAACCTTCAAATCCTTCTTAAGCATGCCATTTAGTGGTTTGAAAAGCTCAACAAACCCTAAAATGAATTTCCTCACAAATTTTATCTTACCAAAGAATGACTTTAGTTCTTTATAACTATTTGGAATCTCTATCTTGGAGATGGATTCCACCCTTTTATGATCTATAGATATCCCATATTTAGTGATAACATGGCCTAGCAACTTCCCTTAACTAACACAAAAGATAATTTTCTTTAGGTTAACAGAAATAAAATATATTCTACATCTCTCAAATACTTGTTGAAGGTGTGTGAAATGATCTTCTCTATTTTTGGAGAATACTATTAGGTCATCCATGTATATTATGATGCATTTGCCAACTAGACCCTAGAAAGCATGGTTCATGGATATTTTAAATTTAGTCCCCACATTTATTATCCCAAAGGGAATCCTTTTTTAATAAAAATTCCCCCAGTTACTGGAAAAAGCTATCTTCATTTTATCTTCTTTATTGACTAACACTTGGTTATACCCAGAGAAGACATCAAGGAAGGACATCATGACTAATACTAAAACAACTTGTATTACTTGGTATAGAGAAGGTAAGGGGTAATTTTCCCTTTTAGATGCTTTATTTAGGCTCCTAAAGTCAATGCATAACCTAATTTGACCATTCTTCTTTCTGACTAAAAATAGATTAGTAACCCAAGTGGAATTCCAAATGGGAAACAAAATCCTTGCATCTAATAGCTTCTTGAATTATTTATATATCATGGGTTCTAGGATAGGGTTAATAGGCCTCTATTTCTATTTAAAGGGTTTACAAATTTCATTAAGGGGTATAGTATGGGTGATAACCCTTGGATCAAAGATCTTTATATCATTATAAGACCATGTTATTATGTCCTTGTACTTGGTGAGAAACTCCATAGCCTTCCTATTTTCTATTTATATGCAAACCTTCCATACATTAACCTATTGGGGTTAATCTTTAGGTCCAAGATTCATTGCATTATAGTCTTTCCCATTTATCTTGGGTACCTTAGGATTTTCTATTAGTTTGTCTTGGTCAAACAATATTTCTATTGAAACCATTCATTTAAATATCTTGTTATCTCTCAACTAGATGTTCTTTCCACTAAATTCCCTTTCAGGGGTATCCTCATTAGATTCATAAATAATATGAGTTTCAAAATCTCTTGAGTTATTCATGAATTCTAAGATATATTGATCATCATTGAAGACTTGGAAGTGGTTCACATTATCTAGGACTTAGGGGTAGGGTACTAGATCAATACTAAAGTTAGGAGAATCTTGATTAGGAATAAGGATGGATGCAGTAGAATCCAACCCTTCAACAAATTTTTTTCATCTCTAGGGAAAGAGAGGATGTTGAATGCCTCAAAATACTCTATTAGGTAAAAAATTCTAAATTTATACCTTTTGAGGTATGATATCTTACATTGATACTTGATTCTCACTTGGTTGACTATAAGTTCATAGTCCCCACAAACTTGTGGCTCTTTGAATTTGATTTTTATATCAAATTATAACCCCAAAATGAGAGACTCATATCTAACCAGGTTATTAGTACATGTGAATTATAGTCTATAAGATGCAAGATATTTTTTATCATTATGGTATATTAAAATAATACCAACTCTAGATCTAGATTTACATTTAGCACTATCAATATAAATTTTCCATAAACTAGGTACAATAGGAGTGTCTTAGGAACTAGCAAGTTTTATACTCTCTAAGGTGAAGACTCCTAAGTTAGAAGCAAGAAAGTTCACCCTTTCATTAAAAACATTTTACTAAATTACATGTGTTTCATACTTAGTTCTCTTTCCACTCTTATATAATTTGGGATACCTTTACAAGGTAGCCATAGGTCTAAACAATTGGTAGACGTATATCCATTCAGGGGCTTAGTCCACTCTCTACTACAAAGTATTCCATATACATTGGGACTGTCTATTACTTGAATGTTAATTAATTGTTGCACTCTAGATTCACTATCCAACTACATGTGTAAATTTAATAATTACCCAATGACTTTGACCCTTCACTTTTCTAATTGGGTAACCACCATATCAGACTTGATTAGAGTCAGTCCTAGTTGCTTGCAAATTATTGTAGGCATGATATTGGTTGAAACCCTAGAATCTAAAAGACAATTGTCGAGGCCTTTTCCAAATATATTGAATATGAGAAGGAATGTGGGGATTCTACATTTTTAACCTACATGGTTACATTTGTACTATCAGCCTTAGGTGGCTTCATAGGTTTCTTAAACAAAGACTCTAATAATAAGTCTCTTTGTTCAATAATTTGAGTTAACTCATGCAAGGTAATATCGACCTTGATTTTATTCACATATGCAACAATGTTTTAGCCATTCTTACTTGGTTAATTAGTATTAGTCTTGGAGTAAATCCCATTGGGTGGCTTAGGGTCATTCTATGAAGTAGTGTTAGGAGGGGTCCAATAGTTATTAGGAGGATTTGAAGTGGTCAAAGGTTGTTTTTGTTCCCTATTTCTCAGAGCATATGTCTTCAAGAATTGTTGGAATTATTCAATCTCTTCAAGAATATTTTTAGGTTAATTATCTTCTTGAAAATGGAATTGGAATGTTTCTACCATGTGGACCTAGTTTAAAGACTTGGAGCTGAAAGTATTTTTAGCACTATCCTTATTAGGGACCACTTTAAATGTATCTAATTCTTCCTAAAAAGCTTCAAAGGCTTTAAAAAATTCAATGAAATAAATCTCACCATTTTTAGTAGTAGAATTCACTCTGTATTAGTTAGGCAAAGTAATGTCTATGAGATTAATGTCCATGGTTTTGTTACTAGTAAAGGGTTCACTAGTCTTGTTATTTTTATAGAAGATATCAATGTGAAACCTATTTCCTAGTTTACTAAACTTTTAGAAAGTAATGTTCCTTCTAGAAATTTCACCAGTATTACCCACTTATATTTGTAATTGGATAAAATTAGTGTTATGTTTTTCAACCATATTTAATATAGACTCATTCTCACTCTTAAGGGTCTAAAATTATATAAATAATTATTACTTGAACCAAAAATGGGTATCAATGCCTTTTGATCATTAGTAGAGGATCCATTAGTAGCTTGGTGACTCAAGAATCTAAGATTTTGATTAGGAAAAACATAAATAGTGGGTAAAATGTTTAGGGTTAAGATTTGACCAAGAGATATGGTGTTTTGGTTATTATTTGGAAAAAGGTTCAGAGCAGGCATTTTTGGGTTAATATTGGGAATTGAGTAAGTAATTGGGCCTTTTGGTTGCATTTGATCACTAATAACCATTGCCTCATAATAGGCTTGGGCTAATGAAACTATAACCAAGATAAATATCTTTAGAAATATATAAGTCATAGGATCTATTGCATTCTTTTATATCTCTAAGGCTAGAACATCATTAGGTCTATAAGGTTTCATAGTCTTGCTATTCATTTTTTTAATTTAGTATTGAAAGATCTTATAAGTTCACTAGCATCTCTTTTGATGGTTTTGAACTGATGATAAATGACACAAGGAATAATAATCTTACCAAATTGATCAATGAAAATGTTGTTGAAATCATTCCAAGAGGTAATGCAGTCATTAGGCAAATTGAGGAACCATTCATATGCTACATCTTTTAAGTAAATAGAAATAGTCTACATGCTACATCCTTATGTATGAAATTTATTAAACTCAAAGCAAATTTAAAAGACTTAACATGATCCTCCATAGTTATGACACCATTAGGACTAAATATGTGTAAACATTTCTTAGGATTATGTGGTAAATCATCGACTACCCCTTGTACATTAATGGGGGTACTTCCTAAGCAAGACATACCTAGATGGGGTCTCAATGCAAAGGTCCCTTGAATAGGAGAATTGGGTAAAGACTTGGAAAGTCTTTGTCTACATTCATCATGCCTAGTTCTATAATGACTTTGTATCTCAAGTAAAGGCTCTCTTATTTCAGAGCATGATCTAGTGTGAATTCTAGGCAATTCTAGCTTGAATATTTGAGATCCTATTTGAAATATGATGTATCAAGTTAATATTTACAAGAAGTAAGCAATAGACATGCACACTAGGCTAATTATGTAAATATATATGTAAAATTTACAAAATACATCAAAATTACACAAAGTTGACTCGAGTATGCATCTTATTGTGTAAAGATAATTGATCTTTACAAGTTTGAGTTTGAGACAAATCAAAATGTGTAAGGAATCACCTAATATTTGATCAAAATAAGGCATTCTAATTTTAAATTATGTATATCTTCAAATTTCAAATATATATTTACCAAAATTAGTAATCATTTATCAAATATCTATGATATTTACCTTATCAAAGCACAAAGAAATGTCAGAAACCTCTAAGATTTCCAACCTTTATATTTGGGATCAAAGATCTACTCAAAAGGTGTAAAGATGACACCAATTCTTGGCTAATTAGCATCAAGGCCCTCCTTTTAGAACCGATAGAGCTTCTCCTATTGATGTGTTTAAATGTGCCATAGGTGCATTTAGTGTTCATAAAAAACTACTCATTCTATAATTTCAAGGATTCAAGGCATGAGTTGTAGGTATTTGGCAATTATGATGCTTGTGGTGAAATAACAACCGAGCAAAGTATAATCTTCCACAAATTTATATTATTCAGTGGTTAGAAGCCACCTTGGTTCAGCCTTCTTGATGGTTTCTCATTCAAATATTGATGTTATACTAAACTAACTAGATATTTATAGTGAAATTTAAGCTATAGTGAAGATCTTTGTAAAAAAAGATAAAAGAGGAGAGGGTAAGGCAGAAAGGAAAAAAATGTGATTGGAAGTCTTTACCTCAAACATTATGACAAATTTTTAGTTTCTTAAACATATATTTAAACCAATATATAATGTAAAATATCTAAATCCCTATTTACATCATAAACCAAGCTAATTTTTAAGGATAGATTGAAATTACAAGTAAGAACTAGGTTTACTTCTAATTTTTTGTTTCTATATCTAAATAGATGATGCACATATTTGATATACGACAAATTAAGGAGAATTAACTCATGATCCTTCCAAATAACCTATAAAAGCATAGATTAAAAACCATATAAATGAGTAAATGTAGTTTAAGAACTAAATAAACCATTCAAATCTAAGATTCAAACAAACAATTGAGAGAAAAGTGTTTCTATGCTAAATTGCTTTCTACATTCAAAGAAGAAATAAGAAACTAAAAAAAATGGTCAAGGCTAGAAGATACCTGATAAAGTCGTGCGCACCAAAATCAGACGTTGGAAGATTCTCCTCTTTGGCTGTGGAGGAATGACACCTGCGAAGAAAAAGAGACTGAAGCACAAAAAAACGTTAGTCAAAGATATGGTGGGCTGTCAGGCAAACGCCCGATCCTAGAAGTATGAAGACTTCCTAGAAGGATATCAACCCACTGATAAAAAGTAGAATATTAGACTGAAGTAGATGTAATGAAAGATAAAATGACAGAAATAAAAGATAGAAAATAAATGCGTACCTGATAATGAAGTAAACTATTCTGTGCGGTTGTTGATGTCGGTCTCTGTAGTGCCGGTGTCGGTCGGAAAGGTGCCAACGTCGGTTAAGGTACTGGCGTCGGTCAGGGTAGTGACTGGCATCGGTCAGGGCAAGTTCTAGATAGAGTCTGGGTGAGTTGCAGAAGGTCTGGTAGAGTCAGGATAGGGTCTGGTCAGGATCGGGACAGGGTCTGGACAGGGTCTAGTCAAGGTAAGGTCGAGTTTGGATAGGGTCTAGGGGTTTTGGTCGAGTCTTGACAGAGTTATAGATTGGGATAGTGGGCAGAGATGTAAAGAAGGGACTCAGGGCTCAGGTCTATGGTCTAAAGATCCGAGATGATAGAAATAACGAACAAATAATAACCAGAAAGAAATAAAAACAAAGAGAGAAAATACTTACCTGTCAGAAGATATGATAAAAGCCATGATTGAAGTCGTCGAAGTGTTACCGTAAGTTGATTGAAGTGAATGCAGATTGGTTGAATGCTGGAGTTGGTTGATCACCAGAGCTAATTGGTTGCAAGAGTCTATGAATGTCAGAGTTCAGGATCGATTGGCAGAGATTTCGAATGGTTTTGCTAATGAAGGCGAGGGATGGTTTGGGGGACGGTTTGATAACCGATCAGGAAACTAATTGGGAACTGAATGATAACTGATAATGGGTAATGGTAAGGTGACCGACATCGATAGGATTGCCGATGTTGGCCGATAAGTGACCGACGTCGGTGACGTCGACCGGGTAACGACCGTCGTCGACAGATGCATAATGGGGATAGAGTTTAGCTTTAGCTCTGTGCTCATTTTTACATGCTGCCAGGGTCAAGGCTAGTGGGAAAAGTGGTCGACAAGGGTTAAATAGGCAAAGAATAATAAAATGAGGGATGACCAGGGGAGTCGACATGAGTTTGGTGTCTACATTTGCCCCTTTTTGTCTTGTTGGTTGTTCTGGATGAACTACAAGACAAAAATAGGAGTGATTGCCCCAGGTGAGGGATAAGGTTGATTTCATCTTGTTGGTTGTTCGAATGAACTGTAAGACAAAAATAGGTAGTGGATTGCCCCGATTATGGATGAGGTATTCCCCCTCAAAGCAGGAGTCGAGGGAAGGGAACTGGGAATCAGGTGCTGATTTGACAAAGAGTGGATGAAAAAGGGGTGAGGGTGAACATGACAAAAGGCATGATTGCGCTCATACCACTGCACGAGATGGTTAGGTCAAAGTGTCACAAGTCAAGGGTTGAGGAGTGCCAAAATTGAAATAACTAGGCCCCAGCATTTAGTCATCTACTGATTGGGTTATTCAATCAAAGATGAAGCTCCAAATGGATCGTCGCATTCTAGGTATCCCAGGCTCAGGAAGTGCTCCCAAAAACATGAAAAAGTCACAAGTAGTGCGGATCAACCAGCTTACGATCTTATACTTGTGAGGGTCTAAAAAAAAGTCTGCGCATAATTTGCTAACCAATCATGAGGTAGCATACATGCAAAAAAAACCAAGGCAACGTGGTCTTGGAAGTGGTCATGGTTGGAGGAGATAGGCATGATCTCCAATGGTCAGTGGTCGAAGTGGATGGATGGATGAAAAGGATGTGGCCGAGCTAACCTCAGAAAACTGAGTGCTACCTACATAGCCCCTGTGGAAGGGCCTCAGGCCAATGTAGTTCTCCCTAGAAGGGAGGAAGGGTCAAAGGGAGGGAAATTGGGCTTGGTCGAGGGCAAGGTCATGGTCAAAAAGAGGAAAGAAGGTTTGTCCATCAGAGAGACGAACAAATGAGGGTGGTTGATCAAACCCCAGAAGATAGTCGTGTCATCTGAGTGCTACCTACATAGCCCTGGTCATAGGGCCTCAGACCAATGTAGTTCAGACAAAGGGTCCGAGTAGTAGACAGGTGGTCAAAATGGTTGATAGATTGGTCTTGGTTATGATGAAATGATGAGGGGAAGAAGATGTTGCAGCCTTTTCCAAATGGTGTATTCTGCAACATTGGTCGAGAGGTCTTTCATCCCTAGCAATATTCCATATTCGTGATGGATGTATGCTAAAAATGAATTGAGGTCTATTTATGCTTCAACAAGTATTGGTTTATGCTGAACATAAATTGCGGCTGGTCAATAGTTTCCATGTGTATTGGTGTCTATAGAAACTAGGGTGAATAGGCTATGGGAGAGGTCTAAAAAGAGAGTTGAGCTGAGTTGATTGACAAGGGATGAAGGTGAATGTGACCAAAGTGTAGAAGAAGTGAAAAGCATATTGCTCTTTCATTGACAAGGACCAAAAATATAGTATAGATAGGGGTGATTAGAATGAAGAGCCCCATTCATGCGTGACGTCATTAACCATAGTTATGTTAGAGCGGTAATTGAATCACTTTGATATTAAAGTGAGCTCGAAGTCCCTTGAGCAGGTGATAGGAGGAGGAAAAAGGGTAACCCATTTTAAGAGCAGAGATAACTTTGACCCTTTTTATAGGAGACCCTGAGACAACTATAAGTCAAGTCCATGACTCGTTTTTTGTTTTTTGTTTTTTTTTAGGTGCAGACTGATCAATGCGGGAAGCCTGCATAGAGATGTCATTTGCTTGGTGGTCAGTTGTGAAGCTGATCAATGCGGAAAGCTTCTAAAATAGTGTTGTTTATTGCTAGATTAGTCATAGCCATCCTTCGAGGGAGCGGTCTAGATTTTTGTTTAATATAAGGGCTTTTGAATAGTTGTCCTTCGAGGGAGCAGTCTGCCTTTTGATTTTGATATTGATATAGTGACCATGGATATTGTGACATCTTGATTTGTTTTTATAGAAATGTGAGTCATGGACAAGATTATAGAAGGTCAAGGACTCCCTTTTATTAGGACAAAGCATCCATACAGCATAAAAGGGTTATAGGAATTGTTAAGAGGAATAGGGTTGAAAGGAATTAGGACTAAAAGGACAGGGATTACTCAAGGGATGAGCTCAAGTTAAGTGTCAAGTGGATGAGTACTCGTCTAGCATTAGAACGGTCGCAGATGTAATGCATTAAGAGGCTCAAGTTCTGGTCGTCCATCAAGAGAAGACAGACGGTAAGTCCCTGATCCATACTTGTGCGTGATAATAAAAGGTCTGAGCCAATTAGGAGCAAACTTGCCTCGTTTACTTTGCTCCATATTGGTCACGTGTTGATTCTCTTTGAGGATGAGGTCTCCGATGTTGAAATCTCGTTCTCGCAAATTTTTGTCGTAGGCGCACTTGATGCGATGTTGATAGACATGGAGATGATTAAGGGCAGCAAGACAGTGTTCGTCAAGTAACTCAAGTTGAGCTAAGCGATCTTGACAAAAGTCATCATTGGAAAGGATATCATGTAGAGAAATGCAGAGAGACGGGATCTGTACTTCGAGAGGTAGGATAGCCTCTACTCCATACATGAGAGAAAAAGGGGTAGCACCCGTAGAGGTTCAGATGCTAGTGCGATAGGCCCACAAAGCGAAGGGAATGTGAATGTGCCAATCCCTACCTATGTCACTGACTACCTTCATGAGAATTTTTGTGAGAATTTTGTTGGAAGCCTCGGCCTACCCATTTGCTTTTAGGTAGTAAGGTGAAGAGAAACTGAGTTTGATGCTGAATGAGTCGCATAGTGTTTGGACAGTCTTGTTTTTGAAGGACTTGCCATTATCGGTAATGATTTTATGAGGGACACCGAAATGACAGATGATATGGGTGGTGATGAAGTCGATGATCTTGTTGACTTTTGTGGAGACGAGAGGAATGGCTTCCACCCACTTGGTGAAATATTCAATGGCTATGATGATGGATTGATGATGAAGAGACGAATGAGGGTTAATCTCACTGATGAGATCTAAACCCCACTGAGAAAAAGGCCAAAAATCTTGCTGTGTTTTTCAAGCTGAAAGGCATGACTCGATAGTAGAAAGTTCCCCATGGGGTAATGAAAGTGGTCTTATGCTGATCTTCCAGAGCAATCAAGATTTGATTGTATCCTGAAAACCCATCCATAAGAGATAGCATCTCATGGCTGGCCGTAAGATCAACAAGCTGGTCAATGTTAGGAAGAGGAAAGTCGTCTTTAGGATAGGCTAGGTTAAGGTCACGATAGTCCGTGTAGATCTGAATCCCCCCAGTTGCCTTGGTGACTGGGACAATGTTAGAGACCCACTGTGGATAATCGATGGGCTGGATGAAGGAGACAGAAAGGAGGCGCTGAAGCTCCTCTTTGACAAGGAGGGCAATGTGAGGATGCATCTTTCAAAGCTTTTTCTTGATAGGCTTAGCCTCTAGTTTGGTGACAATGTTATGGGTAACGATGGTGGGGTCGATGCCAGGCATATCACTGTAAGTCCAGGCAAAGGCCTTGCTATGGTCGGAGAGGAACTGGGTATAGTCAAGCTGCTCCTGAGCGTCTAAAGATTGGCCAATCTTTAAGACATAAGGAACATCAGAAGAAGGAAGGTCGATGTCAATGGTTGATTTATTTAACATAACCTGGGTCTCAGAAGGGAGGGAGCACTGGATGAAAGAATCGTCAGCACCCATGTAAGAAAGAATGGCATCATCGTCAACGCAGTGGACAGTGTGAATGGTTGCCGACTCATCTTCGATCATGCTGGAAAAAATGAGAGGGAGAGACTTGGACACCCCATTGAGCTGATAAGTCAAGGGTTCCAGGCGGATGGTGTTTATGCAAAAAAAAAACTAGGAGGGATGGAAATCACTGACTCCGTAGGTGAAGGGGGCGGAAAAGGCGAGTGTGGAGGAGATTGGTTAATGATTGGTTCAGGACAAAGGTCTATAGGGTCTTGAGTGGGGTCGTGATATCCTAGGCCATACCTTTGCTTGGCATCATCATCGTTGAGCGGTTGGATAGGCTGATGGGAGCCCTACTCATAGCGTTCGAAACCAAAACCCTTCCATGCACACCTGTAAAGGTAAGTGTGTGCAAAGGTGGGGTTGCCAAGAAATGAGAAGTCTGATGTGAAAGGTTGAGGTGAAGAAAGAGGATTACCATCAGTAGGAGCTTGATTGACCCCCCCATAGACGATGTTGGTGCAGAGGTGAGGAGGACCATAAGGTATGATCATCCCGATTCGATGGTCGTAGCTGGGGCTGTGATGAAGGCGTCCATACTCTTGTGGAGTTTGGAACATGTCTAAAGTCAGCAAATGATACTCTCCCAATGAAAGTCTTTGAAAGACATCTTCCATGGGGTCTATGGTCATCGCTTGAAGGGGAGGTGTAAGGGCGACCACCTGTTGTGAACTGGTTGAAGCTTCCACAGATGGAGGCGGTGCCAGGGTTGACGGCTTGATAGGAATGAGGACATCGTTTGGACGGTAGGTGGTGTTGCAAGTTTTGAAGGGTGAAGGGTCAGCGGGAATGGTGTGGACTTGCCTGTCATGCTCAAATTTCACACAACAGTGCAGGGTGGAGGGGACACAGGCCATGGCACGGATCCAGGGTCAACCCAACAAGATGTTGTATTGAAACTCTCCTTTGATGATGTAGAAGAGCTCCGAGACTGTGCATGGACCAACATGAATATGAAGGACGATTGTGCTAATGGTCGTGGCAGTAATGTCATTAAAAGAGCACAAGATCACGTCAGTTTTGGAGATGCAATTCTTGGGAAGAGCCAGCTGATCAAAGGCATGGGTGGAGATGATGTTGATGCTAGCACCTCCATCGATCATAACGCATTTAATGCGTGTCTGATCGATATAGGCAGTGATGAAGAGGGCAGCATCCTGATCTTCTGTGTTGGATGTGGGAATCTCAGAATCACTGAATGTGATGGAGGCAACAGGGGCTAAGGAGTGGACAAGAGCAGTAAGTGGTTGGGGGTCCTCAAGTTGGATCTCCATTACCTGCAGGGCTTGGATGAGGGCCTGACGATGCTGGGGCAAGGTTTGGATGAGGTCATAGAGGGATATCTTCACAGGCGTCTGGTGAAGCTGTTTCAACATGGACGCATGGATTAGTCTGGAAGAAGAAGAAGAAGAGGAGGGTTGAGGTGTGCCAAGGATAGAAATCTTAGGCTTAGGCGGTTGAGGTGGATTGATAAAAGGGTAGGTCCAAGGAATGGCAGCTTTTTCTTTCGCCTTGTCCTTTTGTGACCTAGTGGTGATGTGGATGGCATTGATTTCAAAGATGGGAGGTGAAGGTGATAAAGGGGTTGTAACCGGTTGATGAGATGTGGATGGGTTTGACGAGGTTGAAGGGTTATGAGAAGGAGTCAGGGGTCGGTCAAAAGTGTCCTAAAAAAGAAGAGTGTCTTTCTCCAGATATCGGCGAATGACAGCCTTGAGGGCACAACAAGTCTCAGTGTCATGTCCTGGTGTACGATGATATAAACAAATCTTCATGTCGTCAAACTAGGAGGGTTTAGACCTGAGAGGTTGGAAGGGCTTGATGGGTGGAAGAGTTATGCTAGAAGTTTTCAAAAGTCGTTGCAAGATTAAAGAGTATGAGCCCGCTAAAGGGTCTGTGCTCATCGATGTATGCGATGTCGGTGACTTTTGCTTGGGTGATGTTGGAGGGGGTTTTCATACCACCTTCTGGGTTGATGGTGCGATGACAGGCAGAGACGGTACATTCTTCATGAGAGGTACCACCCTTTGGGGAGAGGGTAGGCTAGCAGTAGGCAAAGGAAGCAAAGGAGGCAACCGGTTTTGATTAGAGGTGGGAAGGACTCTGGTTAGGGTTAAAGGATGGGGACCCAAAATGGAGGTCAATGGTGATGGAAGAGGAGGCGTTTGCCTCTATGGTTTGGCAGTCTTCTATGGTTTGGGTTGAAGACTACTATTGGTTGAAGTCTGGTTTAAGTCCACCTTTACTTGTGGATGAGTGAGGTTGGAGACAGGGCGAACGCTAAGTGACTTGATAGGTTTAGGTAGAGTAGATGAGGGTTTTGGTTTTGATGAGGTTGATGGAAATGTAGACGGTCTAGAGGTGGAAATCTGATTTTTGTTGATAGTCTTGGGAGGTTCTACCATGGGAGGATTAGCAGCATGAGATGAGAGGGCACGGACTTGTTGAAGAGCTGTGAGATGGTCCCACAATCCCTGATGCTCCACTTTCCTAGAAGGGAGAAGTTCGAGTCTCTCCACTAGTCGGGAAAATGGCTGAGAAGATGCAGGATGAGGTTTGGGTTCTTGAGAAGATGTCGACAGTTGTGGGACTGAAGGTGAGACGGGTGTAGTAGCCTCGGGCCCAAAGCATGGTGAAGTCGTGATAGGTTCATCTTTGGTTGGAGATGAAGGAGAGATAGGTTCTTCCCTAGATGGAGAAGAAACTGGAGAATGAAGCTCCTCAAGCAGGTAAAGGGCAAGAATGATAGTGCCCTCCACTTGCGAACGAAGAGTAGGAAAGGTTGGGTCCTCCATGGGCAGTAAGAAGGAAGATGGTGAAACCGATGGTGCTGGTAAGGTTGAGGCATCTTCCAAGATGAGAGAAGTTGACGGAGAATTGACCGGAGAAAGAGGCTCATCCACATGTGATGGACTGATGGATGAACTCACCTCTTGAGGTTGGTTAGAGATGAAGGGTGAGACCATATTGACTATTCGAATATTATGTTCATGAGAGTTGTCAATCAAGGTCTGGACGTTGTTTTGGGTTGGTGGATGATTAGGGAATGGTTGTTTGAATATATCGATACCCTGATTAGGAGGGGCATTAGGATTATCGAGGATGAGGTCACCCTTTTCCAACATGTCTTGGATTATGTTTTTAAGGGTTTTACAGTTGCCCGTGTCATGACCTTTAACACGATGGTAGTGGAAGAAGTCATTTTCCCTATACCACGCAGGGATGGCGCGTGAGGGATCAAATTGTGGTGGTGGTCAGATTTGAGGGAGATTGAGGGCCCCTTGTTTAATGAGTTTTTCCAGCACAGACGCATATGATTCTCCAAGTGGAGTAAACTATCACTGTATGTATCTCCTGCTGAAATTGGCGAGTGGCACTCATAGATGTGGATGGTTCAGGTTGATTAGTTAAAGGTGAAGAGGAAGAAGATCTAACAACCACAGCATTTGCTGAAGCTTTAGATTTAGGATTGGACGAGGAAGGCTTAGAAGAGGGGTCATTAGTTTTGGAGTTGGGATTCTTGCTCCACAACTTGACTTTATTCTCCTCGACGGCACATAACTCAAGTTTATGAGCCATCGTAAAGGCTTCGTCAAAAGTGCGGAAGGTCTAAACCCTCAAGGTAGAAGAAATATGTCTAGCGCAGGCTTGAGAGAAAAGTTCAATAAGCTCAGGCTGGGGTAAGGAGAATGAGAGTTGATTGATAAGGCCCCTCCACCGAGCGACGAAATCAGCAATGGATTCATCCTCGAACTGGCAAATAGAATAGAGGTCTGTGATGGAGACCTTCTTGGTGATATTGATAGAGAAATGGTCAAGGAAGAGCTAGGCCAGCTGAGTGAACGTGAAGATGGAATGGCTGGCAAGGGAGCTGTACCAATCAAGTGCAACACCTGAGAGAGACATGGGAAATGTGCATAAGAGCAATGCATCATCATGGGCAATAAAGTAACAGGCATGTCTGAATGCCTGTAAGTGTTTTTGTGGGTCTTCCTTGCTTTGGAAATGAGAAAACTTAGGAAGTTCCCACTAGCTAGGATATGGTCTGATGGGGACAGAAGGATGGATGGGCTCATTGCAAATTTGTTCGTACGAGAGAGTGTTGCATGAGCTGAAAATGGAGGTCTCTAGGTTGGACATTTTATCCATCAGCATCTTGATAATATCTATTGATGGATTGGCGGGTGGATCGCCTCCTAGATTGTAAGGTGCTTGAAAGAGGCTGGAAGAGGTATACGACGTAGTCAGTTGTACCAATAAGGGCGCAACGTATAGATGACTAGTCATAGGGATGGAAGAGGTGACTAAGGATGGTTGGGTAGAAGGCATGGCTAGGTTTGATGTTGTCTTGAGAGGTTGGTTAGAGGTAACATGGGTCAACGGATAGGTAGCCACCCTAGTGTTGATAGGAGCAAGGGTAGGTGGAATAGAGACGACTAGATTCTGAAAGGGGGTAGAAAGTGGTTGAGTGGGCTGAGATTGATAGGTGGCCGAAACCCCAGTGGAATTGGGCCCAACGATGGAGGGAGAGGCCACACTTGGATGGTTGGTAAAAGGTTGGTCATTGGTTGAGGCAACAGCCTGGGTGTCTAAGGGTTGGACTACGGACGCCGTTGATACGGCCGCAGTCTCGAGAAAAGAGGTCGGCATTCCATAAATTGGATTGCCCAAGGGGTCTCGCGTTTGGCTATTCATGAGATAGTGTTGCAAGGCTTTTACATTGAGGTCTAAGAATCATGTGAAATCTTGGTCCCCTTCTGGAATAATAGGCATTTGGGTTGGAGATGGTCTGGTAGGAGTTCTTTTAGTTTCTGAGTTGAACTCCATTATAGGGCTGGTTATAGGTGGGGTAGACGGAAGAGGATGATGCCTCGCGTGATCGACTAGAGCCTTGGCTTGGCTATGAGTCAGAACCATTCAAGGCAAGGAAGAATGTCCTCACAAGCTCAAACAAGCAGATAAGAACTAAAAAAAAAGATGAAGACACAAGCAGATCCTAAAACCCTAGAAGTAAATTATTAGGATTATAGTGGCTTATGCCTTAGAATGTGTGTAGAGGAAGATTGGCTTTTGAGTCAGGTCCTAGAAGAAGCAGTCTATGGATGGTTTTAGGTTTTTTTATGGTGCTCAAGAAGTCTGTGTTAGCTTTCGTACAGGCCTAGTGCTAAGGAGCAAGCTCCCCTCACTTCACGATTCCAGTGGTTAGCTGGTTTCGCTTAGCCAAAATATACTTCCACTATAGTTTAGACTCTGCCAGAGAACAGAGTTGGCTTTCTCCTTGGTGATGAAATCCAAGTAAGATTGCTGAGATGGGTAAGGTATCTGTTGGGGGATGAAATCCCAGTCGGGCCTTGTCTCAGGTAAGTTAAAATGTTTGTTTTGTGCAAGTGGTTTGGTCATGTAACATCAAGTGATCTAGATTAATTCAATATGTGGTTTAATTACTATGTGTGGTCTAAGAGATGCAGGCAAATAGAAATGAATGCAAAGTGTTTTAATGCCCAAGTCGAAATGTTTGTTCGTATGAAGACGAATGGAGAAAGAGTCGAAGAATATGAGTTTTGACTAGTCTAGAAGTGCAAGAAAGAAAAGAAAAGTTATTTTTATTTCTTGCTTATGATGTCGTTTTAAGAAGAGACGAAAGGAGGCAAAAAGGAAGGAACCTAATGCACCTATATGAAAAAAATAAAGAAAGAACCCAAGGAAGGCCCTAGAGTCCCACCGGGCATGCCAGAATGTTTCTATGCTAAATTGCTTTCTACATTCAAAGAAGAAATAAGAAACTAAAAGAAATGGTCAAGGCTAGAAGATACCTGATAAAGTCATGCGCACCAAAATCATACATTGGAAGATTCTCCTCTTTGGCTATGGAGTAATGACACCTGCGAATAAAAAGAGACTGAAGCACGGAAAAATGTTAGTCAAAGATATGGTGGGCTATCAGGCAAACACCCAATCCCGGAAGTACAAAGACTTCCTAGAAGGATATCAACCCACTGATAAAAAGTAGAATATTGGACTGAAGTAGATGTAATGAAAGATAAAATGAAAGAAATAAAAGACAAAAAATAAATGCGTACCTGATAATGAAGTAAACTATTCTGTGCAGTTGCCAATGTCGGTCTCTGTAGTGCCGGTGTCGGTCAGAAAGGTGTCGACGTTGGTTAAGGTACCGGCGTCAGTCAGGGTAGTGATCAGCGTCGGTCGTGGCAAGTTTTGGACAGAGTCTGGGCGAGTTGCAGAAGGTCTGGTAGAGTCGGGATAGGGTCTGGTCAGGATCGGGATAGGGTCTAGACAGGGTCTAGTCAAGGTAAGGTCAAGTTTGGATAGGGTCTGGGGGTTTTGGTCGAGTCTGGACAGAGTTATAGATTGGGATAGTGGGCAGAGATGTAAAGAAGGGACTCAAGGCTCAGGTCTACGGTCTGAAGATCCGAGATGATAGAAAAATGAACAAATAATAACTAGAAAGAAATAAAAACAAAGAGAGAAAATACTTACCTGTCTAAAGATATGATTAAAGCCATGATTGAAGTCGTTGAAGCATTGCCATAAGTTGATCGAAGCGAATGCGGATTGGTCGAATGCTAGAGTTGGTTGATCGCCAGAGCTGATTGGTTTCAAGAGTCTGTGAATGTTAGAGTTTGGGATCGATTGGCAGAGATTTCGAATGGTTTTGCTGATGAAGGCGAGGGACGGTTTGGGGGACGGTTTGATAACCGATCGGGAAACCGATTGGGAAACCGATTGGGAACCGAATGATAACTGATAACGGGTAACGGTAAGGTGACCGACATCGGTAGGATTGCTGACGTTGGTCGATAAGTGACCAACGTTGGTGACATCAACCGGGTAATGACCGTCGTCGGTAGATGCATAATGGGGATAGAGTCTAGCTTTAGCTCTGTGCTCATTTTTACATGCTGCCAGGGTCAAGGCTGGTGGGAAAAGTGGTCGACAAGGGTTAAATAGGTGAAGAAGAATAAAATGGGGGATGACCAGGGGAGTCGACACAATTTTGATGTCTACAAAAAGCTACAACTATCAATACAACTAGATAGACAATATTTTCAAAATTACTGTAGCTATATTAATTGATGTGAGTATTCAATTTTGCTCAAAAATATCTCTCTTTACAAATAGTAATACATGACTTTATATAAAATCTAGATAGTATACTGATCAATCTAAAAGTATAGGTATAAAAGGATGCATACAACTATCTTTGTAATAAACTACAATACACATGTATTTTACAATCATACTAACCTAGAAGAAATCATGCTAACAAACTATCATGTGCCTTAACAAAAAATGATTCTCCTTAGGTAAGCCATAACTAGATTATTAAAGGTGGGGCCCTTTGCTACTGAAGGCTATTTATAGCTTGTTCATGATGTTCATCCACTAGGCCTAAGTCAATAGCACACCCTGTAATGCACTCCTCTTCTTGATCATCTAGCTCATCAAAATCTTTGTCATTCCTAGCCAAAACTTCCATAATGCTTATGTTTTCATTGATCCTCCCTTTTCATTAAATATCATGTCTAATATTATACTAGTGTATTGTCTTGATTGTCTTTTACTCTTGCCCTTAATTTCTTAAGTCACTAAAGTAGCTCTAGGATGGAATTCTTCATCATTGATAATTCCTAGGGTAGTGGGCTCTACAAGATCCTTGAGAATAGTTCCTAATATCCTCTCAATTCTACCCATGATATATTTATCCTAAATAATTTCCTCCACTTTGTTATGCTAAGAACTAAAGGCTTAAAGCTTGTCTACAACAATTCTGAAAATGGCACTTAGGTGCCCCATGCAGATGGCTTTAAAATTTTGTATTTGCTTCCTAACCTGGATGTTAATAAGTTAGGAAATCTTATATTTATAAGTCTACCCCTGAGTAACCAGCTCCTTGGCTAAGGTGTCCTAGTCTTCCATTTCACTATGCCTTAACTTCATATGATTCAGTGCCTTGAACATGTCATGAAATGATTCCTCAAAAATCTTAATCATGGAGTCTAGCACTAAGATAATTGATTGAGTTTTCAAATTATCTTTCTCCTTCTTTAAGTTCTATATTATTTTCTTTAATCCATGGACACCAGCCCTAGCCTACTAAGATTGATCCTTAATTAAACTTTCCACTTCTTCCTCATGGATGGGAGCCTCTCTAAGTTGTTTCACTTCAATATGGGTTAACCCTATGAATGGTTACACCTTTGAAAGGTGAATTCTTCTTGACCAACCATGGATGTCCTTGTGGTGACATTTTATAATTCTACTATGTCTAGGTTGAATTGGACTTTAGTCTCTATTTTATTGAACTTTGGAGGCTCAAACACCTCCATAATTTCATTACAAGAGGCTCTAGGGGTGTCAACATTTTGGATTTATTGAGAATGATAAACTTTTATTATTATCTCTTCTTGATTTTCCATGATGTCCTTGATCCATGGTTTGATGATATCATCTATAGTTAAGCCAACTTTTGTCAAGTCCCATGAAGGAGAGAGGTATGGGACATTCTACCACTTCCCATAGATAAACCAGTTAGGGATGATTGGTCCATGAATTAGAAACTCATCACTGAAGAGGTTGAATTCATTGGTAGGGTGAGTGAAGGTCAACCTAGGATTATTCCTTAGAATTAAAAGAACCATGGCCAAACTTTCTTTCCTTTTCTCCCTTTCTAATGAAACCAACTCCTTTCCTACTTATTTAGAGGGATCCTCCTCTCTATCTAAGCCATAAGATACTACTATATTAATGATGGCACCCTCCAATGTCTCCCGTTGCTTAAGAGTTATAATATCAATGAATTCCATGGGAGAAGCTGGTCTCTACATGAGTTTTGAAGGTGAGGTACCTTTTCTAGGTCTCTATTCCATTCTTGGCTCTCCAACTTTCTCCTTGCCTTTTACATCTTGAGGTTGTCCACCCTGAGGTTGTTCATCTTGTGCATCTTATTGGTGGGGTTGAGATTCAAATGGTTTGTCCTTAAGCTCCTCATGAGTGGTCCTAGATGGACCTAGAAACAAATTATATTTCAAGGGGTGAAATTTCCATATCTCCCCTAAAGTCTTGTTATCCTTGATGAGTCTACATTCTAACTTGACAATGTAGCTTTTGATCCTAGAGAGCACTTCCTAAAAAAAATTTGGTCTAATGTATATGTCATCATCAAAACCTAGTTTATGCTCATATTTAACCTTTGGGACCTTTTTATCTCTAATGTGGTTAACTACCCTATTTATAGGGTCCCACATCTTAATGTCATCTAATTAGAAATCAAAAGAACTTCTCTGTGTAATCATGATTTCTAACTACTTGTAGTATTTGATTATAACATTCCAAATATCCAATGGAGGGGATGGATTTGGACCTTCCTCTTATCTCTACATATTCTATCAACATCTTGGATTATTTTGGAAGAAAGTTATTGCTTGGTAAGCTTGGTGGGGACATGGACTGGTAGCCTGTAAGGTTGGGTTAGGATCCCTTCTATCCTAATGATAGTGCAATCAAGATAATAACATACATATCCCATAGTTTCCACCTATTTGTTGATAAGAGGATGTAATATTGGCATAGGAATTCCTATGATGGCCTCAAATATGGATGGGAAAACACATTCATAAACGAATTGCATATGGTTCCTATACTTGAATATATGCAATTTAGAATAATAGTGAGAAATTGTGGTCCTACCATCAAGGGACCATTTTATAATGTTAGGTAAGGTTTTAGAAACTAGAAGGGAATTCAATAGATAAGGCATCATATATAATTGCTTATAGGTCCATAATTTGATGGATATGAATTGATTAGCTAGTAAGAAGCTAGTTAGGTCTCCCATTAGAGGGGTCAATTTCTCTTCTACCATGAAATGGATATAAAACACCTAGAATTTTTTTACATATGTGGTAGAAGGGGTGCCAAAGGCTTGATTCAATAGGGTTATGATTATTCTAATGCCTTCTCTAAATTGGACAATATGGATCTTTCCATTGAGGATCCTATTGACATGGGATCCTTAGATTAACCAAGGTGTGAGGACTAAATCAACGTCCTGGGTGTTAACCCAATCCCTCATGGTAGGGAGGTGGAGATGGGGTAAGGGGAGCTTGTAATAGGTCATAAATGCTATACTCTAGTTTTAATATGGCATGGTGGAGATTGGCTATTTAAACTATAACCAGGTCATTATACTTTTGATTTACTGAAATATTCTTGATTTAATCCTAGGGGATACATTGTAATTCATCCACCAGGAAGAATAATTTGGACCAATTCCTCACTCCATAGATGTTTATGGCCACCACGTCTAGATTTATGTCTTTGAAAATCCTCCCTTCATTTTTAGAGGTTAGATAAAGCTTAGATTTTATCTTTAATTGTTGCCTACTATCTACCATTTTTTATGTTATTGAATTGTTCGTGTTGGATTTTTGAGGGTTATTATTATAGCACTTATGCTACAATTATGCTATCTTTATTGAACTATAACCAATTAAACCAATTTCAATCTTTTTTATAGAGGGTTTAGGGTTTAAATCTTTAATGGTAAGAGATATTTAGGCTTTAAATTCATATGTGGTTTGGATTTGATGGAGATATTTTGTTTGTGTGGAGCCTATGTGGCATCATTTTGGGATTTTTGTGGTACTTTTCATAAGTGTCACTTAGACACTAAGCATTGGATTTTGAAATTATCCTTTATTTCACATCATAGGATCAAGATCTTAGACTTAGCATGGTCCATCAATCCATATCCAAGTACTCACCTTTTATTGGTCCAGTGATCTATAAATTTGTGGTCATGACACTTGGCATCCTCATAAATATTTCCCATGCTACATACCTTCTATCAGTTGTCACCTTGGTTGAGAAATGGACACATTTTGAGCTCGTGAAGATTTGAAAAGTCATTAATCCTTTCATGTTATTAGGTCAAATATAATGAGTGCGGGATTGTTATTGATTTCCTAGCTATCCATGCTTTATATGAAAATGTGACATTCATCCATCTTAGGAGCCTGGGATGCCTTTGAAAAGTCCACCTAGGCCTCATGCTATTACATCAAATCTAACAAGCCAGTGATAGCCATTAATATATGTGGGGGGTCAGATCATTAATTAGATGACTTTATTAGGTGGGCCATTTATTACTTCTATTTTACCATAAAACTACCATGTATCCATCTCTCAGGGCCTTATATTCCTTTTGATTTTATTCTTATGCCTCATGCCATTAGATCAAATCCAGTGAGTAAACACAGGCCATTGGATCAATCTAGGTATAAGTTGTTTAAGCCAAAGTCTTAAGGATAGGATGCTCCATCTAATAAAATATAGTGAGCAATCATTATTCATAGGATCTTGAAAAGGGCAAGGTAGATAATCATTATAACTAAGGATATAAATAAAATCTCTTAGCATAAGGTATTAAAACTAAGGTCACAATGATTATCAGGCCCTTCATATTAATAACCTAGGCTAAGTTAGGTGATGAAAAATGGGACCTCATGGATATATACAAAATTAAACTCAAGGAACTTAGGAAAAATAAAGGGGGAATGATAATGAATAGATTTATTCATGTTATGAAAACATGATTTAATCCAATATTTGAATTTGAATCAAGGGCCACCTAAGGTTTCTAAACATGGAACCCTTGGGTGACCACCATGAAACATGAAAATTGACTCATATAACTCATTAGCATGTTTGATAAAAAATAATAGGATTAAATCACACAATCATTCTTTTTAATAGAGTTGATGATCTTCAAATTCTATCAAAAACCTCAATGCCTAGGGGATTCAAAACTTGGATAAAAAGACTTCTCAAGGGTCCCAATTTTTAAAAAAATGGTGTATGTTGGTCCCAACACTTCACTTTATTTATTTTTCCATGATAAAATGTTAAAAAATTTAATACCTCTACCAAAACTCCATAAACATGCTTCAGGGTTTTGCACACTTCAATTGGCTAACTGTGTATGGAAGTCATAGGGTAAGCTGATTATTTGTGTGGTAAATAGATTTAAACTAAGGATAATGTTTATTTTTAGGATAATATTTAAAGGTAAGGGGATTTATATGACCATTAAAACATGATAATGAACCTATCCTCACCTTTTAAAACCATTACCAATGTATGGAGGTAATGCAAATAGTGGAAACTTGTCAACAACATAGAATGGGCCTAGTATACAAACTTGAGGTGATTGGATCATCAAATCAACTCTAAACTTGAAAAAAAGGATGGGGAATATGTGGGATGAGATTACAATACATTTGGGATCAATTACAATATCTAGTTTGTATATAATTGATCAAACCAAGGTAAAACCTATAAGGTGAATAAATTAGTAAGAAAACTAGAAAGGTCAACTTCTTAGGGATCATTCATAAATATTAGACCACCATTCCTCTACAATAGAACATAAAATGGAATTTTACTAATTTTATAATACACCCTCAAGAGCATTTTTCTTTAAACGTCCACTATTGACTATACCAAATACAAACCTGAAGACTACTTTTACTTGGCAAGAAGGGTGAAAAGGAGTAGAAAAATTTTAGGCCAAAATGGCACTTCTAGAGAATTTTAAAAATGAAACTAAAATTGAGGAAGATTTAGTGACATTATATGATCTTCTCCCATGTGACACACCTCCCCATATGTTATATAAGTGCCATTTTCTTTTCTTTTCTCAAGAAAATTACCTTTTATTCTGAAGAACCTACCACTTTTAGTTACCAATAGTTTATTAATATATATTAGGACACATGAGACGTCACATAACCCTTTTAAACCTTCACACTTCCCAATAAATCCATACAAGTCATTAAATACCCCTTTTTAACCTCAAAATGGCCCAAAATAACTAAAAATACTAAAATGACTAAGGACCAAGGCTAGTATGACATTAAATGACATAAATTATCCTATAACACACCTTATGACATCTATAATAGATCCCTAAAACACTTAAAAGTCATGTTTTTACGTATAAAGGTCCCAATTTGTCCTAAAAGTCACATTTGGTCAACAAATTGGTGATTCATATGGGTAGTATGCTTGTTATACTAACTAGACTAGTAGCCTCATCAGTCCATTGGGAATAGGGAGTCATTTTAAGTTTAAAACAGTATAAAAACTTTGACCATTGACCACAAGCATTTGATTAAGACAAGACCACTTGACTACCTCAACCACACAAAATAAAGGGGACACACTAAACAATGTAAACACACATGTGCTCAAATAACATGGGAAAATTAGGAGGAAAACATCTATATACAACTAAAAAATAGGCATACCTCCCTTTATAGGATCAAAATGAAAGTTCCTTACATCTCCTTCTTCATGATATGAATCATGGTGCCAAGCATATTGCTCTTTAAATTTAACACTTGATAGATCTGATCTACTTCTTGGCACCTAAATTACTATTCTCTCAAGTAGACCATATTAAAATAGGTCTAAAATGTGAAAGTATTCCTATTATCCTTGTACACATACATCATGTTACTGGCTAATCTTCATCTCGTGATCAACTTTCATCTTCTTTGTAGGCATGATCTCAAGAGGATTAGTTTCTTGTTCTTTTAAAGGTTGAGGTTAGTAGAATTTTGTCTTGACCTCCAAATTCTGATGTGGAATTTTATCATGTTCATCTATGACATGTTGGAAAATGTCATATTTATCATCTATGACATGTTAGATAATGTCATCTTTCTCATCACTTGTAATCAACTCTAATGAAATAGTATACCCCTTGAGAGATTCAAACTCATTGCAAATGTTTTCAATTTTTTTCCAAGTCTTCATCCTATTTTTTATTAGAACCATGAAAGGTAACAACAAAATTATCTCCTTCATCCTCTTATTTATAATCCAAAAGGACTTCATCCAAGATCTCATCTTCAACACAAGGAAGACATTCTTCATTATCAACCAAATAATAAGACTCAAAACAAAGACTCACCTCTTCTTCAACACTTAGGACATATTGAGGGTTCTCAAATTGTGTCTCAATTTTCATAATTTGATCTTGTTTTTCAAGGGATATAAGATATTCCATTTACTTCTCATTTTTGGTGATTCCAAGACTAGGCATCTTGAAATCAGGTGACCTAACCCAATGAGGCTACCAAGGAGTTACACTTTTTTTAAATAAGAGTTTTGAATTTTCCTCAACCAAATGATCCTCTTTGGGTTACCATGCCATAGGTACATCAAGGCAAAGGGTGATGGGGTGAGGAAAAGATGAACTAGTTTGTGGAGGTGGAACATAGGGCTCAAAATTAGATTGAGAATGCAAAATTGGGGATTCTTTTGAAAGTTATTGAGGAAGGGGAGGTAGACCTTGGGCTAAGATGACTTGGTTATCTTCCTTCAAATTGAAAATAACTTAATTCAAATCTGATTCATCTTGGTAACTCTCTTGAGGGAGGTTATATGGGGTGTGTTTAGGCATAATATCATCTTTTGGGTTGAAACCTTCCATCACACATTGACATAACAACTTCATCTTTGAATTAAACTCTTCAATTTGATTGGATATTTTCTCTTAGAAACGTTTTTATTGAATTTCATAGGCATCATCATGAGTATAAGGGGTACAAGAGGGATCAAATGAAGGAAAATAGGTTTCTTTAGGAAGGGTGGGAGGGGCTTGCAAAAGATCAACTTCATTCTCAACTTCACACTCCTTAACAATGCTTCTATCCTCTTTCTTTCCCTATGATTCTAATAGATTATTTTGATTTAGGATATTAGGGTTATAATTCTTCTCTTGAGGTGGTGATTCAATTTGAGGAGTGGGTGAAGTTTTAAAGGAACTTGGAATCTCCTTAGTTTTGGATTCTCTACCTTATCTCCACCTTGGAATATCATATCTAGGGTTCACTCCTTGAGATGGGAATGTAATGTGAGAGGGAAATGAGAACATGAAATCCACTTAATTTAATACTAACATGGACTAATACATATGCATATTGTCTAACTAAATCTACCTATCAAGATTAGTTCAAAACATAAGGTTTCTCCTTTCAACTATCTTCTCCAACTGATTGGGAAAAGGAACTTTGGTATCCTTGATTGGGCTCATAAGTAGGGATCAAATATGGTTGATAGGAAACTTGGGGAAGGGGATATGAAGGGTGATATATCTGGTGAGGTTTACTTTCATGAACTCTTAGCCTATTCTTTAAGGAAGAAACGAGGCCACTCACATCAAACATATCACTTGTGAGACTTTGCCAATTTGATCTCTCGATAGGTACCCACTCTCTTTTGACTAACTCTAATACATCTCTCACTTTATGAATAAGATGACTAGGAGCCTCTTGACCATATCCCCTTTGTGTTTCAAGAACTAACATATACCTCTAATAGCCCAAAAGAGTTTGTTTGAATGTGGAAATGGATTGACTTGAGAAGTGACAAGGTTGACTAAGAGAAAGATATGGAGAAGGCTGATTATAGGATTGATACACTTCATGAATGGGATTATTAATAACTTTTTATATTTATAGGGAATGGAACAATATTTAAATTTCTCACCAAATTGTACTCAACAACAAAATTAGCCATGAAACCTCATTGAAAGCAAGAACATAAAGAAATATATTGACAACAATATTCAAAAGGAAACCTAGGCTATTTGATTAGCTGATGTATCTTCAAAATCAAAATTGATGCTTTGATAGATGCCTCCAAAGGTTGATTGTTGAAAGAAAACACCAAACATATTTCAACTTCTTAGATTAAGAGTCCCACTGGGCATGGAAAAAATTATTGTCACTTGTATTTTCACCCTTTAAGGAGATTCATAAGCTTTCCTCATCCAAAAGGCACAATGGAAACACCTATAGGCTTATGGGTAGCCTAAGGATGAGGTGAATCTCTAGATAGGGATATCTCCCTTGATGTACCACTTTGGATCACAACTACACCTAAAATGTTTTGGGGGAAAGGGAGAGAGATAACTGAAATAAAACTATTCTAAGGGATTGAATACACCAGAAAATATGATGACTTCCAACTAGAAACATGTTACACATGAGAAAAAAGGACTAACCAAATATACACTTCTTCAATCTAAATATTATCACATCAATGTTACATTATGAGGTTATGGAGAAATTTATAAAGCTAGGAGGACTAGAAAAGAGTACTTTAATAACACTAGTGAATAGACTAACTCATTCAATCCTTTACATTTCCTAAAACATTTCACATGATCTACAATAAGAATCTTTCAAACTACAAATAGGATAAAAGAATGAGAAAACATGCTAAGAAATACATAGTCTTCACTAAGAAATATCTAAAATTCAAGTAAAAAAACTAGGAAAAGTCATGAAGAGGTAAAAAATTAGTAGTCTTATTGATCAAATGGTATGCAAATGAGCAGGGCTTCGCCATACTCAGGTGAAACATAAGTTATAGTAGCCAAAATGGTTAGTTATTATAGAAATTGAGAGAGATAGGTGAAGAGATAAGTCAAAGGGTCATAAGGAAACTTTTAAATCTAATAAAATCAGTTAATTATGCATGATAATAGGATGTGTGACAAACCATGCAAGGTTAAGAAGCAAAAGTGTCTATCCAAGTCATAAAACTCATGAAAAGTGGCATGAAACTCTTCATTCTCACTCAAAAAATTGCCTGAATTATTTGGACCTATTTTAAAATCCTCAAATTTATTATGTATATTTATAATTATTGGAATAAACGTAATGGGTTTCATACATTCCTCTCCATGTATTCTTTGTAGTCTTAGTCCTCTAAAATCATCCTAAAATGAGATATCATCATTTGCTATCAAGAATACTCCTCTTTCATGCACCTTACACACTTGGCCTCAAAATTGGATTCATTTTTACATGAGAATACATGGGATATAGTTTATTACAAGTTTCAAGACCCTCCATGTACTTATAATCATTAGGCACACCTTAAAATCACCTCACTTGAGTTTTTCCACCCTTGTCACTAGTTTGGTCACTATGTTAGTTTTGCCTAATTGAGATGAGAGCTATTATTGAGGAAATTATAAGTTATTTTTAGGAATTAAATTAAAATTTGGGGTTATAAAAAGTCTCAATATTTCTTCCAAAGTTGGTTTCATCTCTTGGAACCTCTTGAAACCTACACAATGCATTAAATAGTAAAAAAACCCTATTTTATACTACATCCATTTAATTTTGTATAGTCCAATAGGATGGATAGGGATCCTAAGAGATTATTATTTAACATAAAACTATCATTCATTCCATTGTGGTCCATTTGGATGCATCACCATCTTCATTTCTCTAATTGGGTCCTTGTAAGGGTTTGTGAGGCTTTCTGAGTAGTTTTGACCTTTAGTGATGTTTCATGAAGGTCTGAAATATAAATCTAAAAAAAATGTACAAAAATTTATTTTAAATACCCTATCTATCTCTTCCAAACTTATTTATCCCCCATGCATAACCTCCAAGAAGATATGAGCTTCTAAAATTGACTTGTTGATCTTTATTCCTCATTCTAACAAGCCTAATGTTAGTTTTGAGCTCAAAAATGGATTATTTAAAACCTATCTAATCTCAAAAATCTTTAACACATTTTTCAAGACCTTATTAACATTACCAAATTAATTATAATTCTCTACCAAGGTTATAAGGGTAGTTGGTCCCTCATTTGGATTCTAGGTTTCATCAAGCCTAATACCTTGTTTACAACCTAAAGCTCAGAATGACTCTATTGATGGATTAAAATGAATATAAATATAATATATAACTAATATATGATATAATAAACATTTATCACTCCATTATAATGAACATATCATGATAGGAGTGAGAATGGCTCTCCATTTGGCTTTAGGCTTAAACTGAGTTTATTTAGTCTACCTACATAATTGAGAGCTTAAGATACCCTATTGAGATTCACTCTTTTATGATTGATTTATCATGTTTTAAAAGGTTTAATTATAACTTATACACCTATCCTCAATGTTAAATAAACCTCTGGTCTGTCCTTCCCTCTAATTCTTCAAGGTTGTAGGTTTCAGGCACAAAAGGAGTGCCCTCGATCTAAAACAAAACTGAGAACACTCCCCTATTTCCCAAAACATAAGTTAATATTTAAGGGAATTTATAATCCACAAATATGTTATGTACCAAAATTAATCTCATTTTTTTCTTATTATACCATCCAAAATCTTATAATTCTAAAACAAACCTATACACAAGGACTGTGCACAATGTTTTGGAGTATACGTTGTGTATGGCATTATTAGAGCCTCCTTATTCACCTATTTATCATATGAAAGAGTCTATTTATTATTCCCTAATATTTATGGATTATTATCTCATCCATTCATCATAGTATACCTTCATTTATCCTTCATACACCTTACATTTTTAGGATTGATGCACCTTTCCTGACTGTATTTCCTTTATTCAACAGTGACCTATAGGTCATCATGCATGTTAGAGTTTGAAAAATCATTGTAGATAACTTAAATTAAAACTTTGAAGTCAATTTATCTTGTTTTTTACCCATTTTATTACCTTTTATATACCAAACTCCCACTTATACACCCTATTTTGACTTATTACCTGCATACCCATCTATAGTTTGGTATTAGCCAAAAAATCCTATGAAAGCCTACTTTAGGCTTGAGACCATGTTCAAAAAACCTCTCTTCAGTATCCATTAGATTAATTTTTGTGTTTTCTTGAGTCATTTTTTTCATCTAGTTCTATGATAACCTCAATAAACCTTTTAGATCATTGCCTGCAATAGTCAACCCTAGCTATAGGTAAGCTTTTCCATGGAATTAGGCACCATTGTAGGTGGTGTTTAAGAATAAAACCCTATATAACAACTTGTTTGAATCTACCTATAAAACATAAATTATATATTTAACCCCATATAACCATCAATCATGAATACATTGTCTAGCTTATAAATTTTGAAAACAAAGCTAACTCAAACTCAAAATCTTGTAGATGATATTGCAAGATTTTAGTGTGTCAAATGGCAACTTTAAAGAGCTTAACTACTATCTTCCCTTACTCCTCTACCCTACATATTTTTCAAGGTCATTTTAATATGATAATAATATATTTAATGCATAATTATATACATGTATGGTCTTAATAAACTTGTCAAAATGTCTCTAAAAAATGCCAAGGATCTCTATTTTGCCAATTTAGGGATTACAGGCCTGAAATTTAGTCATTATCCTTCAGAGTGACCTTCAACTTTTTATAACCATATAACACCTTATATGGCTATACCATGGTATTTTAAACATTTAAGTACTCTAATTAGGGTCACAAAACATACCTTAACACTCTATTGATTACCCGAGTCCCTTGTTTAGGCCACCTGTAGGTGACTATTTACAAATATAGGCAATGGAAATAAACATTGGACAGTGGGTAGAAAGAATGTTAGTGGTCACATAAAAACTATTAAAAAATATTCCAATAGACTCATAAAAATTTAAAAAGATATAATAAACTCCAAAACTCTTCATCCTTAGCATGATGTCATCTTGAGAGGCTAAAGATGCACTGTTGGGTTGTATATAGGCAATGAGCATGAGTTAGAACAATGTACCAAAAGTTTTGCCTTCAAAGGCTAGTTTCTAATCAATGTGTTAAAATGGAAAACTAAATATTTTTAAAGTCTAAAAATAATGTTTCAACCCTCTCTTCCAACATTGAAATATTCCTTTATAACACATATACGTGTAATTCCATGGTGTAGGCTTAGCAAAGGTGGTTGATGATTAGTTATCATAGTCATCATAATGCTAATGGAAGAGATTCACTTGATTGATTTTTCCATGATAAAATTTTAAAAACTTTAACACCTATACCAAAACTCCATAAACATGCTTCAGAGCTTTGCACACTTCACTTGGTTGACTGTGTATGGCAGTCATAGGATAGATTGATTGTTTGTGTGGTAAATGACTACAAACCAAGGATAATGTTGCTTTAGAGGATAATATTTAAATTTGAGTTTATTTATATGACCTTTAAAACATTATAATTAACCTATCCTCACTTTTTTAAACCATTACCAAAGTATGGAGGTACTATAAATAGAGGAAACCTGTCAACAACATAGAATTGGACTAGTCTACAAACTTGAGGTGGTTGGCTCTTAAAATCAACTCAAAACTTTAAAAAAATATGGGGAAAATGTGGGAGGAGAGTATAAGACCTCTTGGATCAATTATAAAAATTAGTTTGTATTGACTTTCTCAAACTAAGGTAAAACCTATAGGGTGTATAGATTAGTAAGCAAACTAGAAAGGTCAAAGTCTTAGGGATATTTCATAAAGCTCAGACCATCATTCATCTACAAAAAAAACATCAAATGGAATCTAGTTTAGTGAATAACATATCCTCAATAGCATTTTTATTGAAACCTCCATTGTTGACCATACTAAGTACAAACTTGAATACTATTTTTTCTTGCTAAGAAGGGTGAAAAAGGAGAAAAATGGTTTTGGGCCAAAAATGGCACTCATAGAGCATTTAAAACGTGTAACTAAGATTTAGGAAGCTGAATGAATATTATATACTCTTCTCCCATGTGGTATACTTCCCCATGGGCCATAAAAGTGCCATTTTCTTTTCTTTTCTTAAAAAACAACCATTTGTTTTGAAGAACCTTCCACTTTTAGTTACCAATGGTTGATTAAGAAATATGAGGACACATGGGACATTAAATCACATTTTTTAACCTTCAAACTTCCAAAAAATATGTATAATTCATTAAATGCCCCTTTTTAAACCTCAAAATGACCCAAAATGACTAAAAAGACTAAAATGGCTAAGGACCAAAGCTAGTATGACATTAAATGACATTAATTATCCTATAATACACCTTATTAAATATATATTATATCCCTAAAACACCTAAAAGTCAATTTTTTACCTATAAGGGTCCCAATTTGACCTAAAAGTAAAATTTGGTCAACACCAACTTGGTAGTTCTTTGTGTTATAGATAGAATCACTGAGAGTGGGGGATGAATTAGTGATGAAAATAATTCCAATTATTTTAACTCTTAACTATTCAACATAATCATTCATGAAACATATAAACCATTCATTGTAATGAATAAGGAAAAATGTTCAAGATCAACGCACATAACACATGAACTATATGGGAAACCCTCATGGGAAATCAAACACACTCTCAATACTAAAAAAACATGGACTATAATCCTTTAAGAGATCACAAATAGGAAAATTTAGTGAAGCACCCACTAGAAAAGGAGAACCAACCCCTAGGCATGAACAAGCACCCACTTACCCTTAGATGTTGATCAACCACACAATACCTCTGATAATAATACCTCCATAACTCTAATTTCCTTCCAATCTAATGTATAAAAAGTGAATATAAACTCTCTTCAACCCTTCACACTTTCTTAAGCCTTCACACACAATAAATGCACCTAAAACAACCTTTTGGATCACTCAACACCTTTTCACTCATCCTCAATCTTCAAAACTATAAGAACACTATTACAACACTAGAAATATGACCACTATCTCACACACATATTCCTCACACTTTTCTAATATTCAATCCATCCACCAAGAACACTCAAACATTTATTTTTTATGTTTGTCAACTCTATAAATCTTCATCTTTGTTTATGCTTTTTATAGAGCCTTTATGATCACCACCTTATTTGTCAGCCACAAGACATTACTTAAACTTTAAGGATTATATTCCACTTAAAAAAATATCAACACCACCTACATAGGTTGACCATATCTATGATAGATCACCCTTAAAAACCAACACCTTTCAATTAGGACTAAGAAGCCCTTATAGGTCCATGTAGACCTATTCATCCTTTTAACACTTCACCATAAAAAATTAAGAACAAAAGACCAGTTCAAAACACATAGGTCCATGCCACATTACCCCTAAGACATCGTAAGTGATTACATTCATCACTACACACCTATGCATATGAAAAACCTATCAAACATTTTCGTTGTACATGAAAACACCAAGGATGAATAAACAATCAACTTGTAAGCAATTTTTCATATCCAATATAGATTGGTCAAACCTCAAAATCCATATAAATGATCCTCAATGAGTTTTAAAAAATCTCAAATAGATAATTCACCATGAAAAATTTAAACACTATCAATAAATCTTTAAACATCCTTCTCAAGTCACTTGTAGAATAAAGTCAAACACTTAGTCAACTTTGAACCACAGTAAATGCAAATGTATGACTAGTCAAACCTCCAAATCATTTTTATTGGATTGATCTTGAAGTTGAACACCATTTTTATTTTTAATCCATCATAAAATTTATACATAATCAAAATTTATAAACAAAACATTTTAGACTATTTTTCCTTTGTAAATTCAAGTATTTGAATTCCCACAATCACTTTTTAATGTAAATTTGACTATGGAAACTAGTGAACTCTGTCTGGGAGAGAAAATTTGAACAACCATAACTATTGATAGAATTTATGTCAAGATATAAAATTTTAAACACATTCTCTAGGAACAAATATGAACAAACTTATGTGACCACTTTCTTCTTACACCTTCACACATGTGAATTATGACATCATCAATTTGCTTACTTAGAAAATTCTACCAAGATGACTAGGATAACCTAGATCCTTAGAAGACTAATCAGGTGGATTACTTTAAATTAAAAAATTATATTAATCACTCTTTACCCCTCATATGACCCCTCAAACATGGTGAAGACGTCACCAACATCCATCATCTTTCCTAAATAAATAAACATTGCAAGGTCCATGCATGCTCACTAAGGCACACTTTGTCATTGAGAGCCATGCATACATATCAACTCATGGAAAATCTTGGAAACCTTATGGAAATCAATGTCAACACATAAATAATATTCCCTTTGTCATTAATGTCAACACTTGTAAATGTTTTTAAAGCCAACAACAAAGCTATGCACATACTCTTTCTTCATCTACAAAAACTTTCTCCCCTTTTGACACAATAAAAAAGTTAGATTACTTACAGATCTTAAATACATATAAATGTTTTAAAATCCAATATAAATAATGGATATTCATTTATAAATTATATAAATATTCCCTATCATTGTGAATACCATTTCATAACATGACTACGTCAGGCTTGCTTATTGATGACACTTTTCTTTGACTATGAACTGCTCTATGAATAAAAAATGAATATAAACTGAATAAGAGTGAATAAACATTGATAAAAAGTAGATGGAATCACCATAATTCACCTAAAATTTCATACCCCTTTATCACCTTCAAACCATCTCTAACCATGATGAAATTTCATAGTTACCTTCAAATTTTCTCTCACAAGCTACCCATAGAATGAAGAGTGGAATTTTAAGATATTTCTCAACCACATATGATTCATAAATCCAATTGATAAATATATTTAGAGACAACCATAACTTTTTATTTTGAATAAAATGACCAAAAATTACTCTTCTTCACACTATCCTTGCCTAGAGGCCTGGTAGCCCTACCTAAACCTTGTATATCCTATAACATTTTCTTTATGCACCTTCATAACTTGAAATTCCATATCTAGAGTATAATAATATTCCTCCTCATGAATTCCAATAATCTTCATCCAAATATTCCTTACACCATAGCTCCTTCATAAACTAACCTACCAATTAGCCCTCCATTTTCACAAATCATCAATCATAGAACAAACCATACACTTAAAAATTACTATAAAGTATTTTTTAAGCACCCATTTTTCCATTTAAATATATTAGGTCACCTCATATCTCAAATCCTTTGGGAAGGTCAGTAACCCATATGGTGCAAAACCTAGGGCATCTAAAATAAATAGGGTTAACTTACCTTCTTCCATTAAATTCTATATTCTTAAACTTATCTCACACTTGGAGGTAACCAATACACACCACTAGACCAATTTTTGAGGTATGAATCCTTTGGGAAACTATATAACCATGAAATGGTTTTTGACCTTTTAGCCTTTAAGTAAAGATTGTCATACCTAAGAGTCATAAAAAATATTCAACTTGACCTAAAGAGACCTTGAAAGATTGAAACCATATATAAAATACTTATATGAGGTCAACACACCTTTCTATACCACAAATTCATCTTGAATACTCATAAATCTTGTTTTGACACCTAAAACCTTCATGACTATGCTTATAGACCTTGAGTATACCCCTATCACTATGCCAAAACACATTCAAATAATCATGAGAGAATTCTAACATATAAATATCATATTTTACACATATACACATCAAATCCAACTATTTTCCACCCTTGGTTGGTGTAGAGTAAAAAATACTCTACATTTTATTTTAATTTTCAGTTGTGCAATCCAAATTTTGTCCCCGCACACTTTGGTTTGAGACAGCAAAGTTTTGACTCAGAGCATGGGCTTGAATTTCTTTTTCCCTCAATTTTGTCTAAGTGTAAAAATAAATTGGAAGCTACCATGTGTCATCAGCTGAGGCACCTTTCATAAATTTTGGAAGTTGGTCAAGACGTGCCACGTGTCTCATAGTAACTCAACAGAGTGCAAAAAGTGTCATCATCCACATCTCATATTTCTTATACATCTCGAAAGCTTCTTTTCAATAAAGATTTTCTAAAGATCTAGTGGAAGGTACCAAGTGTCAACTACGGAAGGTTTCAATATGATTTTCTAAAAGCAATGGAATATGCCATGTGTCTCGAGCTGAAGAAAGTGAAAGCCACCATGTGTCAACATCTGAATTATCTTCACTTAGTTTCATTGATAAGTAAAGACTGTTGTGGGTCTCAGGTTCTATTTTTGAGGCAAGAAAAAGCTACCAAGTGTCACCATCTATGTAAATATGAAATGAGGCCTAAATGTTTCTATAGTATAGATAGAGCGATGCAGAGACCGACAAGTATCACCTTCCATAGAATTCTCAAAGGGTAGCTAAGATGCACGAAAAGTGCCACCTGTCCCTATCCCCTTTTTGAAGTTTCTAGGGAAAGAAATGTTATGGGTCTTAAGTTGTTAAAGTTTTTAAGAGGTGGATTGTGACAGGTGTCAAAGGTGGAACACTCTTGAGTAAAGACACAAAAAGAGTATAAGTTACGCGAAAAGTGTCGTGTGCCTTCAGTAAGTGTTACAGAACATGCCAAGTGTCATTTATTGTTGCCTCCTAAATAATAAGAGGGTTTTAAAGTAAAGAGAAGTAATTATCTAAGTGTCCTCTCTAGTTTAAAAGTGGAAAGCATCTTGGGTATCTATGTAGGCCAATGAAATTGTAGGAAGATATAATGTTTCAAATCTAAGAAATATCCTGTGTTAGACATTTCCAGTTCAGTTAGAGTTCAGTTAGGCTGTTACATTGGGAACATGTAGACAATGTAGAGCTCATTCAATGCTATAAATAAGGGTCTAGAGATCACCAAAAGGACCATCAAAAGATAGAGAGAATTTTTTGTAAGAGATAATTGTCAAGAGTTTTTAGGATTTTTTAGCTATGATCAGGGATATCATTCGCCTATGTTCTATTTTCTTGAGTTAGAAAGTTTATGTAACTATGCATGTTTTTGTGCCTTTTAGGTGACTAGAGATTAATAATAAAACTAATTTTTATGCCTTTGTTGATATTTTTATATGTCATTACAAAATTAGTCTAAGTTGTGAGCCTTTGTTTCTATTATTTTCTATCTTTTACATTGATCATGCCTTGTTCTCTCTTTAATGTAATGGAATCTTACATATAGCTTCACTTTGCTTAAGGGTTGAATTAAATTTAGGTGCATCACCATAGTTAGAGTTTCTTTAGTTACACTTGTGTTTCTATTTAATTCCTATCCCTTTTCCTATTATACCCTTGATATAAAGAAGAGCTATCTTCTTTAAAATTACGAGGTTGTTTTAGGTTGCAAGTCACACATTTTTGAATCTTCCCATTGTTGGTGTTAGAAATAGTATAATTTTAATAATCAATAGTTTTTGGCATGCTCCGTGGGACAATATATTGAAGTTTCTTTCAAGAGCATATGAACCAGAGAGCTACAAGGAGTCAGAGCTGTGGACCAGTGACAAGATCTCAATCTGCTATAAATCTAGGTATTCTTTTTCCACCATTGGTAACTAGTCCTAGATGAAGAGTAAATCAATTTATACCAATACCAAGAGTAAATATGGGAGCTCTTATACCCCAAAGGAATTATGCAAGTTGCAACATTGGCAGTCCTTTGATACTAATAATACCACCAGCCACTTGGGACCCTATTCTAGTTAATGTCTTGAAGGCTCTACCCAAATTCAGTGGGCAGGATTTTAAAACACATAAGGAACATTTGCAAGATGTATCTAATGTCTATGCTATACATGTGGTCACACAGTAGAATATGGCTATAAGATTATTAACAACTTCTTTTAAAGGAAAGGCTCTAGAATGGTACTGATCCTTGACTCCAAAGACAATATATACATGGGATCAAGTTGGAGATCTTTGCTTTGAAAGATTTAAATAAAAAGGTGATAAGTCTTCTATGTTGTAATAATTGATTACTATACAAAGAGCACCACAAGAAGCAATGACTGACTTTAATTCTAAATTTCAAAAGACTTGGGAAAGGATTTCTGCTATAGCTAGACCATTACCAAGTATGGCTATAGTGTTTTATCTTAAGGTTTTAAATTCATATATATCTATTATGATTCAATCACTTGGAGGTTAGACTCTACCAGAGGCTTATGACTATGCAGTCAGAGCTGAAAATAATTTAATAGATGCTAGAAAGTTACCCTCAAGGCCTCCCATTCCCATGTTTCAAAAAATTACCTTGCCATTACCTCAAGAAGCCCCTAAATCTATAGCCTCACCTATGTCTATGTATAAATATACTCAACCACCTACTAAAGAACTTTTCCCTGCTCAGTCATCTGAGATGGATGATATCAAGAATATCTTAAGAATATTTTCTAATGAGTTGATTAACATAAAGAGACAATAGAATCCTTACCCCAGATCTCAATATCAAGGCTATCAAGGAAATAATTTTTTGTCACTACCAAATCAATATTAGGGTCATCAAAGGCAAAATAACCCTTAGACAACAAATTAATTAGTGGCAGTCCCTACACCCTCACAGATTGTTCCCCCCAATTCAAATAGAGAAATTGTTCAAGGGCAAAATAATTATGCAGACAACACCAATGCCTGGTGTTTTCCTTGTAATAATGCTCATACACCTAGATATTGTCCCATGGGTAATCTACAACAAAAGGTAGCAGAGCAAAGAAGAAGGGATGGACAATTTGCCAGTACTTTTGATGCACAAACTAATCAGTCTCCTAGTATATACAATTTGGTCTTGATGACTCAAATGCAAGGGATGTCTTTACAACAAGAAGAAGAAATAGCCCTTAAACATGATTTATTTTCATGGGTTGAAGATGAAGAATTAGTATTCTTGAATGAAGCTTCTACTTCCAAGAAACTAGTTGTGCAATCAGACTATTATACTAGATCAAAGAGAAAAATGATGGAACAGATTAAAGTTGCAAATAGTCAAGTTATGGAGAATCTTGCATTTCAAGGTCAAAGAAGAATTGCTATCAAATAAGAAGTGCCTTAGCCAGTGCAGAACCAAGTGATTCCTATAAAATTTCAAGAAAAAGCAAGGTATCCTTATTTTCCAAGAACTCAAGCATTAGGACCAATGAATGTGGTGGAACAGTTGAAGAGGACTCCAACACAAGTATCAATATGGGATATACTAATTATTCCTAAACAAAAGACACTATTACAAGAAGCTCTACAAGGCCAAGAAATGCCTAAACCTAATGGAACCAAAGGACTTACTGATAAAGAAAAGCTCAAGGACACAGTTCCTTTGAAGATAATAGCCTTTGTGAACAATGTAGTAGAGGTAAGTAAATCCAAACTAGAGCTTTTCTATTTGACTCTGATAGTTGGAAAGAAAACCATACATAATGCATTGATAGATTCAAGGGCTAGTACTATAGTAATGCCTAAGCAAATAGCTGATGCTCTAAAAATAAAATATGAACCACTTATTAAAGGAGTTATGTAGCTAGATGGAAAAATAGTACAAACAATAGGGAGAATTAAACAACTCCCATTGCAATTATATACTTGTCCCAATATAATTGTCAATCAAGATGTAGTAGTCATAGATATATGTCCCTTGATTGGTCTCATCTCATCCTAAGAACCAAATATGGTTCAAAGATAAAAATTATATCTGAACCACTATCAAAAGATCACATCACTAATGAACCAACATCAAAATTAGAGACAGATCATGCTATGTTAAATAAATAAGAAAGGGGTTTTGTTGAAGAGTTGAGTGAATGGACAGAACATGACCAAGAAGAGGAAAATAATCATTTGTTAGCTATGATGCATAGTGATCCATATGGAGATTATGACTATATTGGTCTGGGTACTTATGTCATTTTTGATGAAGATCATGAAATCCCAAATGTTTTAAGGGAAGAGACATCAACTATTCAATAATCTAAAAAATATTCAAAAATCTAGACCCTAAATTTTGATGGGGCTAGAAGTAAAAGTGGTGTTGGAGCAGGAATTTGTCTTGTTACTCCAAATGGGGAGAAAATTTTGAGAGCTATTCATTTCCAATTTGCTTGTACCAATAATGATGCTGAATATGAATCCTTAGTTCATAGGCTCAGTTTAGCTTTAAAAAAAGGGAATAAAGAATTTAATAGTAAAAGGAGATTTAGAATTAGTGGTGAAGCAAATTAGGGAAAAGGCAATATCCAAGAATGTAAGGATGAGATCCTATAAACACAAAATTTGGGACTTAATAGAAGATTTTGAATCTTTCAATATTGAAGTAGTTCTAAGAATCCAAAATTATGAAGCTAATAGGATGGCACAGATTGGCTCACGGTTTGATCCAACAATTGGCCTATTAGCTAACAAGGAGTCAGAAAAAGTTATTATAAGGCCAACTATCCTAGACAATGATGAGAATTGGCAAGTATTTGAGAATGATTCTCAGGTACTCTCATTCTTCTAACAATCAAGAGAATTTGCTGATCAATTACAACCAAAGATTGAAGAGGCACATGGGGATCACATTATACAATTAAAGAATAATAAGCTTCCCAAAGGCTTAATCACTTTAGAAAACCTTTTTGATCTAGAAGATGTAGGCCTAGAGAAGAAAAGGTTCTAGGTAAACAAAGTAGATTATTTTGAAATAGAGGTGAGTGAAGGGAAAAAATTAAAAATTAGAAATTTTGCAACACAAGAGAAAAGGGAAAGAGTAATTGACTTGTACAAAAGATATGACAGAGTTATAGCCTGGAGCTATGAAGACCTTCATGGATATAATAAAGATATCATTCAGCACACAATAGAGCTGAATAAAGGATCTAAGCCAGTCAAATACAAGTAGAGGCTAGTAAATCCAAGGATTGAATCTCTAATGGTAGATGAGTTGTAGAAACTTTTATATTCCAAAATAATTTTTCCAATCAAACGCTCAACCTGGGTATCAAATCTAGTACCAGTCAGAAAAAAATGGTGACATAAGACTTTGTGTAGATTTTAGAGACTTGAATAGAGCATCTCTAAAAGATCACTATCCCTTGCTATCTATGGAACAAATTTTATAGACTATGGCTAGATTAAAGAGATTTTCCTTGCCTGATGGTTTCTCTAGATAAAATTAGATTTGGTTGGTTGATGAAGACCAATATAAGACTACTTTTACTACCAAATGGGGAACATTTGCATATGCTAAGATGCCATTTAGCCTACCAAATGTAGGAACCACTTTTTAAAGAGCTATGGATGTAGCATTTGGGGAACTTATATATAAAATCATCCTAATTTATCTTGATGATCTTACTATTTTTTCAAAAAATGATGTTGATCATTTTGATCATTTAAAATCTGTGTTTAAGAAATGTCAAGAATTTGGAATATCCTTAAACCCTAAGAAGTGTATCTTTGTTGTCCCTTAAGGAAAATTATTGGGACATATAGTATCTAAAGAACAAGTCTCCATAGACCCAAAAAGAGTGATAGCTATAATGAACTTACCTCTTCTAGTAAATAAGAAAGAAATTCAATATTTCTTGGGGAAGATTAATTTTGTCAGTCGGTTCATATCTGACTTTGTAGGCTTAGTAAGACCAGTGACACTCTTGCTAAAAAAAGACCTGGTTTTCAAGTGGACTATAAAAGGAAGGCAAGCTTATGAAGAGGTTAAGAAAGCTATCTTAACAGCCCTAGTACTTAGAAACCAAGACTTTTTAAAGCCTTTTATAATGTATGTCTATGGAGGAGAACTCAGTATTGCTATTGTCCTAACACATAAGGATGATAGACATGAGGGAGAGCATCCAATAGCCTTTTTCTTAAGGACTCTTAGGGAATATGAAACTAGATACAACTTTGTTGAAAAGTAAGCATATTCTATGGTAAAATCCCTTAATAAATTTAGGCATATAGTATCAAGAAGTAAGATTCTGATACTTGTGGCTCACCCAAGTGTTAGAGAATACATTATGGAGGGTGAAATTATTGAAAAAAGAACAAACTAGATAACAAAGATCCTTGAATATGATGTAGAGGTCAAAGCTACTAAGTTAGTTAGAGGCAGGGGGTTATGCCAATATATGACTCAAGAGCTTGAAAAAATGATACATGTGGAAACAAATTCAGAAGTGGAAAAGGAAACTATATTGAGGATACAAGAGGTTGATCAAAACTCATGGGTCACAAGTAGGATTTATTTTATGAAATATGGGATTTATCCAAGAGAACTTCTTCAAAACAAGAAGAGATACTATAGGATGCAAGGGGTCCAATTTGTTTTAATTGAATAAGTTCTTTTTAGAAGAAATTCTGATGGAAAACTTTTAAGATGTGTAGAGAAGGATGGGTCTAAGAAAATACTACATGAAATGCATTATGGAGCCTCAGGTGGACATTTTTTTGCAAAGACCACAACCATAAAGATAAGTGAAGTAGGTTATATCTAGCCTAATTTATTCATAGACTATTATCAATTGGTTAAAAAATGTCAATCTTGTCAATATTATGTGGGGATGAGGAGGAATGGAGCAATGCCTCTTAGTCCTATAATTGTTGATGAACCTTTTTCTCAATGGGGTCTAGACTTTAAAGGAATGTTAAATCTAGTGTCTAGTATGGGTCACAAATGGATTTTAACTACCACAAATTATTTCACTAGATGGATTGAGGCAGTGCCACTTAAAGAAGCAACAAAAAATGTGATCCTAGACTTTCTAGGGAGTATCACTACTCACTTTGGGGCTCCTCACACCATAATTTTAGATAATGCTAAAGAATTTTTAGGGTCTAAAGTATTTGAATTTGCATTAAATCATGGAATATATCTAAAAAATTCTTCTAATTATTACCCTCAGGGTAATGGTTTGGCAGAATCAACTAATAAGAACCTAATTAAACTCATCAAGAGAATAGGGGCTGATCATCATAGAGAATGGCATAAAGCGTTGAATATAGAATTATGGGCTGATAGAATTACACCTAAGTATGTGACAAAAATTTCCCCATATGAATTGGTCTATGGCAAGCCTATTTTAATACCTCTAAGCTTGGAAATTCTTGCTCTCCAACTATTAAAATAGATTGAAATTGAAGAAAATGGCCTATGCTGATTAGACTTGCCAAACATTTGGAAGTTTAGGAAAAGAGGGATGCAGTACATGATTCATTAATTAAGAATAAAAAAATGATTAAATATTGCTTTGATAAAAGGACTTCAAATCTTCATTTTGAAGTAGGCTCAATTGTTTTGAAATGGGATGTAAGAGCTGCCAAGCTAGGTCAACATACTAAATTTGAAGCATTATGGACTGGCCCATATAAAATTCGTGCATGTAAGTAGAAGAATTCATTTGAGATGGAAACAATGGAAGGTGAACCTAAAGATATTCCTATGAATGGGATCTACTTGAAGCATTTTAGTTAACCTGGGTTTCTAATGTATTATAGTTAGATAGTTTCCCTTTCTCAGTTGCTTTGTTTTCCCATTTTTCTTTCCTACTCTTTCTTTTAAATAAGTGTTCTTTGAACACGTAGCCATACCTTAGACCTTTTTAAAAAAATTCAAAAACTTCTGATACTTTAAATATCTCCCAAATATTAAATTCCCTAAGGTACCTTGCACATCACTTGCATGATGTGTCTAACTCACTATTCCATGAAGATTTAGTAAGATTTACTAATGGTTATCTGGGTTTAATGTGATTTTGAGACTTGATGGGTCAATAAATACTTCATAACAAGAGTTAAAGCTTACAAGTTTCTAAAACATTCTTGCATCTGCTAGAAAACCCCTGCTACTTGCATTTTTAGCTCATAGTAAACCTACTTAAGTGAAAGTGCTTCCTTATTGCAAAATCTTCATACCTATTACCACAGTTCACTATTTACCATAATAGATATAGATATGGAGGGAGCACAGTCTTCGTAATAAGGGTCTAGGATTTATGAATCCCTTGATAAGTTTCTTATGAGCAAATCATATGCTTTATCCCTCACGCAACCATTAAAGACCTATCCACAGACCAGAGTCCCTGAAGTTGGTCAAGTAAGTGACCTAGCAAAGGTAAAAGATTATGTAGATGGAATCATGGACCTAATTCTTCAAAGAACTAGTAGCAAAACTCTCAGAGAAGGGGCTCATCAAAGGTGTCTTCAGAGGGCCAAGGTGGGACAATACAACACATTCACAATGATGATATGGACTTCCCAATTGGCACAATTCATTGTCCCAGGTGTGCATCCATGCCTTGGTTTCGTTGAAATATGCACCAGATTGTTTCATGCACCTTTAAGTACCATACAATAGGGTTCATTTATAGTGAAAATTACACCAAAGGCTATCAGATATATGTTGGCCCTATACCACGACAAAATAGCCATGTTTCCCACCATTGCCAAGATACAAAAAACATGGGAAAACGTCAATACTCAATTGAAGGTTTCTAAAAATAGAGCTACAATTAGGTGATGATGATACTACTGTGTTGACACTGCCAACAACAAGAGCAAAATTTACTCAAGCTAGTCAAGATGCACTTTTCATGATGGCTTTAATTTTCATAATGAAAGATGATATAACCATCTATGAAGAATAAATGGCTATCCTTTTCAAATTGACAATTGTTGACAAGACTCAGGAGTATTAGCTTGATTTCTCTCAACAAATTGCATATTCAATGGTGGAACAACTTGCCCAATTCAGATCTAAAGGTATTTTTAGGTATTCCTCTTATTTGTTCCACCTTATGTTGTATCATAACTCTAGCATATTTTCCCAACATATGCATCTTAACATGTATGACCCAAGTTTTGGTCTATATAGGACCACTCCTATGTCTACATGGACACATATTTTGTCCAAAACTAGCGACCCATACAAATTATGGGAACTTTTTGTTGCCCCTACCTTTTGTCATCTGAGCCTAGAACTAGTTATAAATAGACTATTTCCAAGTGTATCAAACCATATGACCAATTACCCTATCCCTTGTGATTACTTTTTTGGATCCCATCACACTATTATTAGAGTCCATGCTTTTTGTGGGGAACCAATGTTTCTACCTAAGATTTTGACCCTTAGGTTAGCATTCTTAGAGGTCACTAGGTAGGCATCTATGGTAGATAATGAATCTAGTTTTGGGAAGAGGAAGAGGAAAATGTATGATGTCCCATGGATGACAAACAACATGGTACTAGAGGCCAAAGATGCTAAGATTGTGTTGCTTAGAAAGCTAGCCTTCCTAGGTTTCCTTCTATTTGAAGATAAATGGGTATATGACCCAAATGGTTTCATAGTTTCATAGATCATGACTAATAGGGTTGTTATTAGGATTACACATGAGGGTCACCCCTTTTGGGAAAATAGAAAAAATCCCTGGGAAGATATTCCTGAATTTTATGTTGAATTGATGGATTTGCCTCTTCAACAAAATAGACTGTGGGAAACTTTTTATGCCAAGCAAAGAGAGTTTGACCCAAAAATTAGAATGACTTATGGTTTAAGAAGAGCATTAAAGAATAAAGACTGGAATACTAAAAATAGAAGCCTATTGGAAATATAGGTAAGATATTTGTGAGACCTACCACTCTTTGGAAATGTGGATTTAGATGAGAAATGGGAGGATCTCTAGGATAAATGTCATCTGTCTCCTATGTCTAGCCCTGATATAAGCAATTTGCAAACACATGGTAGAGAGCTAGAAGTTAGAGTAGAGTCCAGTCAAATATTGCAATCCCTAATGCAAAATTTAATAGCAGTTGCTATAACTATTTGGCCCCAATCTCTTAGTACCATTGAAAAACAAAAGGTTGTGGTATCTTCACCACTAAAAGCTTCCCCATCAACATCAGTCCTTGAAGTTCCTAGTTCTACACAAGCACCACTAGTAATAGTAGTAAATATTGAAGAGAGGGGAGCACACCCAGAAGAAGAAACACCAAAGAGACATAAAAGGCTGAGGTTCCAACTTGATTCAGAGGAGAGGGTAGAACCCTCACAACACCAAACATAGAGAACCCCAGTTGCTCATCAAGTAAGTATTATTTCTCCTTCTTCTTCTCAATCTCTCTCTTCTCCTTTAGGGGTGATGATTCCATCTAGCCTAATGACATCCCTTGCCACCTCTACTATATGCATTTATCATTTTGCCCCATCTATCCAAACTCAGGCCATATCATTACCTTACTTTTCCACCTCTTTTCCCAAGAAAATACCTCCTCAAACTCCCCATAGCCAATAATTGGCTATTCCATATGGCTTACCACAAGGTTTTCCTTTTGTGGGTGGGCACATTACCTCTCCTTCTACCTTTTAAACTCAAGTAGATGCTACTATGAAGGTGAGGGAAGCCCAAAGGGAGAAAAAGAGGATCAAAGAGAATAAAGCCTTGGTGACACCACATCTAAGGTCACAATTTGACCCAATCTAGTAACAACTGATGGTGACCCATTTGTCACCAAATATAGTCAAGCCAAATGAGCAGATGCAGCCAAAGGATTACATAATGAATGCAGTGGAAATAGATATGTCCTTATTCAGACCACAAGATAGGGTTAATCTTATAAATGAATCCACTACTGTAGTAGCTGAAGATTATTTGAAAATATCAAGGAAGCTAAAGAAGATGGATGCTGATATAGCCAATGAGAAGGCAAATAGTAGTAGTTTGATCATAGAGATCAATACTAATAATATTGAAATAGAGAGTCTTAATAAATAGTTGCAAGATACTATTTCTCTTTAGACTCACCAGGCTATCCAAGCCCAAAATTATTCTTTAAAAGAAGGGCTAATGTAGGTAAAGGATGCAGTGATAACCTTAAGGCAAGAAAAGGCAGCATTCTAGGAAAAATGTGAGGAAAGCCTGCTACAAATTACTCAACTTCAATAGAAGCTATTGAATGAGCAAAATAATACCATGACTATTCACGCCCAACTTCAAGCTGAGTGATAAAGGGAAGAATAATTGACACTTGAATTGGCTAATAGGCCAAGGAATGTAAGGGTTTTAAATCTAGTGAAGGAGCTTTATGAATCAATATGGAAAAGAATCTCTGTGGGGATTATTCAGCTCAGACCTTCTCTAACCTTTTTGCTAAATTCATAGAAATTATTTGAAAAGGTGGAGACTTTAGTTGAAGACACTCTTTCTACTATTTCTAAAAGAGTATTGGACTCAAAAATGCTGCTACAAAAGCTATATGATGTAACTGATGGAATGTTGTTAGTAGTAGGGATTAATGATAGAATGGTTGCTGGTAAATGAGTGAATGAGGTTCTCAATTGTAATTCCACTGAAATTAATTATAGAGAGTTTCTAGATGTGATGAAAGAAGGAATCAGTGAAATGAAACAACACATTGAAGATTTGGTACAATTAGGTCTTCTTTCTCCTTTTCCTAATGACAACACTGTGTTGATGATTGAAGAAATCAAACCTTTGTTGTTAGCCAGATAAAATGATCAGGGATTTTTTTAGGGTTTAAGGGATGATTCATCAGTGCCTAAAGTAGAAGCTATTTTCATTCCTATTTCCCAACTTGAATTTAAATTGAAGGCTACCGTTCAGATTTTGTAGAATTTTTCACACAAGGATATCATCAACCTTGATTTAGCCTTCAACAAATTGCAAAATAAGTAGGGATTATCTGATGATGAGTGGTCTACTTATCAGACAGCCTTACTAAAGCTATGATTTATTTTTGTCACATTTTTATCATGCAATAGTTGTGGATTCTTTTTGAGTAGGCTCAAAAGCCCTTGGGGTCACCAATAACTGTAGAGTAAAAAATACTCTACATTTTATTTTGATTTTCAATTATGCGATCCAAATTTTGTCCCCACACACTTTGGTTTGAGACAGTGAAGTTTTGATTCAGAGCATGGGCTTGAATTTCTTTTTACCTCAATTTTGTCTAAGTGTTGAAATCAAGCGGAAGCTACCAAGTGTCATCGGCCAAGGCACCTTTCATAAATTTTGGAAGTTGGTCAGGACATGCCATGTGTCTCATAATAACTCAATAGAGTGAAACAAGTGCCAGCATGTGCATCTCATATTTCTTATACATCTCAAAAGCTTATTTTCAATAAATCTTTTCTCAGGATCAAGTAAAAGGCACCAAGTGTCAACTATGGAAGGTTTTAATATTATTTTCTAAAAGCAATGAAAGATGCCACATATTTTGAGCTGAAGAAAGTGGAAGCTGCCACATGTCAACATCTGAATTATCTTCACTTAGTTTCATTGATAAGTAAAGACTATGGTGGGTCTTTGGTTCTATTTCTAAGGAAAGCAAAAGCCACCAAGTGTCACCATCCATGTAAATGTGAAATGAGGCCCAAATGTTTCTATAGTATAGATAGAGTGACATGGAGACCAACACATGTCACCTTCCACAAAATTCTCAAAGGTTAGTTAAGATGTGCAAAAAGTGCCACCTGTCCCTATCCCCTTTTTGAAGTTGCTAGGTTAAGAAATGATGTGGGTGTTAAGTTGTTAAAGTTTTGAAGAAGTGGATTGCGATAGGTGTCAAAGGTGGAACACTCCTGAGCAAAGACACAAAAAGAGTATAAGCTATGTGAAAAGTGCCGTGTGCCTTCGGTAAGTGCTGTGGAACATGCCAAGTGTCATTTTCTAGTGCCTCCTAAATAATAAAAGGGTTTTCAAGTAGAGAGTAGGAATTGGCCAAGTGTCCTCTCCTGTTTAAAAGTGGGAAGCATCCTGGGTATTTATTTAGGCCAATGAAATTGCAAGAAGACAAAATGTTTCAAATCTAAGAAATATCCTATGTTAGACACTTCCAGTTTAGTTAGAGTTTAATTAGGCCATTAGATTGGGAATGTGCAAAAAATCTAGAGCTAATTAAATGCTACAAATAAGGGTGTAGAGATCACCAGAAGGACCATCAAAAGATAGAGAGAATTTTTTGTAAGAGATAATTGTCAAAAGTTTTTAGATTGTTTTAGTTGTGATCAGGGATATCATTTGCCTTTGTCCTATTTTCTTGAGTTAGAAAGTTTATGTAACTATGCATGTTTTTGTGCCTTTTATGTGACTAGAGATTAATAAGAAAATTGAATTCTATGCCTTTGTTGATATTTTTTTGTGTCACTACAAAATTAGTCTAAGTTGTGAGCCTTTGTTTCTATTATTTTCTATCTTTTACATTGATCATGCCTTGTTCACTCTTTAATGTAATTAAATCTTACATATAGCTTCACTATGCTTAAGGGTTGAATTAAATTTAGGTGCATCACCATAGTCAGAGTTTCTTTAGTTGCACTTGTGTTTCTATTTAATTCCTATCCCTTTTCCCATTATACCCTTGATATAAAGAAGAGCCAGCTTCTTTAAAATTTGGAGGTTGTTTCAGGTTGCAAGTCCCACATTCCTAGAACTTCCCATTTTTGGTGTTAGAAATAACACAATTTTAATCATCAATAGTTGGCCTAATAGACCTCAAATACATCTAATTTTCAAGATGAGCACTCACTAGGTAGTGAACACTGAGAAAAATGGTCAAACTAAACAAATGGTCATGAAAGTGGCATGTGACCAATATAATGTATGAAACCCCATGGATTGCACGTAAACACATCCTCTTCATCCTCCATATCAACCTTACCTTTAAACATCATGATTAGGTCTTCTAAACCAAGCATCAAAATATGGCTAAAACTTTTCTTTAGGACCAATGTCCCTAAATAGATTTCTTGAAGATTTTCATCACAAATATTTGGATCAAGATCATGAACTTGTTCCTACACCTTAAATAATGACCTTATATGATCAACACAAAGATTGGTTAACATAATAATCATTAATTATTATACCATAATGGTATTGATATTAAATACTAATTAACAAATTTGCATAGCTCCATAATGACTATAGCCTCTTTTACATCACCTAGAGCACACACACTTACTTATACATATGAAATGTGTCTCTTAATAATCATAGATAAAGACACCCACCTATCATAAAGAGATTAAATGTCCCAAAACTTAGGATACTCCCACATCTCCATGTTCTCATTTGACTTACAATCTTGCTTCATCATTAAATTGAATTTAAATGGGTTCTTAATTTCATTCTTTCCTTTTGACTTAGAATCTTTCTTGATCTTCTTATCCACTTGAGCAGATAAGACTTTTTCTTTGATACTTGAACTTATACATTATTATATCATGATAATTAATCCATTTTGAACCTATTTATATTTCACCTCCTTGGGTCTCCATTCATTATGGATCTTTTTCTTCATGTTAGGATTGATATTCTTTGAAATAGAATTTTTACCATTCTTGTAGAACCTTGATATGTGACCTCTCTCTTGACACTTAAAATAAATGAATTTTCTCTAATTATAAATACCTTTTGTGTGATTCATATGATGACTTTTTGAAGTTTCATTATCCCATTAATACATTTGATCATTTTATTTATTGATGAAGGCATTGTAAGACCTTGCAATATGACCAATCCCTTGACACTTGTAGCATAATATGTCATGCTTTCCTTATGGACTGGTTGACTATCTTGAGTGTTGAAATTTTTCATGCTTGTAATTATCTTGCTCATAATTCCATGAAAATATCTTAATAAGAGTTTCTATTTTGTAATCAATGATCGTATGACCAAATTGATGACAAGAATAATAGTAACCATTAAAGGAGTTATCATACCTTACTACATTGAGTTACTTGATTTGATTTGAGCTTTTTTAGCTTTTGAATTTGTCCTTCTTATTGATATTCTTCTTCCAATCTATCACCACTATCTCCTCAATCTTATTATCTTTGGGAACATCTTTATATAATCCTAGGCCTAACTTTTCAATTGATATCTTTTGACTACTCAATAGGTTATTAAGATCAACTATACTTTTCTCAAATTTTTGATATGTTTCAATTTTGTTCATTGATTGATCTAATTTCACCTACAAGGACTCATTTAATTTAAATTTATCACATTATTAATCCTCAATCTTTACCTCCTCAGCAAGGGTACAAACCTATGTTTCAAGATGTTGATATATTTCATCATGCTCTTTGAATTCATTACTCGACCTTTCTTCAAAGAAGCCAATTTTATCCTCATAGGTCTTGATCAAGGATGCTTGATTATTGTTCTTACCTTGTATAAGCTTCAACTCTTCCAAGGTATTCATATCTTTTTCTTTAAGAGTGATTTTATCATCTTCTTCTTCTGAGATATCTCCACCAAAGAGATCTCTATGAAAAGAGCATTCACCTTCATCATCAATAAGATCTATGAAAAGTGTCTCATTTCTCTCATCATGAGATGAATCTTCATTATTAGACATGTTTCTTTCTCTAGTAGATGATTTACTATCTTCTTCATGGTAAAGATTCTTACTACCTTTGTATGATTCCTTCTTGCCATTTATTCTATTCAATAACTTCTTATACTGTATAAGACCCTTAGATTTATTTTTCTCATCCTGAAGATATTCCTTATGAAATTCCTTATATTCAGATCTGCCTCTATCTAGGCACTTATCTACAAAATGACAAAATTTACCACATGAAAAAAAATAAAAAGGAAGATTCCCCTCATAGTTACCTAATCCTATATTCAATTTTCTCATAATCATGGCTACAATTTTATCTTCATTAAGATCAAAGTATTCAATACTTAACTTGATCTTCTTACCTTTTGTCTACTTGATCACCTTGAAGGTTTCTTTCTTATTTAGTGGTTTGTCCTAATTGACTCTCATATCATAGGTAATAAGGATGCCATGCAATTAATCCATCTTCATCTTGGTGAGATGATGAATTTCCTCTATAATAGAAAATTTTAAATTAAAATTGAGTGTGAGAAACCTTAATAACTTTTGTACTATAGTAACTTCTTCAATTTCTTCTCAAAGACCTCTGATCATGTTGAACACCTCATCTACCCTTATAATATAGGATACCATAGTATATTCTTCCTTCATTTTGAGGCCCTCAAACTGACTTTAGTAGGTCTATAACTTAGCCAACTTAACTTTGAATCCCCTTCATAGATAATCTACAATTTCTCTCAAATTTCTTTACAGCCTTGACATGGATTACCTTAGTGAAATTAGCCTCTAATAGGCCATAAATGATAGAACTCATAGCTTTATAATTATTTTCACTCAACTTCTTGTCAGTTATACTAGATGGAGGAGTAAGGGTGTATAATACCCATCCATTATAGAATTCCAAATGTTAAAACCTAGAGACATGATGTAGGTATTCATCCTTGCACTCTAAAAATCATAATTGGATCTATTTAATAGTGGTGATTGATTAGTAGAGAAACCACCTTGCATTTGATGACTACCTAATATAATTTTGATCACCTTCAAGTAGTTAAACTTTGCAAATAAGGTGTATCTCTAATACTAATTTTTATAGGTACAATCAGTAAGAGGTGGGGGGTGAATCAGTGATGCCAGAAATTTAACTTCAATTCTAGTCCTTCAAACTCATATCCATTCAACATAATCTTTCATGAAACATACAAACCATTCATTACAATAGATAAGGTAAACCATGAAAAATCAAAACACATAACATATGAATTATGTGGGAAACCTTCATGGGGAATAAAACCCAATCTCAAGCCATAAAACACATGGACTATAGTCCTATAATACATCACAAACAAGAGACTTAGTGAAGCACCCACATCATAAGGAGCACCAACCCCTAGGCATGGAAAAACACCCACTTGTCCTTAGATGTTGATCACCTACACAACACCTCTGATATCAATACCTCCAAAAAATGTATTACCTTCCGATCTAATGGATAAATAGTAAATAACAACTCTCTTCAACCCTTCACACTTTCTCAAGGGTTCACACATAATCAATGCATCCAAAAAAACCTTTTGGATCACTCAACACCTTTTTTCTCATCCTCAATATTCAACCCTAAAAGAACACTATTAAAACATCATAAAGATGACCACTAGGTCATAGACATATTACTCACACTTCTATACTCTTAAATCCATCCACCAAGCACACTCACACTTTTATTTTCTATGCTTATCAACTCTATAAACCTACATCTTTATTTATGCTTTTTATAGAGCCTTTATGATCACTACCATATTTGGTAGGCTATAATACATTCCTTAACCCTTAAGGATTATATCACACTTATAAAAATATCAAAAACACCTATATAGGTCAAATACAAATTTGATAGATCACCCTTAAGAACCAACACCTTTTAATTACGTCTATGAAGCCATTATAGGTCCATGGAGTCCTATTCATCTTTTTAACACTTCACTGAGAAAAAATATGAACACAAGACCACTTAAAATAGCATAGGTCCATGTAAAATTACCCATAATACATCCTAAATTTATTATATTTATCACTACACACCTCTTCATATTTAAACCTATCAAACATTTGTCTTGTATATGAAAACACTATGAACAAATAAACAATCAACTTGTAAGCAATTGTTCATACTAAATATGGATTGGTCATACCTCCAAAATCCTTATAGATGATCCTAGGGAGTCTAAAACACTCTAAAATATATAATTCACCATGAAACATCCAAACACTATTAATAAAAACTTAAACATCCTTCTCGGGTCACTTGCAAAATAAATTCAAACCCTTAGTTAACTTTGAACTACAATAAATGCAAATGTATGACCATTCAAACCTCCAAATCATTTCCCCTAGATTTACCTTGAATTTATCTACAATTTTATTTTTAATCCATTATTTAATTCATCTATATTAAAAATTTATAAAAAAAACATTTTATACTGGTTTTACTTTGTAAATTTAAATATTTGAACTCCAACAGTCACTTTTTAATGAAAATTTGACTATGGAAACTAGTGAAATATGCCTAAGAGAGTAACATTGAACCACCATAAATTTTGATAGACATTATTTCAAGACATGAAATTTTAAACACATTATCTAGGAATAAATATAAACGAACCCATGCGACCACTTTCTTCTAAAAACTTCATATGTGTGAATGTTGATGTCATCAATCTACTTACTCAAAAAAATTTACCAAGATGACTAGGATACCCTAGACCTTTAAAAGACTACTAAGATGCATTAATTTCACTTAAAAAATTAAACCTAACACTATTGAACAATAATATGACTCCTAAAATATGGTCAACACATCACCAACATCCATCATCTTTCCTAACCAAAAAAACACTACAAGGTCCATGCATGCTCACTAAGGCACACTTTGTCATTGAGAACCATGCATACATATCAAATCATGGAAAATATTGGCCACCTTATGGAGATCATTGAAAACACATAATTTTTTTTTTGGGGTATTACTATAAATATATTTAATCATATAATGATATCTCGTACCTCATCTTTGAAATCTATCATATCTAGTGTCTTAAGAATTCTTGTGGCTGAATACTTAGGGGTATTCAGCCATTGATTATTTATAAAGTATAAATAGGTTGAGTTACTAAACTAGTATAAATTATTGGATAAATATGGAGTAATGTATATGTAGGTTTCAAATTATGGGATCAAGAACATAGTATCAATGAAATTTAGATGAAGTCTTAGAACCTTCTCTCCTTTATCATTTACTACTTCTCTCTTCTCTACATCATAATGCTTAGCCATAGTGAGCAAAAGATCAATTATTTTCAAGAGAGTGAGAAGGACATATCCTAAGGTAAACCAATCTCATAAATTCTTTGAATCCAATCATTATTGAGTTTTTCATTGACTCTAGTTTAGATGTCTGCTACGTCTGTGTGACCTAGGTTTATGACACATATCTCATTGATGTTTTCATATAATATATAAGGGAAACCAATTATCTCTTAATTTAAATTAATCTCTTTTATATACATATGCACTAGTAAAATAGGTGTGAAAAACCAAATATAGAGCTGGTCAAGATTTGGGCTTGAAATTACAAGTTATTTTCCACTTTAATTCTTGCAAAATTTTGTTATGCTTTTACAGGGGTATTTATCTGATGGGAAAATGGTGTGAAATATAAATAAGGTTTTAATTTTAAATTTCACTTAAAAATTCTTAATAGATCTACATTAATATTTTGAGTTGTAAAACTCAATTTAAAATATTTACCACAAGTCCGATGGGAATACTATTTATGATTGTAAGTTAAATCTTTAGTAAGAAATCAAAGTGATAAAACTAGAGAGATTTCCATGTAGGTTTGAGTGGGGATTCTTTGTTAATATCCCTTGTTTTAAAAGTATTTATTTAAACCCTATTTTTTGGAAAAACCTAAGGTAATTACAATAGTCTAGACAAATTTAATAGAAATATTTTAACATGTGAATGCAAAACTAGAAATTTTATAAGAAAATGATGATGCTTTTAAAAATTCTAAGAAAAGCCCTAAATTTTGGCAAAAAAATCTTAAGATTTGTTAAAAAAGATACATCAAATGACATAGAATATACTAAATAAAAATATAGGTAACTTAGAATAATATTATGTATGCATGTCTAGGGCTTCGTAAGTTGGTAATGGAGGTCATTTTGGAATTCTGGTTCACAATATCACTTGGACGAGTTTTGAATTTGGTTTGAAATGTTAAAATGCTGAAATAAACCTAATTATATACCAAAACTCATAATTAATTCCAATAAACTGATCAATGGTGGTAGATAGATGAAAAGGTAGGAAAGCAAGTCCATAAATTCACATTAAAAATTTACAAGTTTGAAGTTTTGTAATATGTTTTCCATTATCCACTTTCTACTGAGGCATTATGGAGTTAGAATTTGTTTAGGAGATAGGTAGAGGAATTTAGATTACACTTTACAACTATGTAAAGTTTCAAAGTGTATCAAGAATTCTAGTATCTACATGGTATTCATGAAAAGTGGGAAGTGGATCATGCATTACACTTTGAAAATTTACAAATTTTTAAATTATAATGTGAGTTTCAATTCCTACTAAGGACTCAGTAAGTGGGAAAATATAGGTTTAGGTACACTTTTCAACTTTTCAAAGTTGGAAATTGTACAAAAATCTTTGGTTTCTAATTGGGTCTTAGAAAAGGGTTATTAGGCCATTTTAAATCTTTTTCAAAAAAAATTTAAATGTCTCCTCTAAGGCATAAGGTGTTTTGATATTTTTGGCACAAAAATATCAACATTTTTATGAAATTTGTAGGGTGATTACATGTTATTATTTCCTAGTAGCCTTCTATTTCATTGGACATGGATTCATTTTGAAGTTTGACACATCCTAATTAGAGAAAAAAATAATTGGGAATTTCCCTAAACAATAAATAAAATAGGGAAAACACAATTGAAAAAAACTAAGGAAGCAAAACTCCTAATGAATAACAGAGTTAGAAAAAAGTCACTTATTTATAGGAAACTAACTAATCCTAACATGTACAAATATTTGGAAATAATTCCAACCTTAGAAGCATGATTTGAATTATATTGCATTGATTGAGTAAGTAACTCTGATCCATCAAGCCTAGATAGTTATAATGCATTAGCCCCTTTGCATTGGGTTATGATGTGTGAACCACTTCATATTGCATCAAACATTATATGGTTACATATCTTGGCACTTTTAGCATACCATTTCAGAACTAAGTCTCCTTCATTAAAGATATTATTAGATGATTTCCTGTCAAAAGACCTCTTTACTCAAGTCTAACTTACTTCCATAACTTGCATTGATTAGTTCCTCACCTCTTCTAGCTCCATGAATTATGTCAACTATATGATCATTGCATCATCTTCAATTAATTCCAAATTTTGAGCAAGTTCCATAGATGGTAATTTTATTGACAACAAAAGTCTGCCTTCCCTTCCATAGACCAATATGAATGTAGAATTGTTAGTGACTCTTTTGAGAGTGACCTTGTCAGCCCAAATTGTTGATTTTAACTTAGTGTGGTAGGTCCTCTAGTTATCCTCCATTGTCCTTTTAATAATATTTATGAGATTTTTGTCGGTGGGTTGTTCCAAGCCATTACATTGTGGGTAATAATTAGATGAGGTTTTCAAGTAGATGTTATGTTTCACTACCCATTCGCTCACCTGAGTGCCCAAAAAATATTTGATATTGTTTGAGATAATGGTGTAAGTAACACCAAATATAGTGAAAATGTTATCCACAAATTAAAAGATAGATTATTCTATGGAATATTTTAATTCAACCACTTTGGTCCATCTAGTGAAATAAATAGTCATTATAAGGACCCATCTATGGTTAGAAGTTGATGTTGGATTGATCATGCCAATAAAATCCATTCCCCACTAAGTAAAAGGATGGCCAGATTAGATTGGTTAGAGAGGGAGAGTTCTTAATATCATAATCATGCACCCATCTATATTCATATCTGAATAGGTTAGGCCAATAATATCATGCCCTCATCATTTTTATGGTAATGATTCTTTAATAAATGGCCACCTGATGAGCCATCATGAAAATCTTCAAACACTTTGGGGATTTGATCATGTTTGATTCACATCAACATAACTCCATTAAAAGGAATATAAGGAATAGTTTAGATCCTAAAGTACCTCTTTTTTGACTGATGGATCTCATGTAGGCATTTACCATTTTTTAGGAAGGTAGCCATGTCATTGATCCATATATTAAGTAGATGAGGATTAGTTTGTTGGAATACATGTTGACTGTATATGACATCAGTAGCCTTAATGTCAGAAGCAATTTTTTCACATAATTATTTTACTCTTATGAACATAGTTATTTTAATGATCACATCATATTCCATGACTTTTGTGATCCAAATCACTCTCTTCTCATTTTTTTATTAGCTTAGAAATAAATATTTTATGCTCTAGTGACTAAATATAAAATGAATCTTGTTGTTTAAGAGTATGTGTTCAAATATTTTAAGATACTTTATTAATACATACACTTATTTCTCAACAAAATTATACTTTTCCTCATAATCCTTTCTATATTGACTAAAGAGGCTATGAAAAGTTCCAACTGATCCTTGTTCTATTGGGCCAAAATAGCTGATACATTGCCTTACCCTCCAAAATCATAGAGAATGAATTCATTCTCACAATTGGGATTTACAAGGGTCGGAGCTTGAGAAATAGCCTACTTGATAGATTTAAATTTATCTTTTCCTTCCCTTGTCCAACTGAAATTGATCCATTTTTAAGCATAAAAGTAAGGGATTTGGCCATTGTATAAAAATTTGAAATGAACATTCTCACAAAGTTGATCTTCGATAATAAACTTTGTAACACCTTTTTATGGCTTGGAAGTGCTAGTAAATAGATAACACTTACCCTCTCTAGATCTATTGCAAGATCTTAATTTAAAACTGTGTCCCAAAAGTTTCCATTTATGAACTAAAAATATACATTTATTGGATTAAGAGAAACTCAAAACTCTTTGCACCTTTTAAAAACTTTCATGAGATGATCTAGGTGGTCACAAACCTGCTTAGAATGAATAGTGATGTCATCTAGATACACCAAGGTCATTTCATTAATCAAACCCTTGAAATCCATATCGATGTCCCTTTAGAAGGTAGCAAAGAATTGGTCAAACTAAAGGGCATCTTATTATAGGCACATGTTCCCCATTTTTTTGTGAAATTAGTCTTGAACTAGTCACATTCCTAAACTAGAATTTGGTTATATCTAGAATAACCATCTAGAAGAGAGATCCTCTTAGATTTGGATACTATTTGGAGGATTTTATCCATGGTTGGAAGGGGATAATAATCCTTAAAGGATTATTTATTTAGGTCCTATAAATATACACAAATATTGATTTCACCATTCTTTTTATTAATAGGGACTAAGTTAGTAAATAGGATAAGTGTTTGATAGGGAAAATGATGTTAGATTCTATCAATTTGGATAGATCAATATTCATTAGAGGATCTATTTTTGGGTTTATTAGCCTCTATTTTTGCCTAATATGCTTAGTATTTGGGTCAATCCCTATTATGTGTTGGGTTGGCTAGGGTCAAACCCCCTTAGATATTTAATACTCCAAGTGAATTTATCATCAAATTATTGACATAATCCAATAAAATATTACTTTTCAAAAGTGTTACATACCTTTCCTATTTTTAAAGCCTTACCTTCTAAGATGACTACTATATCATAGTCTTCTTCTTTAATTATGAGATTTTTCTTCTCAACCTTCAATTGATCATCAGAGCTAAAGATAATTTCTAAAGTAATAGGACCCAATTGTAAATTTTTAGTCTTTAACTAAATTATTTTATACACATAATGTTGTTATATAATATACTAATTTTTTTTAGATAATTCATCCTCATCTCATAAAAATTTAACAATTTATTAATTACTATCAAAAACTTTCCAATTGGTTGCATTATCAAGGATGAATGGTCTCACTATCATCTTTGCATGTTAATTGTTGTCCTTCTTAATCTCTTTGGGTAGATTATATTTGGAATATATTGCTATCATGTGATCAACATCATTATTTTGTGTTATTGGTATTGGTTGAATGTTTAAACTGGTAAAATATTCAAATAGGTCCCAAACCCTATGTTTTAAATATCACAATAAGTTATTCTTGGTTGTGCTTATTGATCTTACCTAGTAAAAAATTAGTTCATTATCACCAAACACCTGTAGTGACTAAATTATCCTTTCTTTGGCTAAATAAATACCTCAAAAAAATGATTCATATTCCATCACATTATTAGTGTAGTTGAACTGAAGTCTAAAATAATATAAATAACTTTCCCTGTAGGGATAGACTAGAATAATACCAGCACCTACACCATTCTACTCTTTCAGCCATCAAATAATAGTTGCTACATTATCTTATGATCTATATGTAGTTTCATAATATTTTGGATGATTGCATAATATTTATGGATGAAATACATAACTAAACCTATTTATTTGACATAATCATAAGGATAAAACTATAGAGTTGATCCCCATTCATCAAGGTGAGTGTTTAGGATTTTTTCAATGGGTGTTGAAACTTCATGGTAAAAATCCTCTTCTTGGTCTTAAAATTTATAATTCATATCCACAAGGATAGGATTATGTGGTTCAATATGGTATTTAGTAATGGGCTCAACTCTTATTATCACTCCAATCCTATATCTTGTCTTGAACAACACATACAACTAATCAACAGATAGGTATCCTCCCATTTTTGAAGTCAAGTCTTAGGAAAGGTAGATTGAAAAATATGGGGGTAGGTAAATAATTGATTTCTTAGGATATGGATAAACTTAGACATACATGGATGGTAAAGTTTAGAGATTTAATAATCCCAACTATTCGGATAATAGTTCCATCCAATTAAACCATGCCTTTTATGATAGGTGTGTATTTAACACCCAACATGCCTACTATTTTCTTGGGCCTAATAGAACTACTAGCCCCAGAGTCTATCATCATTTATGGATAAGATTTTTTACAACTATGATTGAAAGGTAAAAATGGGGAGGCTTACCATTTTTACTTTTTTTTTATCCATTTGAGGTTGACACAAGTTAACTTCAACAATGTATCCCTTAACTGAGACCTTCTCTATTTATTAGAAGTTTTTTAGAGCTTCCTAAAGTAATTCCATTTATGTTTGGATAGATATTTCTTCCCGCATGGTAACATTCAAGTTATTATTTTTAATTTATTCTAAAATACTAAAAGGAATGATACCAACCTTTGTTAGTGCATTTGTGGGAGCTACATCTTCTTTTATGAGACTTGGGGTCAGTAATTTTGACTATGGCTGACCCATCAACACATTGGTTAGATTTTGAATTGTGTTTATTTTCATAATATCTTGTATAAATTTAAAAGTTATAGCCTGATCAACCTTGGGGGGTTGATCACCTTATATTTCCCTATTCTTAGAGTGTGTATTTTCTACTACTGATCTACCACCATTAGTTAGTGCTTCTTCTTATTTTACACCACAAAAATCATATTCTTGCTAGTTCAAAAGAGTGGTATCATTTTGAACCAGTGACTATACCTCTTACTATTGAGCAATAGATTCCTCTTGCTACCATTGGGGGTCTGATATGCTTTATACCATCAAGTTTTGACTAATGACACCATGAGGGCAAGTATTTTGACTATGCAATTAAGCAAAAAGATAACACCACTTGTATTATGGTCCAATTTATTATGAAAAACAATGATGGCCATAGAAGTACTTGGAACAAGTAGAGCATAGATATTTGGAGGCTTTGCTTCCATGATTTGGCTTTGGATTTATGATTTGTCTTGGTATAGCTACCTATTGGGCTAATATGCTTGGTTAGTTGGTTTATAAGGATTGTGGTTTTAGGATTTTTACCTTTTCATGGCTATCAACTCATTTCCAAATCTTTTATTTAATGACTTAAATTCATATAATTCATCATAAGGGATAGGAGATAAAGCTATTTGATTGCTTTTCATGAGAATTGGGTTTATAATAGGTTGAGTGAGAGGAAATTCTAAGAACAATTTTCCCTACTTAATTGAGGAAATTCTCAAATCTTATTACAATTTTATAAGAATGAAGGAGTGTGGCACCACCCATTAATTGGATCATGATAGCTATATCACTATTTAATGTTCTCAAGTAATACAAGAAAGAATTATTTTGGGATGGTTTAACCAACTCTAGGATTCTATTCCATGTCTTTTGAAAGTAGAAATTAAAATCACTCATGAACTCATGAGGAGCTTATTTAATAGTGGTTAATTACTCAACTAGTGAGAGGTGGTCACTCATATCCTCAGACTATATGCATAGGGTAGAACCTAGATCATCACAAACATGGATGGAATTGGGAATTAGACTTCTATACCACTGTAAAGATTTAACCTTAAATGAGGAGGCAAGAAGTCTGATCACAACATTTTCTTTTGATATGTTAAGAACTAAATAGATGTGAGCAACATCCTAAATGTGTTCAATGGGTGTGGTGGAAGTTTCACTAGTAGAATATGGAAGGCTTTTCAAATCTTAATTGGGAATATCATCATACTTGGCCAACATAAGTGGGATGCCTCCATTAAATGGTATAAAATTCTGATTTATTTGGGACATAATAAGAGGTATGAAATAAATATGGGTATGTTAGGAATTAAAATACTTTAAACTAGATTTAATATGATCCTAAATCATATCTAAATTATGCAATAGCATGCATCATGAAAACATTCCTCAAATCATAGATATTATGCAAACATAAATGGAGAGAAAAAGAATCAATCACACATAACAAAAATTTAATGTGGTTCACCCAATGTGGGCTACATCCACCAAGAAAGTCCTCAAATAAAACTATCATCTAGAAAACAAGATTACAATTAACTCTCATAGAGATAGAAAAATCTCCTATAGAAAATGTTTCACAAATAAATGTTGCACTTTCAATTTCACCTACACAATATTGTATCTCACAATCTACTATACCACACCCTATAATAAACACTTGCACTTTGAAAAAACATTTACACTTTGATGTTGATCCTCAAAGTCACACCCTAAAAATAAACCATCAACCTCTAAAGGTCACACCACACCTTTAAATATAGAAAATAAGGGAAAATACAGAAAAGGAGGAGAAAATTGTCTTGCTTATCCAAGATAAGCATCATATACTAAAAGACACCTCAATTATACCTCATCAAACTCATCTAAAAGCCCATCCAAAGAGGAACATGCCAAGTTTGTCTCTTTACCTTTAAAGGCACATTTTACAACAACATGTGATCACAACCAACTCTTTGAAACAAGGAAGGCATCACATTTTCCAATGAATAACCAACTCCCTGAGATAAAAGAAGTCAACATGAAAAATAGGCATCTAACAACCAGCTCTATAAAACATGGAAAGATAAAAATTAGATAAAAATAAGGAATATTCAACTCACATGTGGATCAAGGTTTCACAAAATTTAGAGTAGGAAAACTATGCTCCCCACATTTGTGGAGCTCTCTAGACCCCCCAAAATATATCCCTATGGTCATGTCATAGCCCCAAAGAGATCCACACTCAATAATTTCCCACTTGGAGATCATTTATCTTGAACAAAATCTATCACTACTCCATGACCACTAAGGCCATCTAAATATAACATAGTCTCAACTTGTCCAATGTGACCATGTTGGTCATCATATCCATAAGATTTTGGCTAGTATAAATCTTCTTCGGCTTCACCAAGTTCTCCTCCAAAGCTATCCTAATGAAGTGATAATGTAACTAAATGTGTTTCATCCTTGAGTGGAAAATGGATTTATTTGCTAAATAAATATCACTCTATCACTATGTAGTATCCCAACTTCTTAATCATGCCCCAACTCTCAAAACAACTCTTATAACCAAATCATCTCCTTGTTATCCTCTATGGTAGCAACATACTCTACCTTTATGGTTGATAAAACCACAACCTTCTATATCCTATAAACCCAAATAACCATTGTATCTCCAATAGTAAATAGATAGCCTATTATACTACTCCTATTATCAATATCCCTACCGTATTCAAGTCTACATGACCATGCAAGGTGGTATCTGATCTACTATAATATAATGCAAAATCCATGGTTCCTCTCAAATATCAAAGAATCCATTTCACTGATTATTAATGCTCATAGCCAAGATTACTCATATACTTATTCACAACTCCCACTACTTGGGAAATATCTGGCCTAGTGCAAACCATGGCATACATCAAGCTTTCAACTATCAATGAGTAAGGTACCTTGGACATCTTAAGGTTTTTAGCTTCCATCTTGGGACACGTTTCCTTTGATAATCTAAAGTGGCATACCAAAATAGTACCAATAGATTTTACATATAACACGCTAAGACTTTCCAAGACTTTCTTCACATACTCTGATTAGGATAAGATCAGCTTCCTCTCCTTATCACATTAAATCCTCATACCAATGATCTACTATGCAACATATAAATCCTTCACATAAAATGAGTCACTAAGCTATTTCTTGAGTATATGAATATGTTGTATGTTATTTCCTAAAATTAACATGTCATTGACATATACACATAATATAATAAAGGAACCATCATCAAAATGTTTGATGTATATGCAATGGTCATAATTACACCTTTAATACTCATGTTCCAACATAAAACAATCAAATTTATTATAACATTATTATGGATCTTTTTTTAGGCCATAAAATCTATTATTTAGTCTTCACTCATAGTTTTCCTTCCCTTTTACCTCATATTCTTGTGGCTGATTCATATACAACTCTTTATCCAAATCAATATGAAGAAAATTAGTTTTCACATCTAACTATTATAAGTGCAAATCCTCAACTACAACTAAACCAAACAAATTCCTAATAGAAGTTATTTTTACAATAGGAGAGAAAATATCATCAAAATCAATACCTTATTCTTGTGTAAACCCCTTTACCACCATCTTAGCCTTATACCTTTTTATCCCTCAATCCTCTTCTTTTATTTTGAAGATCCACTTGTTTGGCAATACACTCTTTCTATTAGGTAGCCTTATCAAATCATATGTTTGGTTCTCCATGAGAAATATATGCTCTTCATCCATGGCTTGCTCCCACTTCAACTTGACATCTACCTATATTGATTCCTCATAATGCTCTAATACCAATTGTTAAGAATTAAAAAACTTTAAACTAGATTTAATATGACCATAAATTAGATCTAAATTATGCAATAGTATGCATCATGGAAACATTCCTAAAATCATAGATATTATGAAAACATAAATAGATAGAACAAGAATAAATCACACATAATATAGATCTAATGTGGTTCACCCAATGTGTTTTACATCCACCGTTAAAGTCCTCAAATAAAACTATCATCTAAAAAATAAGATTACAATGAACTCTCACAAAGATAAAAAATCTCCTATAGAAAATTTTGCACAAATAATTGTTGCACTTTCACCTACACCTGCATAATACTATATATCATAAGATTCTATAGCACACCCTACAATAAAATCCTACACTTTTAAAATACATATGCACTTTGACTCTGATCCTCAAAGCCATACTCTACAAATAAACAATCAACCTCTAAAGGTCACACCACACTTGTATATATAGAATATGAGGGAAAACACATAAAAGGAGGAGAAACTCACCATGTTTATCTAAGATAAGTATCATACACTAAAAGACACCTCAATTCTACCTCATCAAGTTCATCCAAAAGCCCATCCAAAGAGGAACATGCCAAGTTTGTCTCTCCACCTTTAAAGGCACATTTTGCAACAGCGTGTCATCATAACCAAATCCTTGAAACAAGGAAGTCATCCCATTTTCCAATGAACAACCAAATTCCTCAGATAAAGGAAGTCAACATGGAAAATAGGCATCTAACAACTAGCTCCATAAAACATGGACAGATAGAAATTAGATAAAACAAGGAATATTCCACTCACATTTAGAGAGATTCCACAAAATTTGGAGTAGGGAGAACTATGCTCCCTACATTAGTGGATCTTTCTAGGCCTCTAAAATATATCCCCATGGTCATGTGATATCCCTAAAGGGATCGACACTCAATAGGGTATTTATGGGAGGTGCAGATAGATTTGTAGGATCTATTCTAAGGGTAGTTAAAAATTATCTTGATCTATTTTTATATGGAAAATAAAATTCTTTCAAGTTAATCTTCTTATCTTTAGTATATGATCATTTATGTATCTTTGGCATACATAAACATGAATCTCCTCAATTCATAAGCCAACATAATTACCAAGTGATCTTGAATTTTTTTCAAAATTATCACAACCCTTGCTAAAAATAGCACCAATTTCTTAGTTATGATCTTCATATCCCATGGAGCATTCCAGAAACTATTATCAATTATATTTTTCACCCACTTTGTATACTAAGTAGTATGAGTTATAGTACATGGAAAATACAATGATATAATGGGATCACCCCCAAGTTGTGGGACCTTGATAAATTGAGGTGAAACTCAAGAGAAGGTTAACTTCCTTTCACTAAGCTTAGTGCAATTGATATATGACTGGTTCACTTCAAACTACAACTTTATTAGTGATCTTGCTCTTAACTCAAGTTTTATCTTACGAGGAGAATATTTTAGAAGGAATTTTAAAACTAGAAAAAATGGAGATGCACCAAAGGGTTCTAGTGTAAATTATTTCTTGCTTTGACTAAACATAATTAAAAATTTTAATATTGAAATTATTTGAAGCACAATCTTACATGGGTATGAAATCAAAGGTAGTATTGGGTATTTTATCAAACAAGGAACAAAGTTCTCAATTTTTCCTCAAAATAATTTTAGAAGGGAAAAATAAATACCATAGATGATCTTGTATGGATAAAAAAGAGACTTGTATCATTCAAAAATATAATAAAATATGTACATACACAAAGATAACACTCTATAAGGAAGGCAAAAATTCAATCTATTAATATTACCTAGGTTACAACATGTAGCAAAATCCTAAAGAGTAGAATAATTTGTTTATCAACAAAAAGATCCATGGACTATGTAGGAAACACATATTTGTACAAAAAATCACTCTCTTGAGAAATAAAAAATAAAAAAACCCTTGCTTTTAGTTATATAGAAAGAAATTAGGGAATCTCCATACAAATGTCATCATTCTCAGCTTGAAAAGGCATATTTGGTGGAGTAGAAGGAATAAGAGGACTCTATAATGGCTAGGCACTTTTCCAAGTGTTAAAAGAGGATAAAAATACATTGGAGTCTTTAAATTGAACCATCTCTCCTTGATTATGTTGAAAACATATCTCCCAAGAAATGAAGCACCAAAAGTAACTTCATTACTTGGTCAAAAATTGAATGCTTTTTAATATTTTGATATTTTAAAACTAAACTTGCAAAACCTAACTTGCAATTTGTAGTTGCAATTTTTACAACTTTTAAGTAATTTAACTCGACAAAAAGGATGTGTAAATTAAAATGTGATCTTTTACAACTAAATCCATTAAACTTATCAAAAAATAAAAGTGTGAAATATAAGTTACACTTTTTTAATTAAAGTTTGACAAAAATTTAATTAAAAATTACAAGTAGTTATTTTTCAAATTAAATTTAAGATCTATCAAAATGATAATTACAATTGGTAACTTGCAACTTTACAATGTATCTTACAAAATTTGTAGTTTACAGAATGTATTTTCTCAAATAATTAAATAATCAATCCACAATAGTGAATTCTAAAGATTTCTTGTCCTTTTTCAATTGTATCTTCTCAATATAAGAATCAAAGATGCTAAACATTTATTAAATGTGATCTTCATTAGGACCAACTAGGTAAAGATTACTAATGTCACATTCTACATTTACTTTAGATAACTCTTAGGAATAAGATATGTAGACTTGGATAACCTCACCCATTTGATCAAGTGTATTGTGATATTTGATGAACTAGTGGATAAAATGCAAATTGAACTTTGCATCATGTGTTGAATCCTTTTGATTACCTCATTGAATTTATCCTATACATCTTGAATAGGAAGAGGATTATCTTGATAATATACTACCTCACATGACAATTTTAAAATTGAATCTTTAATGTCATACATTACATCTATGTCCTTGTCGCATGTTCCCTTGGCCTTAACAATATTATCATTGAGTATTATAATTCTATTGGATGCCCTCTCCATCTCATCATGTTCCAAAGGATTCCTTATTACCTTTTCATACATGAGGGTGTCACTCTTTATCTAGTCAATGGTCTAAAATTTAGGAAAGTAGAGGTTTAGCCTTTAAACCTCTTCTTCATATTTACTTATATATCATTTCAAAGATTCTAGGTCATATTTTAATGTATTGTAATAGTCCATAACCAATATTATTACACTTTTCCCTTTTTTTAATAGTTATTCAACCCAATATTTTTTATCTTTACCCATGGTACCAATCTTTATCATTGAATCAAATGTTTCTTTATTAAGGAACTGAGAGAGAGAGAGAGAGAGAGAGAGAGAGAGAGAGAGAGAGAGAGAGAGAGAGAGAGAGAGAGAGAGAGAGAGAGAGAGAGAGAGAGAGAGAGAGAGAGTTGGACAAGTTGATTCAAGATGATCTAATAGTTATTCAACCCAATATTTTTTATCTTTACTCGTGGTACCAATCTTTATCATTTAATCATATGTTTCTTTATTAAGGAACTGAGAGAGAGAGAGAGAGAGAGAGAGAGAGAGAGAGAGAGAGAGAGAGAGAGAGAGAGAGAGAGAGAGAGATTAAGTTGGATAAGTTGATTCAAGATGATCTATTAGTTCTTTAACCTTAAGTAATGAATCTATCAACTAATCAACCTTATTATTTTGCTCATCCTTAGTTACCTTGTCACTTTACATTTTTTAAAAGAGAGAACTTATGCTTGTCTAAACATCATATTTCATTCCCTCTCTTATTGGATGACAAAGGTTTACTTCGGATAGCTGATAATCCCTCACCACTAAATCTTCTTTCTATTTTTTAGGTGTGTGAACTATTATCTCAACATAATATTCCCATATTACATCATAAAAGACCTTGGAAATTATCTTAGGACATTTCTTTGGATATTTGGATGATTCTAATAAACCAAAATCCAAGGTGGTGGGAGTTATCATTTATTTCCTCTTTTTTGACACTAATTTTACTAGCCAGCTTGGAGTGGATACTAGTGAATCCTATGTTGTTCCAATGGCCACTATTAAGTGTGAGTCTAAAACTAAATTTGTGACACTAATATTTACCATAATAAGTGTTGTATCTACCATTAAAATTACCACTTAGTCTTTAGCTAATGATTTGGCTATCTCTCTCCCATTGGTGGGTTAAGTAACCATAGTTGTGTTAGTGGGCATATAGATTTTCACCTCTTTGGTGGGGGTTTGGGCTAATGTGAGAGATAAATAAGGAAATAATAATTGGATGGGCGTATTGGATGTGATTACAAGGTGTGTGAAAGTTAGAAGTGACATAGGTAGAGAGGTAGGCATGTGTAGTTAGAATATTAGAACTTGTGGAAGAGTCATTTCTAAGGTAGAAAAAGAATATATTAATGTAGTGGGAATGGCCAGAGTAGAAATAGTGGGTAGTATGATGGAAGATGAATATGCATTTGTATCCATCCTAGTGTTTTTTATGGATAGTGGAACCATAATTAAAATTATCGAGGTCATATCCATTTACTACTATGTGGTATTAGTGATTAATGTGGTGGTAGTGGATATATGGGATGAGGTGGAAGTGATTGTGGAAGAGGAGGGTGAAGGTGGAGTTGGAATAGCTAAATATAATGATTGGCTTACTACCAAGGGAATCAATTGTACTAGTTTTTTAGATGAAGTAGCAATTACTTACACTGGTGGGTTGGTGGAAACAAAAGGGTTAATTCCTTATGCTAATGAGTTGGTATAAATAGGAAGAGGGGCTATAGTAGTTATGTCCCTTATGTAAACTATTAGTGGTTGATCCATTGGATAGGTTGATAAGACTTGGGTGTTTTAATAATCCCTTATACATTATAATTTTATTTCCCTTTATGTGAGACAACTAGGCCCATAACCTAATCTGCTTGAGTCCCACTATTGGAGCCTTCTATTGCTTCTATTTTTACACCCTTATCCTTTACCTTTCTAAGTTTGTCTATGATATTTAGGGTCTCTTTGGTTATTTTAGCACCCTTTATTCATAGCTAATTCAAAGTTATGTTTATAACTAGGGTGTTTCTATCTAATAATGAGAATGATTCCAATTTAGATTACCTAACTTGAAGAAGAGGTTAGAGGTAGATTTAATTATAATAATACACACTATCCACTGGCTATTCCTCATCTTTCAAATATTTTAAAACTAGTACCATATCATATGTCTTAATTTGTTCAAGGATCATTCTAGAATAATCCCTCAACCTAACTTATTCCTCATCCTGCATATCTTCCCAATAATCTTTGTAAAAGGGAATGTGGGAATATGAGGAACCCAATAAACTAGTAACATAACTAGTCATCATAAAAGGGCCTAGAATTGAGATATCTCAAAGTCATCTTGGTTATCTCTACATATGCACATTTGGAATTAGATAGATAAGGGTAGGTCTATCTCCCAATACTTATAGGGAAGTGTATACATGTATTTTGTCTACTTGATAAGAAATTATGAGTTTCCACTAGTTGTCTCACAATTTCCATTAAGCCCCATTTGTCACTCACATATCTAGGAAGGGTGTAAGGACACCCACTAAAACCACCAACTCTGATGTATGAATATGTAGGGAACTAGATAAAGTATGATCCCCAATTTTCTATTTCTAATGTTACAGCATTACAAAACCTTCTTCTTCTTAGATCTTGTTCAAACACGGTTATGATGTAGTATACGAAGGCATCATTAAATATTATGAATTATTGTTTACTAACCTCAAAAGTGAGGTTAGGATAGTGGTTATAAACTTTGTTGATTTGATCTGGCACTATATTTAATCTTGGGAATGCCCTCTCTCTTTCTAAAGCATAGACAAAGTAATAGGTCATGTAGAAATTTCTAGTGGTTTTATCCTCCATCAACTATCTATGAATATAATCACAAATCAATTAGGTGAAATGAATGTATTTATTATTTTTTGGATTACCAAGATACTCAAGTAGATACAATCTTGGTAGTTCTTAGTATTATGGCTCCTTGTAACTCTATGTAAGAGTATAATGATATTTCCTACCTCATCTATGAAGTCTATCCTAGCTAGGGTCTTAGACATTTTTGTGTTTGAATACTTATGGGTCTTTAGATAATATTTATTTATAACCCATAAATAGGTTGAGGTAATATATTGGTAGAACTTCTTAGAGGAATTTGGATTTATTTCTATGTAGCTTTCAAATTTTGGGATCAAGAACACAATATCAATGAAATCTAGATCAAGTCTCAGAACCTTCTCTCCTTTATCATTTACTAATTCTCTCTTCCTTACATCATAGTTATTATCCATAGTTAACACAAGATCAAATCTTTGCACTAAAAGAGGTAAGGTTGTAGGCTAAGATAAACCACTATCATAAATGATCTGAATCCAATCATTCCTGAATTCTACATTAACTCTAGTCTATAAATGTGCTACATTTGTGTAACTTAGGTCTATGTTAGTTATCACATTGTTTTTTTAATCCAAGATGGAATAGACACCATGTCCCTTTGACATGAACTTCATCTATTTTACAGGCATATGCACTAGGAAAATAGGTGTGGGAAACCAACTATGGATTTGGTTTGGATTTTGGCTTGCAAATATAGGTTATTTTCCCACTTTAATCTTGGTGGAATTTTGTTATGGTTTCACAAGGGTATTTATTCAATAGGAAAATGATGTCAAATAAAAATGGGGTTTTAATTTGAAATTACATTTAAAAATTTTGATTAGATCTCTATCAAGGTTTTGAGGTGTAAATTTTAATTGAAAACACTGACCACAAGTCTAACAGGAATATTGTTTGTGATTTCAAGTTAAATCTTTGGAAATAACTCAATGTGATAAAACCAAAGAAATTTATGCGTATGTCTAAGTAGGGATTATTTGGGAACATCCCTAATTTTAATGAGATCGATGAAAACCATCGATTTCTAGAAAAACCAAAGGTAATCACAATAGTCTAGATAAATTTAACATGAATGTTTTAACATATGAATACAAAACTAGAAATTTTATGAGAAATTGATGATACCTTTAAAAATTATAAGAAAAACTATAAATTTTGGTAAGATAAATCCTAAGCTTTGATTAAAAGGACAATGGTAGAAAATAACATAGGATAGATCAAAGGAAATTATAGGTGACTTGTAAGAATATCTTGGATGTGTGTGCAAGGATTTATAAGTTGGCAATGAAGGTCATATTAGATGTTTGGTTTAAAATTTCACTTGTAGGAGTTTTGGGTTTGATTTTTAATGTTAAAATGATGTAAAAACCTCATTATATACCAAAACATGTAATTAATCTCGATCAATGGTAGTAGATGGATGAAAAGGTGAGAAAGAGGGTCCATAGCGTCACATTGCAAATTTATAAGTTTACAATTTTGTAATATGTTTTCCATTCTCTAATTTCTACTAAAGGGATTTTGGAGGTGAAATTTGTTTAGGAGTTAGGTAGTGGATTCCTAATTACACTTTTCAAAGTTTTAAAGTGTAGCGAGAATTTTGGTCTCTACTTATTCTTGGTGAATAGTGGGAAGTGGAGTCTGCATTACACTTTGCAACTTTACAAAGTTGAAAATTGTAATTTGCATTTTGATTCTCACTAGGGAATTGTTAAGTGGGAAAGTAGAGGTTTAGGTGCACTATAAAACTGTGAAAAGTTATAAATTTCACATCGATATCTAGTTTCTACTTACGTCTTAGAAAATGGTTATTAGGCCATTTTTAATATTTAAAAAAAATTAAAGGTCTCCTCTAAGGCATAAGGTGTTTTCAAGTTTTGGGCACAAAAATATCAATAGGTACCATTACTGTACCCATGTTTTAGCATGAGACATATATGATGTGCATATGCTATGCAAAGGTCATCTAAATTACAAAATCAAAATTATTTTGAAATATCAAAACACTTTAATGGATTGACATCACTCACCTTGTTGAAGTTTTATAGACTATATTGATCCAATATACTATAGTAGTTTTTTTGTTTTTAGTATAGTTGAGATGGTTAAATAAATCAATCTTTCCAAGTTTATAAGTTGCACTTGATTGCATCATCCAATTTCACTAGATTGATAATTTGAGTTGACTTGGTTCACTCACACTCACTAGCTTATAAATATGATTAGGTTACAAGGTTGAGCGAATATCAACTATTGGGTGAAAACTCGCCTTTAACTTCAATTTTAGGGGAAATTTTTGTCCTTCAATGTTTATATATATATGCACTTTCTATATTTTTATTTTTCCTAATCTCAATTTTAATGATTCATATTGATACATCTTTTACAAATCAAGTTCCCAAGAGTCAAGGTATTTTCATTGATACACGTGTACTCCTAAACCTTACTCTCTTTAAATTAAATCATTTTAAATGTTTTCAATTTCATATTATATGCATTGATTAAATATTATAACATGATCTTGGTGGTAGTTCAATCACCATAAAAATGTTTAAGTTGGACTCTTGTGAAGACAAGGTGTGTTATACACAACTATGTACACATTTATTTTCCTTTAAACTAGAAATTTCATTACTAAATTAAAGGAGGGAAAAATTTAGACACTATTTCTAAATTATATATCACCTTAATCTTGTACACTTAAAAAATACATATCATGGATGTACCTTCATCTCATAGACCTTCCCACTATTAAAAGTCTCACATACCTTATCTCTCTATGAAAAATTAATTATCTTTTAGTCTGACCAATGTTATTTTGATGACTCAAAACTTATATCATACCCATAATGTTATAAACTGAATTATATTCTACCCACATATTATGAACCTATGCCTATTTTCTAATTACTTAGACACTTGTGTCTTAGTCATATGCCTACAACAACATAAGTGTCTTACCCAATGCAAGTGTTTAATTCCCTAAATTCATCCAATTTTTGAATGAAATGTATACCTATGGTCATATTAAATGCTTTAATTTGAGGTATTATCCAAAGAGATGTGTGTGTGTGTGTGTGTGTGTGTGTGTGTGTGTGTGTGTGTGTGTGTGTGTGTGTGTGTGTGTGTGTGTGTGTGTGTGTGTGTGTGTGTGTGTGTGTGTGTGTGTGTGTGTGTAAGATCAACCTTCATTCATTCTCCACCTAGTAATTTCTTACTTGTCACAAACAAAGCATTCAAGTGAGCAAAATCTTCCCTTTTTAATCCTATTTCCATATCAATCATAGGGACATCACATCTACATGTATTAAGTTTTAAATGAGAGTCTTATGCACCACATTTTACAAGTTACAAGATAGATCACTATATTTACTTATCATAAATTTCATCCTTATGCACACATAAGACAAGATGATAGGATGAACTACATATGTTTAAGGCCCTCTTCAAATTGTTGGCTATATAGGCAGTGATAATTAACATAGGGTTCTTTAGGGTAGATTGGAACCATGTGCTCACTAACCCAATTTTACCACAACCACTATGAATATGAATAACTAAGTTTTTTCTATATAAAAAGTAGGGATAACCCATGATCCATATCTAAGCACACTAGAGTAAAGACAACACATAACCAAGAATATTATAATTTGTCACATATAGATCCATTAGTTATTCCATACATGACACCTATGTCTAGGTTATATATAAGCATTGATGTAAATATCTATGGTTGATGCAAATATTTGAGGTCACAAAAGTGCTAAATCTAAAATCTAATGATTGATCCAGAATCCATTTCAGTATTATTCTTTCCTATTCTAGATCTAGATTTGTATTATCATCAAAACTAGCTAGGTATCTTTTTTTCATTGTAATTGTGATATCTAACATAGTTTTACTTTATATTTTTATCATATCTAAGCATAATAAATTTAGTATATGTTTATCTAAGTTTGAAAATTAATTGTCCTACTATAGATATAATTTATCACCCTTGTGACCTAGGATATCTCTATCCCCTTTAACCCTAGATTCTATTAATCTATATTCTAGGGTAAAACATATACACACCTTGGTACACACTTATTTTCCTTTAAATTATAAATTTAATTAGTACATTAATGGGGGTAAAATATAAACATTATTTCTAAAATATATAGCACCTTAGTCTTACACACTTAGAAAATATAGACCTTGGTTGTTTCTCTTAATTTTATACCTTTCCCACTATCTAAAGGCTTGCACCTGCTATTTGTATGTGCATTTTACTTATCTCTTATTGTAAAAAATATTATTCTAATGACTCAAAACTGCTATGATACATAGAATATTATAAACATACTTATGTTTTGTCTCTATAAGTTATAGACTTATGTCTATTTTCCAACTACCTAGACACTTGTGTCCCAATAAGACACATATGTTGATGCAAGTGTCATATACCAACACAAGTGTCTATTTACATAAATTCATCCAATTTTTAAATAAAACATGTATTTATGGTCATCTTATGTAATCTAATGTGATATATTATCCAAAAGGATTGGTATATATGCATGATCGATCCTTATTCATTCCCCACCTAACACAAACCATAATTTAATCAATTAAAGATTCCCTATTTCCCCTATCTCCATATCATTCATATGGATAAAACATCTAAAGTTTTTAAGTATTTAAATATTCTCCCATGAACTATATTTTCCAAGTTACAATCTAAGTCATTATTATTCTTGCTTATCACATATTGCATCGTAATGCACACAGAAGTATACATGTACTAGATAATTACATGAGTGTCAGACCCTCTTTTTACTAGTGGATACATAGGTAGCACCCACTAATAGAGGGGTCTTTAGGGTTAGATCAAAATAATTATCCCACTCACCCATTGTTTTCAAAGTCATTATAAAGATGAAGAACTAGGGTTTTATTATTTGATAGAGTGATAGACCATATTATATATCTAAGCACACTAGAGATTATGAAACACAAAACCTATAACATTACAAATGGTTTCATCTAGATCCAATATGTATTTCATACTTGTTATCACATATATTTTGACCTGTTATTAAATGTCATAGCTTTCTATGAAAAAATATAATGATATAATGAGATCACCTCTAGTCTATAAGACCTTGACAAATTGAGGTGAAACTTTAGGAAAGGCATGATTCCTTTAACTAAATTTGGTTCAAGTGATAAATTACCAATTTATATAAATTTTGCTTCTTTAGTGATCTCGTTCCTAAACTAGGGTTTAATGGGAAAAAGAGTTTTGAGAATAAAATTGTAAAACTTAGAATGCTGATTGCACCAAATATTTTATAGTGGATTTTAATTCTTTCTTGAATGAACACAATAGAACAAAAAATATATTTAAATTTGTAAGAACATAAACTCAGGTAAATGGGGAATCCAAGGCAATATTTGGTATTTTTCATTAAAAGGGACAAGATTATTTTATTTTAATCAAACAATCTTCCAAAAGGGTAAATAGTAACATAAATTAAATTAAATGATTGAAATATAATTAAAATATCAATAAATATTCAAATAAAATTGCATACACAAATATTTCTTAGACAAGAAAGGTAAAATCTTTAATTTATTCTCATTTTCTAGGTTACAACATGTAGAAGAGTTATTCCAAATATATAATAAAATTTATAGAAACAAAAAGATAAGATGGTCTATGCCATATTACCCATATTTATACAAAATATATCATAAATGAGATGTAGTTAACAATGAAATCTAATGCCTAGTAGAAGAACATACAAATATAGAAACTCCATGAAAGAAGGCATGATGTACAGTAATAATGGCATCCTTGGTGAGGTGAAAAAGTTTAAAAAATAGCATGCAAGAGTTGGGAATGATCTTTATTTATTGGAGGCATAAATGGAACTTATAAATCTTCATGTAATGCCTTCTTTCTTCTCCAGTTCAGCTACAAATTCATCTTCATGCAATGGAAGGTACCACAATGAAACTCAATTTTAGAACAAAAGATAACTTTAAGATAACTTAAGTTAATTTTTTTCAAAACCTTAATTTTTTATTTTCAGGTAAGACTTTTACAACTTTCAAGTCATAACACTTTGTCAAAACTAGAATTACATTTTAAACTTTTCATTTTGATAAGCTTTAAGTTGTCAAAATGAAAAGTGTATTTTAAGTTGCTTATGTTCTAAAAGAACATATTGTCAAATGAAATTCTAGTTTTTAAAAAGTGTTATGAATTGAAAGTTATAAAATTTTTAATTGAAAATTATAAATTAGGGTTTTTTCAAAAAAGTAATTTATCTTAAAGTTATATTTTGTTTTAAAATTGAGTTTCACTTTAGCGCACCCCGTTGCATGAAGATGGAGTTGTATCAAAATTAGAGAAGAAGGAAGATATTGTATGAAGATTTTTAAGTTTCCTCCACACCTCTAATAGCTAAATGTCATGAAAAAATCTTGAATTTTCATTTTTAAACTTATTCACCTCACCAAATATGCCATTACTACTGTAGATCATGCCTCTTTTGTGAAGTTTCCAAATTTGTATGTTCTTCTAATAGGCATTGTATTTCATCGTTAACTACATCTCATTTATGAGATATTTTGTATAAATATGGGAAATATGGCCTATCCCATCTTATATATTTTATTCAATAAATATTATTTTTCATTTTAAATAACTCTTCTACATGTTGTAACTTGGAGAATGAGAATAAATTGAAGATTTTAACTTTCTTGTCTGAGAAATCTTTGTGTATGCAAGGATATTTGAATATTTGTAGATATTTTAATTCTTATTTAAATCATGAAATTTAAATTGTGGTATTATTTTCCCTTTTATAATATTTTCTAATTAAAATAAAAAAATCTTGTCCCTTGTATGAAAAATACTAAATATTGCCTTGGATTTCTCATTTACATGAGTTTGTGATGCTACAAATTTCAATATATTTTTTGTTCTATTGTGTTCATTAAAGAAATAATTAGAATACACTATAAAATATTTGGTGAAATCACCATTTTTAGTTTACAATTTCATTCCCAAAACTCTTTCTCCTATTTAAACCCTAGTTTCAGAGCAAGATCGGTAAAGAAGCAAAATTTATATAAATTGGTAATTTACTAATTGCACCAAATTTAGTTAAATTAATCCATCCTTATCCATAGTTTCACCTCAATTATATAAGGTCATATATCTTATATTTGATTCCATTTTATCATTAAATTTTTAGATAATGAGCTATGACATTCAAGAATGGGTACAAAATCTATGTGATAACAAGTTTTGGCATGCCTAGTTATATTTTGGTAGAAACCCTAGGTATTTTAAGGAAAAACTTTTGAAATGATCTCATGAGAAAATTAAAATATGTATGAGATTTTGTGACACCTATACAACCCTATCGATACTTAAACAATACAAAGAAACACTAAAATGCAACTAGTTACAAAGAAATGTAGAAAAATGGAAACCAAGATCAATTTGTAAGAAAGAAAATCTTGAAAAGATGTAGGAGGCTTAGAAAGGTATTGTGTAGGGATCAATGGAAGTGGGTGTTTTTTTTAGGAAAAACATGTGGCTCGAGGTTATGGTTTCCAAGGTTAAAGGCATGGTCTGAGATCACTTTCAGTTTGAGGCATTTTTATAAAAATTAAAGGGGTCTCCCTTAAGGTACTAGATATTTTGATATTTTTGGGATAAATATATCAACAATACTATACACTTATGTCTAGGTTAGATATAAGTACTAACTTAACCATCTAAGGTCAAAGTAAGTGTTTGATATCACAAAGGTTAAATTTATAGAATTTGACAATTGATCTAAAATCTAGATCTAATATTTTTATATCTTGTTCGATATCAGATCTAAAGGCATACAATAATCCAACTAGGTATCATTAATTTTTCATTTATGTCAATATCACTAATTAATTTTACTTACTAGTTATAGCATATCTTATTTTCTAAATTTATAATAATTTTTATTTGAGTTTGTAAATTAATTAGCCTACTATAGGTATAGTCTACCATACTTTTGCCCTAGGCTATCTCTACCCATTTTAACGCTATATTTCCTTAATCTTTATTTTAGGGTTAAACACTAATCAATGTAATTACCAAAGGTCTTTATTAAATTACTTTATCATTATTTCTTAACCCTTCACTTAGTTATAATAAAAGGACTTGGGATTAATGTATCATATTTTCCTAAACCCTATTTCTTTAATCCATTATAAATACTTTGGATCCAAGCCCAATTCCAAACCCTAATCAAGGATCCTATTATGAGGACATTGTACATTAGTCTCAATTCTAAAACATGATTCATCAATCCATTAGGATGACCTTGGTTTCAATATTGATGCCCAACCCCAATCAAGGAGACTATTAAGAGGATTTTGGACATTAGTCTCAATGCCCAACCTAATACCTCAATCCATTAGGAGGACTTTGTACATGTGTCCCAAACCCTGATCACACATCATTGGAAATACTTTATACACTCATCCTAATGACCAAACCCAAATCACAAAATCCATAAAGTTGTATCCAATATCACAACATAACCCATATCTAACAACTTAAAATGTAGGAGGAAACATATGTTAATATCAACATAAAATACCAAGCTAAGGCTTACATCATTATTACAACCTATTAATAAGGAATAAGTATGACATGTCTCCCAAATTTATTAATAATATTATTTTCACCTCTTACTCCCACACTCACATAAGTTAAAATTACATAAATGGCTCATCATAACAACACACTTTAACAAGTCAAAAAATTATCAATCAAATAAAAAATTAAATTCAAATGGGCTAAGTATCCCAACTCAATCCACAAAGGAGAATAAATTAAAAGGTTAAAACCCCTAATATAATACAAATAATACTAAATATGAAATTTTTTATACAACCCAATTTAATCCAAAATTGAAGATATGAAAGAAAATTAGGAGCTCCAATATTCATAAAATGTCTAAAATAATAAATAGATTTAAAATGCATAGAAATAAAAACCATAAAAAAATGATTCCACTAAAGTTACATATCATAATCAAGAACTAAAATAATTTCAAAATTCACCACATCCTATGGTAAAACTTAAAAGTTGAGATACAATAATATTTAAAGTGTCGCTCTGAAAGGCCATAATTGACAAGTAAAGAGTGAATGTATAAACAAACTATAACATATCTCTTCAATACCCTCATATGTTATGAATTATGTAACATAATTAATGTTTAAAGGCTCAAAACACTTTTCCAAAAATAAGATAAAATATTAAACCACATGGAGGAATTTAGTCACTCCATTTATACAACTTTTCTAGCCAACACAAAGCAAAAAAATAATTCTATGAAGGTTGAGGAATGTAGGTGAATTAACACTAAATATACAAGTCTATGATAACAAAAAATAACACGTAACATAATGTAAGATATAAATCTAATTAATGGAATTATGATGATGTCACTTGATGATGAGATGGTATTAACTCCTCTTGATGCTATTTATGTGCTAACTAAACACATCATCTTTCTAAATGTCTTAGGTAATGTATGTAATATCCACCCATAAAAAAAATTAGAACACATATTAATCCTTTACATAACATATTAAACTCCCTTAATATGATAACTAGATTTTATAATCTATGTGAACTATGAAAATAAATAAATACATATTCATATTTTAAATCTAAATTAAAATTTTAGATTGATCTATTCAAATAAAGGAAAACAAAATTAAATACTTATAATATCATAATGGAAATGAAGTACATCACATTGTCTATTAGTTTAATTTTAATTTATTTTGATTCTTTCTATGTGTATCTTCAACTCAATTCTCCAAGTATGGGTAAATTCAACATCATATAGATGTATGATCTCAATGTTATCAATGGATTTGTATGATAATTTTTATATCAATTCTATATCTTGAAGGTGGATGTTGAAAATGGAGGATGAAACTTCCATTTATAGGATTTTGGGTGGTAAGATTAAAATTTAGGATATATATAGATTTATTGGATTATGTTAATTTTATATGGTTAAATTTGAGTCTTCATCCATGTGGAAGATATCAATTCCTCATGTGTTTGAGAGAAAAGAGAAAAGTTAGTTGGTAGTTTAAAATGTCTCATGAATGAGTCAAGGTAGTTATATGACTCACTAAGATAGTTTAAAGGTTCAATGATGACTCAAAAATTTGTTGAGTAAGTTAAGGACGTGGTTGGATGACTCAACATTTGGTTGAGAGAAGTATGGAAGATGTATGGTGACTTGAAATTTCTAAAAAAATTAATTAATTTTGTAGAAAATGTGATCATGGGTAATTAATTAATATATTTTAATTAATTATTCAAAAATGGAGGGAAATAATGTTAGTTGACTCTAAGATATAATTCAAATTTAGGGTGGTGGTTGAGTTAGTGTGTTGATTCTATATAAATTTTATTACAACATGAAATGTGATAGAATTTAGGTGTCTATATTTTCCCCTCTTTGAAGGGTGTTTTAAATAAAATAAGTAATGACTTTTTGAATAATAAAGATAAAGTAGAGTGAATATAGATATAAGAATATGATGGAATATGCAAATTTGAATGATTAAATAATGCCCCTCAAGTGATTGTGTGGGAAGAATGGATAAGGATAAATTATTTAAATGGATAATGTTATATGAAAAATGATGGAGTCAATATGACCATTTTAAAAAATGACTATTCTTAATAAAACACTTTCATGAGTTGAAGTACATGTAAAATTATTTACCCCAAATGGACTAGTGCTAGGGAGCTGATTGGAGAAATAATATTTCCCATTTTTAAGCTACACACTTTAATTTTGCTTCATTAATTATTATTACATGGGATCAAATGTGGGAATGATATATCCCATTTGTAATCTATGAGAAATAAAAGGAGAAATAAAATTTCAAAGGAATTTTGATAAAATTTACTAGATTTATTTTCAATATTAAATAAATATATTAAGTAATCAAATGAGTTGGTGGTAGGATTTGGAAGACATGAGATGATAGGGTGTAAAATATGATAAAAAAAACTTAGGGTTGGGTTAAAAGATATGAATAGGTTGGGTGAATTTATAGGGGTATGGGAAATTTAATTTTCATTGTTTGAAAATTTATTTATGTGATTGAGTTGATTAGCCACCCTATGTTATATTTTTCTCTAGGTCATGAGAGTAAAATGCAGTGTATACCAACTAATAGGCATCATAGTGAATGAGTAAAAATGTACCAAAGGTTAGATGGGAATAGCGATCTGATAAGTGATGTTTTTAATTTCTTATTTTATCATTTGAGGGTCATAAATTCTAGGGAAAATCTTGTTGAACAAACTTATCATTTTCAAAATGATGGTTATGAAGTTGAATGCAGTGATTTTATTAGTGAGAATGGTAGGTTTGTGAGACATATTATATTTTTTTGTCAAAATAGTGGTTGTGTTGAAATCAGTGTTGAATTTTATAAAACATGTGATGAGTTCATTGTACCATTTAGTGAATTAATCAAAATGGTGAATTCATCTTAAGGATGAAGTGAATCTGTCAAAGATTTGGAAAAAATTTCATTTTTACTATTAGATATAGATGTCATATTGAATGGATTTTGAGGGAAATAATGATTACGATAAATATATTTATAATGGGAAAAGGACTAACATTATGAAATTTTATATGTTCATAGGAGATACAACCTATACTTACTATGCAAGAGAGGTAATCAGGTGTGTTACAGCTGATGCAAAGATTCATTTGTTGTGAGGTGAGTCTATTAGAGGTAATGGGGATTGCATATGTTATAGAGATGTTAGAGATCTATATAGATAGGGCACTACTCAAAACATTGGTAGAGCACTTACATTCAAAGATTAACACATTCCAATTATTGATAAGGGATATGGAAATGACCTTAAAATATATATGGAGGATACTTTGCATCTGTATATATGGTGTGAAGGTTTATTGTAGAGAGATTACATAGGCAATATCATTGTCTATGGTATTTTGAGAGGACATTTTCCCTATGATATACTATAGGATAGACTTAGATGTATGCATGTAATTAGATGAGATAGTTGAACTAGCATTAGTGATGATGGATCTTGTTGGTGGCATGTTGCTACTTAAAAAGAGTAGGAGATTATTTATTCTAGGATTATTGGATTTTATTTTATATATTTTAGAGATTGTGATAGAGTTTACATAGGGACCCTATATTTTGGAACACTTGTATAAAGACTTACATATAGTTGTGTACAAGGGATCAACTATCAAAGGATCACATATACTACTACAATTGTATACATTGGATCTTATTGTGGTTGATAGGATAGTTGATTAGTAGACATAGAGAATAGATGGAGAGACATTTGATTAAAGATGATACATTGTGATAAGTGCATGAAGGACACATTTTGGAGACTTGACATTTTATAGAAGGGAATTATATGAGTTGGGGCCTATAGATATTAAATGGAGACCTTACATGGAGTAAGATCCATAGTGGGAATATGATGCACATTACATGGAATACACGTTTACACCTTGTTAAATTATTGGAAGGCATGAATACATTATCGAGTGATATAAGGTAGATAAGGTTATGAGATAGTTTGGGACATAATAGGATATACTTGTAGGGACATGTGTTTGCATGGATAGTGTAGGATAGACATTAGTGAAGAATAGGTATTTATCTAAGGGTGATAAATCATAGTTAGGTATAGATGCAGACTATAAAATATTAGTTGATGAGGGATATAGTAGATGCAGAGGTGATGGATACCTATACAACATGGTGGGAGTATATGAAACCCATTATATTAAAAATTCCCTATGTGTGACATAGGACATGGAGACATATATTACATATAGAATTTAGAGTGTGACCATAGAGGATAAGATATCAAAGGGCACTTATGCAAGCAGTTTCCCTAAGAGGTGGAGTGAAATATTGTGGGGAGGATTTGCACATTGAAGAGTTATAACTGGAGGAGGTATAAGTAGAGGAGCTAAAGTGTGATAGAGTATGAGGAGATACATATATTTTTATGACTTATAGTAATCAGGAGGAATATTTATAGTACATTAGGATGTATGTGGCACTAAAAATACGTATGAGTAGAGATGATGACATTGGGTCATCAAGGTTGACATGACTAGTGGAGGATGAGGGCTTTATTGAGAGGGTACACCAAGACATTAGAGTGAGAGATGTGGATAATTAAGGACTAAATGGGGATGAATTGGATAGAGGTAGTTAGAGATCCACATAGATATCAATATTTGAGGTTGAGGTTGTTAAGTTGGCTAAATAGGGTAGGAGTAAAGAGAAGGGCTTGGTGACTTTTTTTGTGGGTACACAGATAAAGGATGATAAAGTTATTATATAGAGGTACCATAAAGAGAATGATACATTGTGGATAAAGGTACAAATATTGAACAATATATTGAGTACATTAGGCTAGATAAAGCACCAATTAAACATAATGAGTGTGATGTAGTAGATTATTTACTACAAGAGTCAATATGATTGAGTGGTGCCACTAGAGTAGTGAGAACATTCATTCAAAGAGTATTCAATTAGTATAAGATTTAAAATATATATTAGGATAACATTAATGATGGCATCAGATTGTTCTATAGGCTAGTCATCTCACCATGCCATGTGGCCTGCATGAAGTACACCACAATGGCCAAGATCACCTACTACAGAGGGACAAAGTAAGATCTAGAAAATAAATGATAGATACATATTTTTGTGATGTATCTGAGATGGATTTGATGTATATACATTTTTTTATATTTATATAATGTAAATTTAATTTACTAATGGACACATGACTCTGTGTGTGTGTCTATATATATATATATATACACACACACACACACACACACACATATACATATATTTACATATATATATATATATATATATGTATGTATGTATGTATGTATATGTATATGTATATGCATGTATGTGTGTGTGTTGTTTATTATGACATGTGGTTGAGTTATGGATTGGCTTCTGTTTATGGATGCCTTTAATTTTGATAGATGTAATATATGAATATATGGATATTGTGTTTATGTATATATATATATATATATATACATAAAAATAATATCCATATATTACATATATCAAAATTAAAGGCATCCATAAACAGAAGCCAATCCATAACTCAACCACATGTCATAATAAACAACACACACACACACACATGCATATACATATACATATACATACATACATACATACATACATACATATATATATATATATATATATATATATATGTATGTATATATATATATATATATATATCTATAAATATATATATGTGTATATATATATATATATATATATATATATATATATATATATATCTATATATATGATAAAGGTATTATATACAGGTACCATAAAGAGAATGATACATTGTGGATAAAGGTACAAAGAGTGAACAATATATTGAGTACATTAGGCTAGATAAAGCACCAATTAAACATAATGAGGGTGATGTAGTAGATAATTTACTACAAGAGTCAATATGATTGAGTGGTGCCACTAGAGTAGTGAGCACATTCATTCAGAGAGTAATCAAGTAGTATAAGATTTCAAATATAGATTAGGAATAACATTAATGATGGCATCAGATTGTTCTATAGGCACTACATGAAGTACACCATAGTGGCCAAGATCACCTACTATAGAGGGACAAAGTAAGATCTAGAAAATAAATGATAGATACATATTTTTGTGATGTTTCTGAGATAGATTTGATGTATATACATTTTTTTATATTTATATAATGCAAATTTATTTTACTAATGGACACATGACTCTCTGTGTGTGTGTGTGTGTATGTATATATATGTATATATATATATATATATATATATATGTATATATGTATGTATGTATGTATGTATGTATGTATATATATATATGTATGTATGTATATATATATATACATGTATATATGTATGTGTATGTATATATATATATATATATATATATATATATATATATATATATATATATATGTATGTATGTATGTGTGTGTGTGTGTGTGTGTGTGTGTGTGTGTGTGTGTGTGTGTGTGTGTGTGTGTGTGTGTGTGTGTGTGTGTGTGTGTGTGTGTGTGTGTGTGTGTGTGTGTGTGTGTGTGTGGTTTATTATGACATGTGGTTGAGTTATGGATTGGCTTATGCTTATGGATTCCTTTAATTTTGATATATGTAATATATGAATATATGAATATATGGATATTATATTTATGTGATTTATTCTCTTTTGCATTTGATAGTTGACACATGTTAGACTTTTGTATAGGTTTATGGTGGTTTGTATAAAATTGATGCAAAATATGTATTTTTTAAAGTGATATGTGTTAATAACTACTTTTATGGGCTTTGATTGGAGTTCCGATAATATTTCCAATGTTATATTTGATAATAATTGTGTAACCTTTACTTTTATGTTGCAAAGACAATATGCACCAATGTTATATAAAAACCATGACATATATCATGTTAAACATGTAGGGATAAAAGAGTTAAAAGTGAAATAATTAATGTATCATGATATGAAATATCATAATAACACCATTTATCATGAAAATAGTGATCTAGACAAAAAATAGAAATAACAAAAACAAGTTAAAAAAATGTTTGTAATAATACAGCCATGTAAGCAAAAAAAATAGTTGTACAAGCACATTAATAAATACACAATATGTACAAACAAGAAAGAGAGTATATGCAGTGGGAAATGAATTAGATATACAAATCAATCCTATCTTAGAAAAGATAAATCCTACTTACATTTCCAATTGGGGATATATTAGATAATTGGGGTCATGACTAATATGGATCTACTAAACCTAATCAAGGGATATTTTACCATAATAACTTCACTAGGGAGGGTTATAAAGCATCCAATAAAGTAAAAATATAGAACAACCCTATCTAGGTTATATGTTTTCATATTCACTAAACTAATAACAAGTAAAGAAAAAGTCTCATCTAGTGCTCACCAAATCTTGTGGCACAAAGTGGGGGTTAATAAACATCAAAATGAAATATCCAAAGAAGACATATACTCATGTCAATGTATACATAATCTTAATACATGGAAGAGAAGTGAAAATCATATTTATCTACTCATACAAATGAGGAACATAGCTATGAATACTTACCTTTAAAGATGAACTTATTGAGCCTTTATCTCTCCCTTGGACAAGGTGCTTCACAATAGGTTGTTGTGGTATGTAAGGATGACAAGGATAAATCATCTCTAGGTTACACAACATATCAATGCATCCAAAAGGCATCTCCATAAGGAAAGATCTGTATCTATAAAGAAAGTATGAAACCCTAAGCTTTATCCTCAATTAGAATGGTGGATAAGTAGATGCATAAAATATCTTACTTTTTATTCTCTTATCTTATAAATGGAAAAATGAATGTTTTTATATAAGCAAATTTAACCCTAAAACCTTTAAAAACATTAAGCCAACAAGTTCAACCTGGTTGACCTAATATTATAATTGACGAAAACATACTAGGTTATAGACTAGGTTGGCCATGGGTTGACCTAGTCCCTAATAAGTTTTATTAATAATAATACAAGGTCATTGTGGTTGACTATGTCATGTAAATTACCAATAATGGGTTTAGGTTAGGGAAAGGGCTAATGAAGATGGTAAAAGACTAGAAGAGGGTGACTAATATGAGGCAAATATGAGAGGAATGGGTTTTTAGGAGACAAGTGTGTAGATAGCAATTGGTAAAAAGGGACAAAAATCATATAAAATGCCAATGTTCTACCCACCCCTTTTTTGGTACAACCCTTAGGGCATTAACTAAAAGATATTAAGACCTGATGGGTTCCTAAAAGATAAAGATATTTAGTAATTGATAAATTTTTAAATTATTATGTGTATACATATGCCCCACTTGAAGCTCATCATGTGTCACATAGTGTAACATGGGATGTTTCTTTGGGAAAATAACATAGCAACATAAAATGTTGAAGATAAATAAAGTGTAGTAAGGAGAAAATAAGATAAATGAAAGGATAGGATTTAAAAACACATGCCTTTAATTACCTTATTGCTTTAGATAAATAAGGATATGTGAGAAATGTTAAGGTGTCCAATGTGAGGAACAATAGGTGAAATTATAGAGATTAGCACAAAAGAGAGAAACATAAAATTTTTATGACATGTACATATAATAGTTGAAAATATTATCTATGACATCAAGATTCTAGAAAATTTTATGGTTTGTAAGAAGTGTGAGTAGAGTCACATATATGAGAAAAATAATAAATATAATGATAAATATTTTATAGGTAAATAATTTTGAAATAGTAAATATAAATACGTTGAAAAAGAATTCATTTGTTATTATTTACTATTCTAAGAATAATAGAAATCTGATAGTTTGAGTGAGAGACACAAAGAGTGAGAATGGTGGGGAGATGAAAACTAAGATGAGGAGGTCACATAGTGACCATAATGAGTGCAACAAAGGTAATCAATTGAAAATTTCTATTTTTTAAGTATTTTATTTAAAATTAAAGGATCTATAGAAATTAGATGATTAGGCAAAATCTAGACACTAGAATGAACCATAGGTAATTTTTAGGGGTACTAGGGGTTAAATGGGGTATTGGGTAGAAAGGAATTAGAGCAATAAATTCCCAAGTCATTTATGGAAATTACGAAAAAAGTCATCTCAGTGAAAGAACAAGGTTGACTAGGTCAACCTAGTTGGCAAGAGATAAGAAAACATAGTGGGTCAACTTAATGGTAAGTGGTTGACTTAGTAGGTTATTTCAATATGGTTAAAATTGAAGCAAACTAGATTATTTTTATGAAATTTGAAAGAATGTATTTTGATTATGATTGAAATAGAGGTCTAATACATGCTTTTTTATATATTTTACAATAGTACCAAAGATTTTGGTGAATGATCGATGCCTCTTGGTTACCTAATTTAGTGGAGTGGTTGACAAATGTTAATAGAGTGAGATTAGCTATATTGGGCCTAGGAGGAATCATGGAGATGATATGTATCCTACTAAGTGTTTATCTCATTTTCATGTTCCTTAGATCATGGGAATGGTTGACCAACTATTTTTCCTAGGTGGTGGATGGGGATACCATAGAGGTAGCTATCATACTGGAGGATGTCCATGTATTTCTTGGATTTCCTATAGGAGGGACATTAATGATGATAGGGTCACTGGATGATTTAGAGGAGAGATGAGCACTAGTCAAGTGGGTGACTAGATCTGATAGGATCTACCCAAGGTTGAGGGTGAGCTTATTCAATTTATATATTATAAAGATTTTGAATATATAGAAGGTTGTGATTGGACTTATGATAGTACAAGTGTTGTGTCACAAGTTAGATGATAACATATCATTGTACATGATATCCTTGTGCCATTCCATGTTGGATCAAGGGGTGATCTATGATTTTAGGTCTACCATCTAGGTCTAGATCATGCATGATATGTATAGGATATTGTCTAGAGGGTAGAAGGTGATAGGACTAGTGGTGTTGTTGAGTATATGGATATATGAGAGGTTCCTAATGTATTGGAGAATTGAGTTACCCCATGTGGTCAATGATAGGTTACCTTGGTTGCTAGATGGAGACATGTCCTGGTATCATAGGTCATGTCCCACATGTTAGTGCTATAGATAGTCACATGAGGAGAGATAGTGTGGCTACCCTATGCACATATTTATACTATTTGGCCTATTTATGTGACTGTGGTGTCAAGGCTAGCTCAAGTGTGGATCATGTGACACTATACCTAATGGGTAGATCCATAGCTAATAGCACACTTACTAAGATAGCTTATACTCCCACACTAAGTGATTAATATAGTAGTGCCTACTTTTTGGGCATGACATGTGAGAGAGTTGAGGGGAATAGGAGGAGGATGAGTACCAATCAATAGATTGAATATTAGGTTGTGATATGTGAGAACATGGATTGGTCAAACATGATAGTTAGTAGTCAGAAGAGGAGAGGGCATGGATGTGGATGTAGGGGTGTAGTAGGTACCACATTAAGTACTAATGTATGAGGAATAGAGATAACTTTGGTCACACCACTAATGGATATACTAGTGGTGGGATTGAGTACATATGAGATTGGACATGTAGGATGACCTGATAGTCAACCCAAGGTAGAGTTGGTCAGTATAGGCACCATTAAGGAGAGGCCCAAGTAATTCATGGGTGTTAATATAGGATTTTATTTTATAATGATATGACCAATGGATAAGGTGCTCAGGGGATAGGATGATGGAGATACTATGCATGGTGACAGCAAGAATGGTAAGAAATGTTATAATTATTAGCCATAGAGATAAAATACTAGTTTTATATAATTTTAGATAGATAGAGAGATTTTGAGCATTATATGTCATTTGATATCTATCTAGGTTTTGGTTTTTACAGACCATATGATAAAAGAGACTAGGTGGGGATCTATAGTCATGGTAGTACACCATGACATTTTAGATGGAGTGTTAGAACCATATGACCCTACCATGTTGGATGATGCTATGGTATCATATACCCAAGTTTAGGAAGGATGGTTTAGACTAGTGGGGAAAGTAGTGAGGTAATTATAGACATGTGGGGATATGTTATGACCACTAGTATGGGTAGGTGCAGGATTCACATAGGCCTGGATGGCCCTAGCTTAGAAAAGATCTACACACATGGTTGCCACAACCTAATTGGGATAGGTACAGTCCCAGGTGGCCAACCTACAAGGATAGGTAGTAGGGTTGAGATCTTAGACTAGCTCATTATAGTGTATTCTGTAGAGGGTATGGTCTAAGGCATCTATGGGTAGCATGGACCGGTGATGAAATAGGCATGATAGAGCCCATCCATAGAGTTAGAGTGATTTATTTTAAAATTTTTTATTAAAGCACATGATATATAGAGATATATGGTTTTGATAGTTGGATGATGATCTAATGTGTTATATTTTGGTTGTGGTTGTTGATTCATGGATATATTTCATTCTAGCACATGTATTTTACTTTTTTGTATATGTTATAAGAAATATATGAGGAGTATTTTATTTTTTAGAATTATGTAGTAAACATGCATGGTTAAAAATAAACATGTAAAAAGGACTTTGGAAAACTATAATTAATCAAAAAAAAAAACACTACACACTATTTCATGATGGGAAATGTGTAATAACAAAAGATGACTAAGTATAATAATCCAAAATAAATGGGAAACAAGAGGGAAAAAATGTTTTTGAATCATGAAAAATAATAGCACCAAATTAAAACAACTAAAATCACAATATATCATGTTGGGAAGTATAAAAGAGAAACAAAATTGGCAAAATGGTCTTAAATTAATCACACTAATTCAAGTTGGGAAGTATGAAAAATGTAAGAAAAATGATTGGATTTTTACATGCAGTTAGAAAATAAGAAGATAAAATTTAAAGACTAATTAATTAATTAATAATAAAACATACTAAATTAATATGGGAAAAATGTCAATGACATGTAACTCATAATCAATCACATGTTATCTCAAATTTGACACATGTAATTTCATTGTGACTTGGGTATTGGAAAATTTTATGAGGAAGGCCGGGTCCTATCAATGGTCTCACACTAAAACTCATAAAAGGAACACTAATGAGGTGTAAAAAATGTTAAAATATGGTAAAAGGGTATGTTTGGAATGGTAATGTATAAAATTGGTAATTTGTGAGGAAGGCTTGGTCTTTTCCAAGGTCTTACACTACAACTCACAAATGGAATTCCTAAGGGAAGTGATCAATGAACAAAATAATATTTATCAAAGGGAAATATTAGCATTTTAGGGAGTGAAAAAATTAATTTAAGAAGCATAATATAGGCATCTTATGAGAATACCTTAGGAGACATGAGGCACACTTAAGACATGAAAAGACACTAAGTGACTAATGACCATCAATATACAAAGGATACGTATTCATGATAGGCACAAAGTTATGTAATAAAATAAGTGTGGTACTAAGATAAAATCATGTTTTTTGTTTTTAATAAGAAAATTAAAATTGACCTACCTTCCCAAAATGTGTTCCCCATTCCTCAGGACCCCTTACAAAGTCATCGATCTACTATAAAGATTAGGTACTTGCATGAGAAAGTAGGTAGAATTAAAAGAATTTTTTTAATTATCCTTTTCCAATAAAATGACCAACTACACCCCAATGGACCTAAAATATATCATGAGGACAACTATGGAGTCTGATATTTGATTAGAAAAAGGAGATATGCTTAGAATCATGTCTTTTAGTATGATTTAAATTTTGTAAATTTTGAAGGTTTGCCTTTTAGATCATTGCCTTTAGTTATATGATTTTTCTTTTAAATTTTTATAGATTTTAAGATTCCTCCTCCATAAAAACTAGGAATGACCAAGCATGACATATAAATTTATACAAATGGATGAGCTTTAGGCTTTGGCTAAAGGAAGCTAAGTATCCAATGACATAACCAACTAGAACACTTAAGCTTGACTATGAACCATCATGTTATCTCAAGTCTCAACCATGTGTATGCTTAACGTGAATAAGGGGAGATCCAAGGTGGACTAGTAAAAGGATATTATAGTAAGATGAATCATTTTCTAACTGATCACATGGTAAATAAGGAATGACTAAAAGGAGCAAGGTTTGTATAACTAAGTCACAATAACAATTATCCATGTTTATAATGATAAGATAGTAAACAATCATGAAAGAGAAAAAGATAACCATAGAAAAAATAACTCATGAATAAGAATTATATAATCATGAAAAAGAATCTATAAGAGAACATAAGGAAAATAAGGAAAATAATGACATCATAAGTAACATTTAATGTAAGATAAAAGTCATCATTTAAGATAGCTAAGAATTTGACATAATGTCAAATGATAGAAGATAGATAAATTGAATGTTAGAGCAAACATTCAATCCAAATAAAGAAATAAATGAAATAACACCATGCTCTTGTTCATAAATAATAATATATTTACCCACACACATTATCCATAACGTCTTATAAGTCTTTATGAATCTAAATTTGGAATGAAGCCAAGTCTCATCAATCTTTAAGGAGAATTGATGAAATACTTCATCAAATATCATTGATAGAAAATGTAGGAATTCTTGAAGGATCATGTTGATAAGGGATATCATGAAAAATATGCTTATAAAAAGGAATAACAATGGAATCTATGAGAGATGAAGGGGTCACCAGTGGAGAAGGGTCCATGGGTGAGGGAAGATTTATGGGTCAGGGAATCATAAGTGGAGAATGGACCATATGTGGTGGGGCCATAGGGGAAGAGGTGGGCCTTCTTATGGGCATGACATGTGGGAAGAAGGGTAATAGGCACAAAATTGGTCATGAGGTGATACTTTATATGCTATTTAAGGATACATTAATGATTAGTGTGATGAGTCCATGGTTGACTAATAAAAATGTTATACGATAGAGTAAAGTTGAAGATCATTAGCTTTAGGTGAATGGTGATAGGTGGGATGGTGATAAGGAGACACACATAGCCTAAGTGAGTCATTTTCCTTTAATCATATCCTTGACACATGTTGTATGTTAACTTTAGATTACATTTAAAACATCAAAGGTTTTAATAAAATTAAGAGATACGACACAAGTGTTGTAACCCTCATTAATCAAGTTACTCTTGACTTGGATATCACCAATTTGGACACTAATAAAAAGAGGAGGATCATTTTCATGAAGCATAATCTCATTAGGGATCATATAATCAATGGATAATTCTAGGGAAAGAGACATGTCCATTGTTTCATCAACATGTATGGACATCTCTTTGCACTATTTTTTAAAATGCTATCTTTTGATCTAGATAAGGTAGATTCACATCTTGATAGTAGAGGATGAGGGATGTTCATTTTTAAAAAAAGATACATAAGATGATTATGGTGACATGAAGAGGTCTACTTAAGTTCAAGAAATAGGATTTGAGATAGGATATTAGTAAGCTCTATAATAGGATCCCACTCATCATAACCCATAAAAGGATTGCTAGAAATAGGTGCATAGTGTTGAAGGAGGTCCTTAGAATGAGGAACCTAAGTTCATGTGAATTTATGTTAATAATATGTATAATATTTATTTGGAGGACATATTTTTTAATTATGTTGAGAAGATGGGGTACTTGATGCAAGTTTGTTTTGATATAGATTGGAATAAGTGCTAATAGAAGTTTGGGTATCATTGGTGATGGGTAAAGAGGTTGAAGGAGTGGTAGAAATGGTATGGGAAGTGTTATCTAAGGAATATTTTTTAATTGGTTCATTAAAATATATGAGTTATTATTTCCCCAACTCTATTAAGTGATTTGGGGAATAATCTTGAATAACACAAAAAGTATGAGATAATTGAGGAGTGTGGATGGGATGAAGATCAATGAAGTCAACCACCCTTCACATATTATTCATATTAACCATGTTATCTTATGAATTTGGGTCTATAATACTATCAAAATTATTAGTATAATGAGTAGGCTTGTCTTGGTTATTTGGAAGAGGATCTTTATAGATAAATAAATGAGCATTAACCTAGTTTAAATCTTGACATTTAGTTTATGTTTTATGGGATTTGAAGGTAATGTCATAATATTGTTGACATTTATGAATGATATAGTCATGGTCAAAATTAGGACTTAGAAGTAAATCCATATCTAAATTATTAAGTTGCCTACAAGTCTCATGAAAATGACTCCAACTATCATAAACCAAAAAAAATTTATTGGGATCATAGTAAGATGTCATGGGATAAGTGGGATCAATTTCTCATAAATCAGGCCTTGATAGACATGTTTGTAAATCCACTAAGGATAAAGGTTTATAAACATTGATATTATTTGGTGAAGGTAAATGAGTATTAGTGATGTGGTTGGGAGGGGAATATTATTTTAATACTTTGTTAGGAACAATAGCTTGAATATTATGAATGGTATCATAAGAGTCAATGACACCATCATTAGTAACATGATGATTTTTATTTTTATTAACATGTGAGTACCCATAAAAGGTTTAGATAGCTCAGATTGTTGCAAGAAGAAATCTTGGCATTTTTCTTGGTCAATGTCCTCTTTCAAAGTTCATAGAAAGAAAGTCTGGACCCAATATTTTAGCTTAGGATAAATAACATCAGTAAATATATGAAAGATTTTATCATCTACAATATTATGTTCACATTTGTTAGACAAGATCTTCCATCATTTGATGAAAGGTTATGTGTTTTTGGTCTCATGTTTCTTATAATTGATAAAATAGGCAAAGGTATTTTTAGGGAGATCATTAGTTTAAAACTATTGAGCTGGAGGATTGACTAAATCTTTGAAACTAGTGATGAAATGAGATTTAACTTGACCCAGTCTTTATATAGATTTCTAAATGTCTTTAAGTAGAGAGTAAGATTGTTTGACCCATTTTAAGTAAAGGTAGGGGTGATGCCTCTTATATCGATGTTAGTAATTTGACGTGTACGAGGCTCATTTTATAGGTGCTTGATTGTTTTGTTAACAAGAGGAGGTTGAGGGATAAGCTTACCATGGGAATATTGAAGAGGATGTGAGGGAGAATTTTGGTTATAAATTCCCCATGGAACTTATTGAGGGTTATTTTGAAGATGGATAAGATAATTTTACAGTTGCATCATTTGGTTGGCATTGTTAGCTTTTAATTCATTCATTTGATTAAGATTTTTTAAAATATTTTGATGGATTTGAGTGGTATTATTGGCATTATGTGAAGTAATGGAATTAGTATTAGTGGCTTGGGTACCACAATGGGTGTTAGTAGTAGTTTGAGAAGAATTAATGCTAAGTGAGGCACTAGTATCATGATTTTATTATGTGGGAAAATATGTACTAGTAGAGGGATGAGAAGAAGTGGCATTAGAGGCATGATTATCATGGGTATAAAATGATACACTAGTGTAAAAATTGAGAATAATGGGTCTTGGAAGAGGCCCACTAGATGTAAAATTGGCCATGCTAATAGATATACTAGGCATGGAGGTGGAGTAAATCAAAGGCAAAGATATCATGGTATCAAAAGGGGTTAAAGAGAGGGAAAATGTTGAGAAGCAAAGAAATTAGCATCTCAAATCCATGTGAGAATGTGGGAGAAGGTGAATGGGGCTCCTCAACTTAACCACTTATCATGAGATGGCAAATAGGAAAAGGATATTTTCCTCAATGTTGAGGAAACTCATTAATGAAGAATATTATTTCCAAGGCAAAATATGATTTAGGTTGATCTTATAATGAGAATATAGGGTTATAAATTGAAGAGGAATGAGGGGGGTGTCATATTTTGTAGTGAAAGTGGCTACATGCACATTACTTTCATTTAGGGTAGGATCCACAAGCTACTTATGGGAGAAACTATTGGGGTTGGTAAATCTCATCATATATGTTCAATTTAACTAAGTGTTGTCTTCAAATAGGAAGTTCATGATGAGGGAGAAAGATTAAGTAAGACAAATCTAATGCAAAATCAAAGAGATAGGAAAGATACAAAGTTGACCAAGTTGATTATGTTATGTAATCTAAGAGGTAGATAAGAGTATAGGGTCGATTACGTCAAATTAGTACTATAAATTGGGTATGAAACTAAATTGAGAAGGATATAGGGTCGACTAGGTCAACTTAGTAATGTAGCCTAATTATAAAAAAAGAGCATACAGTCATATAGGTCAAATATATACTATATACGTGGTAAGAAATTGAGATAATAAGGATACATGGTCAACCAAGTCAACTTAGCACTATAATATAACTGGTAGAAAAGAACATAGAGTCATACAAGTTGACTCTATATTATAAACAGGGAGAAACATAGTATGTAGGAGAATATACTAGATAGAATGATAGTGTGACAAAGTAGGGAAATATTTTTAATATGATTGAAGAAATAAATGGAAGCCACATAAATAATTGTATCAATGTGAGCAATCTAATTAGGGTACACAACATAAACCCTTGCACCAATGTTGGCTAATGCAAGTTTTTACAATACAACACATAATGATCAAAGAGCAAGTAGTCAACTAAAAATTAAATGTTAAGTATTCACCCTAAGTGTTTTTAAATTTTTATAAAGTGTTATTTTAAATGTGATAGGGAAGTTGGATGAAAATAAGGAACTAGAAAGCAATTTATGCATGGTTTCAAGATGTTTAGGTTGAATGTGATCTACGTTGGCAATGGTATTGAGTTTTTATTAGGGAATACCCCCTCACTTCACAATCTTGTAGTGATAAGGTTGTCAAGTGCTTTGCCAATATATACCATTAACCACATGCTTATACTTTGCCATAAAACCAACTTAGCTTCCCCCTTAGAGATAAAATCCAAGTAGGTAGGCCTTGGGAAGATAAATGTTATATGTATTTTGAATATTCTATGATTTGGTAGTATGTGTAAAAAGAGAAAAATAGGGTAAATAAATGGTAATTTGAAAAACCACCAAATTATACTATGTGAGATACTCTAAGAATGCAAACAATTGAAAATGAAACTATAAGTTAATTACTAGCAAATAGTTGTTAATTCCTAGAATTTAAAATAATACAGATTTAGTTTAGATGACATTATATGCAAATAATATAGAAGAGACTCAACTGGGTCACTACTATTCTATGGAATCAAGAGTCTTCAATAATAGAGTTTATCAAGTCGACTTAGTATTTTAGATAGAAGATAGGCTATAGAACTAAGTTGACCCAGTTGACTTAGTTTGCTGTAGGGTTATAATTTTAAATACTCTAAAATTGTATAAAATAACTATAATGAAGTATTGAATTAATAGAGAGAAATAAAGGAACCTTGGTAGGATGTAAAATGATTAGGATTGCAAAGTTTCTATAAAAGTGCCTTGAATGTTGTTTTCAAATTCTATAAAGTAAGTTGATTGGTTCAACCTAGTTCTACAAAACCCTATGTGCTAAAGCAAGATAATATGATCAAGTTGACTTGTTTGACTTATTTTATCGATATAGATGTAGACTGAAGGATTAAGTTGACCTATTTGACCTAGTTTGTTGATCTGATTGCTGACTAAAATAATAATTTGACCCATTCAACCTAGTTTGTTAATATAGAAGTTAACTGAAAGATTAAGTTGACCTATTTGACATAGTTTATTATTTAGGACTAAAGAAGAGTATTGTTTTGACCTATCTAATCTAGTAACC
>JARHVA010002194.1:2250000-2537500 GCA_037957365.1 Torreya grandis
TCAAGTACATATTTATTTAGGTTCATAGGTATCTTGCATAAATGGTAAATATTTTGAATTTTGATATATCCCTTAAAATATTTTACAATATTAAAAGGGATGAGGATCACCTATAATAATAAATTCAATACCATCATTGGAAAACTTTAAACACTAATGAAGGGTGGATGGAATGGAATTCATGGCATGGATCCATGGATGACCAAGGAGTAGGTTGTATGGGAAATATAGATCAATAATGTCAATAAGGGTTTTTTGGACCCACTAACTAGTGATCATTATTATCATATGTCTTTATAGTAATGGTAATGAGATCTATTTTATGGATAGGTCCTTAAAATAGATACAAGTAGAACTCATTTTGGTGTCTAAAGAGGCTTCATGAGTAGTGGAAAACATTCACTATCATAATTACATAATATCACAATGGATACAAGTGGAATTAATTTCAATGTTTGAAAAGGCTTCCTCAATTCCAAAAAAATATTCACTTTTATAAGAAAATATAAGTGTAACTCAATGCAATGTCTAAATAGGCTTCATCAATTGTGGAAGAAGATTCACTATCATAATTAAAGAAATCTCACACTAGATGGGTTGAATCCAATACCCTAAAAGTCTTCATTCATTGGAACTCATTTCAGTGTCTAAATTAGGTTGTATGGGATATCTAGATCAAAACTATGACTAAGGGTTTCTTTGATGACTATTCTTATTGATTGACACTCATTGTTATCATATGCCTTTACAATAATAGAATAATGATATAGTTTATGGATAGATCCTCAAAATAGATACAAGTGGAACTCATTTTAGTGTTTGAAGAGGCTTCCTAAGTTGTGTAAAATATTCAAAATAATAATTACATAAGATCACACTATATACATGTGTAACTTGTTTTGATCTCTATAGAGGCTTCTTTAGTTGTGGAAGAATATAACTATCATAAATGGATACAACTAGAACTCATTCCATTATCTAAAGATGATTATTAGTTGTGGAAAAGATTCACTATCATAATTACATAATATCACAATAGATACAAGTGGTACTCATCTCAGTGTCTAAAGAGGCTTCCTTAGTTATGGAAGATTTGGATCTATGGATGACCGAGGAGTAGGTTATATGGGAAATATAAATCAAGAATGTAACTCATAAGGATGGATCTAGGTTGGTGGATTTATATTTATACATTGAATATTGATGATTTTAGAAGGTAAATCATTAGGATAGATATATTTGTAAATATTTGGTGACTCCTATGTAGGATCATAATTATCTTATATAAATGGTAAATAATTTAATTTTTTCTATCTCCCTTATAATACTTTAAAATATTAAAGGATGAGGATCACCTAGAATACCAAATTTCATACCATCATGAAAAAATTTAAACACTGATGAAGGGTGGATGGAATGGTATTCATGGCACATATCCATGGATGACCAACGAGTAGGTTTTATGGGATATCTAGATCAATAACATAAATGAGGGTTTATTGGATGATAATTCCCACCGACTGGCACTCAATATTATCATATGCCTTTACAGTAATGGTATTGGGATCTAGTTATATTATAGAATGTCTAAAATGATTTATATCGATCTCAATAAACATAGATTAAAGCTTGACCCATCATCTATAAACATTTGAAGAGAATTCCTCATTTGTGTAAAAGATTCACTACCATAATTACATAAGATCACACTAGATACAAGTGGAACTAATTTTGGTGTTAAAAGAGGATTCCTTAATTATGAAATAATATTCACTATCATAGATGAATACAAGTGGAACTTGTTGTAGTGTTTTAAGAGGATTCCTTAGTTATGGAAGAAGATTCAATATCATAATTACATAATCTCACACTAGATTGTTTGAATCCAATACCCTAAAAGACTTCATTTGTTATAGATATTTTAGGCTCAATGAGACCTTATTCCTAGAGACTAAAGCCTTTTCCTTTGTATTTCATGATATTACACATAATGGATTTAGGTATAGGATATTTATTATTTTATAAACATAGATAATTAATTAGAGTAGATCCAAAAGGAGCTATAATCTTCAAATTGTTCTTTAGAAAGGAACCTGCCTTCTTTAAAAGAGGTTATACCAATCTTACATATAACTTGTGTTTATTTTTTATGATGGTGTATATCATGATTATTTTGGGACATATGAATATTTACTAGATAATGGGTATTATGGATTTCATATTCTCCCATACCTACATCAAAGACAAAAAATATAGATGGTGAAAATGTGGACTTAGATGTGGCTAGCTAAGTTTCAGATGTAGATTGGTGCTTAGTAAATTTAGAAGGTAATTCATCAACATGAATATATTTATAAAGATTTGGTGAATTCTATGTAGTTTCATAGGTATCTTACATAAATCATAAATTATTTAAATTTTAATATCTCCCTTACAATAGTTTACAATATTAAAAGGGATGATGATCTCTTAGAATAATAACTTCCATATCATCATGAGAAAACTTTAAAAATAGATGAAGGGTAGATGGAATGGTGTTCGTGGCATAGATCCATTGATGACCAAAGATTAGGTTGTATGGGAGATATAGATCAATAACATGAATGAGGTTTTCTTGGATGATAGTTCCCATAAATTAGAGCTCAATATTATGATATTCATTTATATTAATGGTATTGGGCTCTAGTTATAATGTATAATGTCCCAAATGATTTATATAAGTTGTAATTTACATAGATTCAAGGTTTACCCATTGTATATAAATATATAATGATGCTTCTTCATTTATGGAAAGGATTCACAATCATAATAACATAATCTTTCACTAGATAGAAGTGGAACTCATTTTGGTGTTTTAATAGGCTTCCTAAATTGTGGAAAAGGGTTCATTATAATAAATGGATACAAGTGGAAGTCATTTGGTATCTAAAGAGGCTTTTTAAATTATGGAATAGGATTCACTATCATAATTACATAATATCACACTAGATGGTTTAAATCTAATACCCTAAAAGGCTTAATTTATTAAGGTATTATAGGTTTAATGAGACCTTAGTCATGGATACCAAGGCCTTTTCCTTTGTAGTTCATGATATTACACATAATTGATTTAGGTAAAAGATGTTGATTATTTAGTAAACATGTAGCTAGTTCATTAGAGTATACACAAGAGGAGTTATAATATTTAAATTTTTATTTAAAAAAGAGCATACCTTCCATAAAAGAGGTTTTTCCAATCTTACATACAACTTGTGTTTATTTTCTATGATGGGTTATGTCATGTTTATTTAGAGACATGAATATTTCCTAGATAATGGTAATCATAGATTTAATATTCTCCCATACTTGCATCCATAATATAAAACCTAGATGGTTGAAATGTGGACTTTGATGTGGATGGCTACATTTTAGATGTAGATGGGTGATTGGTCAATTTATAAAGTTAAATCATTAGGATGGATATATTTATAAAGCTTTGGTGACTCCTATGTAGGTTTATATGTATCTTACATAAATAATAAATAATTTTAACTTTGATATCTCCATTATAATAGTTTATAATATTGAAATGGATGAGGATCACTTGGAATAATAACTTCCATACCATCATGAAAAAATTTAAACATTGATGGAGGGTGGATGGAATAGCATTCATGGCATATATCCATGGGCTACTAAGAAGTAGTTTGTACGGGAGATATAGATCAAGAACGTGAATGAGGGTTTCTTGGATGATAGTTCCCATTAATTATCACTCATTATTATGATATGATTTTATAGTAATGGTATTGGGATATAGTTGATGAATAGGTCTTCAAAATGGATATAAGTGGAACTCATTTTAGTGTCTAAAGAGACTTCCTCAGTTTGTAAAAGATTCATTATCATAATTACATAATATCACACCAGATATAAGTGGAACTCATTTTGATGTCTAAAGAGGCTTCTTCAATTATGGAGGAAGATTCAAAATCATAAAAATATATAATTGGAACTAATTTTGGTGTATAAAGAGGCTTCCTTAGTTTTAGAAGAAGATTTACTATCATAATTACTTAAGCTCACACTAGATTGTCTTAATCCAATATTGTGAAAAGTTTTATTTGTTATGGATATTATAGGCTCAATGAGACCTTATTCATAGAGACCAAGGATTTTTCATTTGTATTTCATGATATTACACATAATGGATTTAGGTATAGGATATTGATAATTTTATAAACACATAGCTAATTAATCAGAGTAGATCCAAGATGAGTTATAATATTTAAATTGTTATTTAGGAAGAAACCCACCTTCCATGAAAGAGGTTTTGCCAATATTGCATACAACTTGTGTTTTTTTTCTATGATGGGTCATGTCATGATTATTATAGGACATGAATATATTTTAGATAATAGGCATTATGGATTTCATATTCTCCCATACATGCATCCACAATATAAAATCTAGATGGTGGAAATGTGGACTTGGACATGGTTGGCTAAGTTTTAGATGTAGATGGGTGATTGGTGAATTTAGAAGGTAACTCATCAAGATGGATATAATTATAAATATTTGGTGATGAATCCTATGTAGTTTCATAGGTATCTTAAATAAATGGTAAATAATTTGAATTTTAATATCTATCTTACAATAGTTTACAATATTGACAAAATTAAGGATCACCTATAATAATAACTTCTATACCATCATGAGAAAAATTTAAACATATATGGAGGTATAATGTAATGGTGTTCATGTCATCAATCCATGGATTACTAAGGATTAGGTTGCATGGGAGATCTAGATCAAGATCATGAATAAGGGTTTCTTGAATGATAGTCTCATCAACTAGTGTTCATTATTATCACATGAATTTATATTAATGGTATTTGGATCTATTTATATTGTAGAATGTCCCAAATTATTTATATCAATCTCTATGTACATAGATTCAATCCTGACCTATTTTCTAAAAACATCTGAAGAGGCTTACTCACTTGTGGAAAAGATTCACTATCTTAATTACATAAGCTCAAATTAGATATAAGTGGAACTTATTTCAGTTTTTGAAGAGGCTTCCTTGGTCATGGAAGAAGATTCACTATCATAAATGGATAAAAGCAGAACTCATTTCATAGTCTAAAGAGGCTTGCTTAATTGTGTAGGAATATTCACTATCAAAATTACATAAGATCACACTAGATGGTTTGAATCCAATACCTTAAAAGGACTCATTTATTATTTCTTAGGTAATGGGCATCATGGATTTAATATACTCTCATAAATGTATCCACAACATAGAATATAGATGGTGGAAATTTGGACTTGGAGATTGATGGTTGAGTTTTAGTTGTAGATGGGTGATTGGGGAATTTAGAATGTAACTCGTCAAGAAGGATATATTTATAAAGCTTTGGAAATATCATTTGTATGATGGGACATGTCATGATAATAATTATTATAGATCAATAATGTGTTTTGATTGATCATTTCATGGTCAGTTTCAGATGATAACAATGGCATCTATAACAAAAATGTGAATGAAAGTTTCTTGGATGATAGTTCCCACTGATTGGCACTCATTATTATTATATGCCTTTATAGTAATAGTATTGGGAACTAGTTGATGGATATATCTTTAGAACAGATACAAGTGGAAATAATTTCAATGTCTAAAGAGGCTTTCTTATTTATGGGAAATATTCACTATAATAATTACATAAACTCACACTAGATACAAGTGGAACTCATTTCAGTGTTTGAAGAGGTTTCTTCAATTGTGGAATAAAATTCATTATCATAAATGGATAAAATTGGAATTTTTTTTAGTGTTTGAAGAGGATTCATTAGTTGTGGAATAAGATTCACTTTCATAGTTGCATAAGCTCACACTAGATGATTTGAATCTAATACCCTGAAAGTCTTTATTTATTATGGATATGATAGGCTCAATGAGACCTTGTTCATGGAGATGAAAGCATTTTCCTTTGTAGTTAGTTATATTATACAAAATGGATTTATATATGTGATATTAATTATTTTATAAACACATTACTGATTAATAATAGAAGATACAAGAGGAATTATAATCTTCAACTTGCTCTTCAATAAGGAACCTAGCTACCATGAAAGAGGTTTTACCAATATTATGTAAAATATGTGTTTATTTTATATGATGGGGAATGTGATGATTATTTTGGGACATAATAATATTTAATATATAATGGGCATCATGGATTTCATATTATCCTAGACATGCATCGACAACATAAAATCTAGATGATGGAAATTTGGACTTGGACTTGGATGGCTTTATTTTAGATGTACATGGGTGATTGGTGAATTTAGTAGGTATATCATTAGGAAAAATATATTTATAAATATTTTGTGACTCCTATATAGGTTGATAGGCTTTTACATAAATGGTAAATAATTTGAATTTTGATATCTCATTATTATCATATGCCTTTATAATAATGGTATTGGGATCTAGTTCTACTATAAAATGTCCCAAATGCTTTACATTAGTTTCAATGTATATAGATTAAGTCTTGACACATCATCTATAAACACTATTTTAATTTATGATTAGACATATGAATATTTCCTAGATAATGTTCATTTTGGATATCATATTCTCCCATATCTACATCCATAATAGAAAATCTAGAAGGTGGAGATGTAGACTTGGACATGGATGGTTGAGTTTTAGATGTAGACTAATGATTGGTGAATTTAAAATGTAAATCATCAAGATAAATATATTTTTAAATATTTGATTGATCCTATGTAGGTTCATAGGCATATTACATAAATGGTAAATAATTTGAATTTTGATATCTCCCTTATAATAGTTTAAAACATTGAAAGGGATGAGGATCACCTCAAATAATAAATTCCAAACCATCATGAGAAAAATTTAAACACTCAAGGAGGGTGGACAGAATGGAATTCATTTCAATATATCCATGGAAAATCAATGAGTAGGTTGTATGGGAGATATAGCTCAATAACATGAATGATGGTTTCCTAGATGACATTTTCCACTAACTAGTGCTCATTGTTATCATATGCATTTATAGTAATGGTATTGGAATCTAGTTATATTGTATAATGTCCCAAAAGATTTATAATAGTCTCAATGTAAATAGATTCAAGACTAACCCATTTTCTATAAACATTAGAAGAGGATTTCTTAGTTATAAAAAAGATGCATTATCATAATTACATAAGCTCACACTAGATACAAGTGAAACTCATTTGGGTGTTTGAAGAGGTTTCCTAAATTATGGAATAAGATTCACTATTATAAATAAATACAAGTGGAAGTTATTTAATTGTTTAAAGTAATAAGATTCATTATCATAATTACATAAGCTCACATAATTTGAATCCAATACCCTAAGAGGCTTCATTTTTAATGGATATTATAGGCTCAATGAAACCTTGTCCAAGAAGACTAAGTCCTTTTCTTGTGTATTTCATGATATTATATATAATGGAATTAGGTATAAGATATTTATTATTTTATAAACACAACTAGTTCATCAGATTAGATCCAAGAGTAGTTATAATCTTCAACTTGTTCTTCAGAAAAGAACCCACCTTCCATGAAAGAGGTTTTGATAATATTGCATACAAATTGTGTTTATTTTCTATTATGGGGCATGTCATGATTATTTGGCTACATACACATATTTCATAGATAATGGGTAGTGTGGATTTCATATTCTCCTATAGCGACGTCCATAACATAAAATCTAGATGGTGGAAAAATGGAAATGGACATGGATGGCTAAGTTTCAAATGCAAATGGTTGATTGGTAAATTTAGAAGGAAACTCATTAGGATAGATATACTTATTAAGATTTGGTGACACCTATGTAGGTTCATAAGTATCTTTCATAAGTGGTAAATAATTATAATTTCATTTTCTCCCTTACAATAGTTTATAATATTGAAATGGATGATGATAATGAAGAATAATAACTTTTATACCATCATTAGAAAAATTTAAACATTGATGGAGGGTGGATGGAATGAAATTCATGGAATGGATTCATTGACAACCAAGGAATAGGTTATATGGGATATCTATATCAATCACATGAATGAGGTTGTCTTGGGTAACAGTTCCCACTGATAGTCACTCATTATTATAATGTGCCTTTATAGTAATGGTATTAAGATTTATTTTATGGAGAGGTATTCAAAATGGATTCAAGTGGAGCTCATTTTGGTGTCTAAAGAAGCTTACTCACTTGTGGAAAATATTCACCATCCTAATTACATAAGCTCAAATTAGATATAAGTGGAACTTGTTTTAGTGTTTGAAGAGGCTTCCTTGGTTGTGGAAGAATATTCACTATCAAAATTACATAAGATCATACTAGATGGTTTGAATTCAATACCTTAAAAGGACTCATTTATTATTTCTCAGGTAATGGGCATCATGGATTTTATATAATCTCATAAATGTATCCAAAACATAAAATCTAAATGGTGGAAATGTGGACTTGGGGATTGATGGTTGAGTTTTAGTTGTAGATGGGTGATTGGGGAATTTAGAAGGTAACTCATCAGGAAGGATATATTAATAAAGGTTTGGAAATACCATTTTTATGATGGGACATGTCATGATAATAATTATCATAGATCAATAATTTGTTGTGATTGATCATTTCATGGTGATTTTCAAATGATAACAATGACATCTATAAAAATAACATGAATGAGGGTTTCATGGATGATAGTTCCCACTGATTGGTACTCATTATTATTATATGCCTATATAGTAATGGTATTGGTCTCTAATTTATGGATAGATATTTAGAATAGATACAAGTGGAAATAACTTCAATGTCTACAGAGGATTTATTAATTATGAAAAATATTCACTATAATAATTACATAAACTCGCATTAGATACAAGTGGAACTCATTTCGGTGTCTGAAGAGGTTTCTTCAATTGTGGAATAAAATTCATTATCATAAATGGATACAATTGGAATTTGTTTTAGTGTTTGAAGAGGCTTCCTCAGTTGTGGAATAATATTCACTTTCATAGTTACATAAGTTCACACTCGATGATTTGAATCTAATACCCTAAAAGGCTTTATTTATTATGGATATGATAGGCTCAATGAGACATTGTTCATGGAGATGAAAGCCTTTTCCTTTGTAGTTATTTATATTACACATAATGGATATATATATATATATATATATATATATATATATATATGATACTAATTATTTTATAAACACATTATTAATTCATCATAGAAGATATAAGAGGAATTATAATCTTCAACTTGATCTTAAAAAACGAACCTACCTACCATGAAAGAGGTTTTGCCAATATTATGTACAATATGTGTTTATTTTATATGATGGGGAATGTGATGATTATTTTGGGGAATAAGAATATTTAATATGTAATGGGAATCATGGATTTCATATTGTCTCATACATGCATAGACAACATAAAATCTAGATGATGGAAATTTGGACTTGGACTTGGATGGCTTAATTTTAGATGTACATGGGTGATTGGTGAATTTAGTAGGTATATCATTAGGAACAATATATTTATAAATATTTGGTGACTCCTATATAGGTTGATAGGCCTTTTACATAAATGGTAAATAATTTGAATTTTGATATCTCATTATTATCATATGCCTTTATAGTAATGGTATTGGGATCTAGTTCTACTATAAAATGTCCCAAATGCTTTATATTAGTCTCAATGTATATAGAGTCAATCTTGACACATCATCTATAAACACTATTTTAATTTATGATTAGACATATGAGTATTTCTTAGATAATGTTCATTTTTGATATCATATTCTCCCATATCTACATCCATAATAGAAAATCTAGATGGTCGAGATGTGGAATTAGACATAGATGGTTGAGTTTTAGATATAGACTGATGATTAGTGAATTTAAAAGGTAACTCATCAAGATAGATATATTTATAGAGATTTGATTAATCCTATGTAGTTTCATAGGTATATTACATAAATGATAAATAATTTGAATTTTGATATCTCCCTTATAATAGTTTAAAATATTGAAAGTGATGAGGATCACCTTGAATAATAAATTCCAAACCATCATGATCAAACTTTAAACACTGAAGAAGGGTAGATGGAATGGAATTCAGTGAAAATATCCATGGAAAATCAATGAGTAGGTTGTATGGGCGATATAGTTCAATAACATGAATGATGGTTTCTTGGATGACATTTCCCACTAACTAGTGCTCATTATTATAACATGAATTTAAAATAATGGTATTGGGATCTAGTTCTACTATATAATGTCCCAAATGATTTATAATAGTCTTAATGTAAATATATTAAAGCCTAACCCATTTTATATAAACATCAGAAAAGGATTCCTTAGTTGTCAAAAAGATGCACTATAATAATTACATAAGATCACACTAGATACAAGTGGAACTCAATTTGGTGTTTGAATAGGTTTCCTTAGTTCTCACACTAGATACAAGTGGAACTCAGTTTGGTGTTTGAAGAGGTTTCCTTAGTTGTGGAATAAGATTCACTATTACAAACAAATAAAAGTGGAAGTTATTTCATTCTCGAAAGAAGTAATGTTCACTATCATAATTACATAATGTCACATAATTTGAATCCAATACCCTAAAAGGCTTCATTTTTAATGGATATTATAGGCTCAATGAAACCTTGTCCAAGAAGACTAAGTCCTTTTCCTTTGTATTTCATGATATTATATATAATGGAATTAGGTATATGATATTTAATATTTTATAAACACAGCTATTTCATCAGAGTAGATCCAAGAGGAGTTATAATCTTAAACTTATTCTGTAGAAAAGAACCCACCTTCCATGAAAGAGGTTTTGATAATATTACATGCAAAATATGTTTATTTTCAATGATTGGCCATGTCATGATTATTTGGTTACATACACATATTTCATAGATAATGGGTAGCATGGATTTCATATTCTCCTATACGAACATCCTTAACATAAAATATAGATGGTGGAAATATGGACATGGACATTGATGTATAAGTTTCAAATGCAAATGGGTGATTGGTAAATTTAGAAGGCAACTCATTAGGATAGATATGTTTATAAAGATTTGTTGACCCTTATGTAGGTTCATAAGTATCTTTCATAAGTGGTAAATAATTAGAATTTCAATTTCTCCCTTATAATAGTTTACAATATTGAAATCGATGAGGATAATGAAGAATAATAACTTCTATACCATCATGAGAAAACTTTAAACATTGATGGAGGGTGGATGGAATTAAATTCACGAAATGGATCCATGGACAACCAAGGAGTAGGTTGTATGGGATATCTATATTAATAACATGAATGAGGTTTTCCTAGATAAGAGTTCCCACTGATAGTCACTCATTATTACCATATGCCTTTATAGTAATGGTATTGAGATTTAGTTTATGGATAGGTATTCAAAATGGATTCAAGTGGAACTCATTTTGGTGTCTAAAGAGTCTTACTCACTTGTGGAAAAGAGTCACTATCTTAATTACATAAGCTCAAATTAGATATAAGTGGAACTTGTTTTAATGTTTGAAGAGGCTTCCTTGGTTGTGGAAGAAGATTCACTATCATAAATGGATACAAGTGGAACTCAATTCATAGTCTGAAGAGGCTTACTCAATTATGTAGTAATATTCACTATCAAAATTACATAATATCACACTAGATGGTTTGAATCCAATACCTTAAAAGGACTCATTTATTATTTCTTATGTAATGGGAATCATGGATTTTATATAATCTCATAAATGTATCCACAATGTAAAATATAGATGGTGGAAATGTGGACTTGGAGATTGATGGTTGAGTTTTAGTTATAGATGGGTGATTGGGGAATTTAGAAGGTAACTCATCAAGAAGGATATATTTATAAAGCTTTGTAAATACCATTTTTATGATGAGACATGTCATGATAATAATTAGTAAATATCAAGAATGTGTTGTGATTGATCATTTCATGGTGGGTTTCAGATTATAACAATGACATCTATAACAAGATTATGAATGAGGGTTTCTTGGATGATAGTTCCCACTGATTGACACTCATTATTATTATTATATGCCTTTATACTAATGGTATTGGGCTCTAGTTGATGGATAGATATTTATAATATATAAAAGTGGAAATAATTTCAATCTATGAAGAGGCTTTCTTAATTATGGAAAATATTCACTATAATATTTACATAAACTCACACTAGATATAAGCAGTACTCATTTCGGTGTTTGAAGAGGTTTCTTCAGTTATGGAATAGGAGTCACCAAATAATTGAATTTATCTTATCCATATAAGTTTAGGATACATTTCACAATTACTATTGGAGGATAATATGATGTCTTTTTTATTACAAAGAGAATCACTATATTTCCCTTGATATTTTATAATATGTGTATCACTTCTCTTAATAATTAGGAGAGACAAGTCCTCAGAATCAAAATTAGGTGTAAACTTGGCTCCTAACCCTAATATTTGAACAAAACTTCATTCTTATTCTCTAGGATGTAATCAGTAACTTGGTATGGGTACCTTAGGAAAATTAATATCATGTTCATATTCATATTGAAGGTGTCCCTCATCATTATCATTGTCATTGATATCAATATGATGCTCTTGGTTTCCAAATTGGAATCAGTCATTTCTAAAATATTCTTCTCTAAACTAAGGATTATTCATAATAGCTCGGTACCTTGTGATTAAAAACATTATTTGATGTCTATAATTTACTCCAAAAAGGTGTGTGAATCAAAATTGAAAATATAAATGCTTGACAAAAGTTTTGAGTTACTTGGTTTTTGAACTTCTTAATTAAGGATTTATTGATTTAAGATTTTTTTTGGAATACTAAAAATTATATTTAAAAAAAGACTTAAATTATGTATCTTTCATAAGGAGATCAAAAAATAAATTAAATATACACAAGAAATTTCTACTCTAAACAAAAAATAAACATGCAAGTCACATAAAAGGATAAAATCTAGGCAAAGGGACTTAAATGACTTGTAGTCTCTCTTATATGCTAGATCATCCATTAAAAAGTGTTATACCACTGTTGTATATAAATAAATATGGAGCTATAACCAAAATCATAACCCACTTAGCTTCATTTTGAGGGTAAGTTAAGAGTAACTTCCTAGATATAACCACTTGCTAATACACTACAATTCAAATGATTGAATGGTTGTTTTAAGGCTTAAGGTTTATATATATTTTTTAATGGATGTCATATATATTAATTATATTACATTGAATCTAAATACTATGGAATAATTTTATTATCAAACTTACACAAAAGGGTCTAGTCACAATTTGACCACTCCAACTGTAAGATTTCACTAGAGTGATGTCATAAAAATTAGACTCTGAGGTCATTATTGAAACCCTAAGTATTAGAGTATAAAACCCCCTCACATAAAAGTGTGATTAAAACACAACCATTTAGAGAATTAAAATAGTGTATCCTCATTTGGTATACCCCATCACTGGATGGAATTTGGCTTACTATGTGGTATTGAAATTCAAAGTCGATAGAAACCCTAGAATATATCTTTTTTAAATAATAAAATCATTTTTATTTCTAATAATCATCACCAATATGAATCAAATTAAGATAATATGTGATAATAAACTAGGAAACATGAAATTATAGTAATTATTTCTAATTTCCAAGAATCATCTCCAATGTGATGTAAGGAAAGAGTATACACAATTTTTGTAACACAAATAGATAATATTGCAAGGAAATAAACATTAATTAATAATTAGTTAATTGAACAAAAATTTAAATAAAAAATTTTTATCCAAAAACATATAAAATAAATATTTTTGGTTTAGCTTATTTGATTCTTTGGCAAGCGATCTTGCATAAAAATTGTTAGTATTTTGTATGCAAAGATGTGGGTAACCTAAGGAACACATAATTTATAAAAAATATAATATAAAGGATAAAAACCAAATATTTTTAATAAAATAATTTTTACATAGACAAACATGACATAAACATTAAAAAAAAAAAAAAAATAGTGAAAATCTTAGAAAATAGAATAAAAATACTACTTACAAAACTACTAAAATATGTGATAAAATCACTGAAATGTGAGACAAGACCATCAAACTATACGAAAAAAATATTGTTTTGTGTACTGAATTAATCATTTTATTCTAAAACCCATTTTATTCAAAAAATAAAGAAATAGAAACCAAAAATGCATAAATAGAAAAAAAATATCAAAAAGTGTGTGTTAGAAAGTTGATAAAGCAAGAAAAATATAAACAAAAAAAGGGTTGGGAAATGATTAAAAAAGGCACAAAATATAAAACTAATATTTGGCACTATGAACCCACCATTACATAGGCTAAAACCATCGTAATTTTTTATGAATTCACCACAAAGTGCATTGAAACCACTGAAGTGTTCTACAAAAATTTTAAAATGTTCTACAAAACTATTTTTTAGTAATATAAAATGATAAAAAATAAATTCAAACAAGGAAAGAAAACCACAAAATCAAAATATAAATCTATAATTAGTGAGAAAGCCCTATAAAATAAATAATAAAAACAACATTAAAATGATTTGTAAAACTATCATTTTGTAGGATGAAACCAACATTATGTAGGAACACATACAACCACTCAAAATTTTCCAAAGGCATCACCTAAAAAGTACAAAAAATAACTTCCTAGAACAAGTGTAAATAGTTATTCACCTTTAAAGAATCTATAAATGATAGAGAAAATACTAAAGAACATAATTATGATGAACAATATTTGGGAAAAGTCCTACCAGGTAAACTAGAGCATGGTAGCTAAATTTTAGAATCTGTGTGAAATAAGAAAACAAGTGAATACAAGTTTATATTCTAAATTTTAACTAAAACCTCATATTTATCTTTTAAAACAAAGGGAATAAAAATTAAATACTTACAATATTATCATAAAATTAAGTATGTCACCTTATCCATTGATTGAATTTGTAGTTATCTTGATTCTTGGTATGTGGATTCTCAACTCAATTCTCCAACCAAGGGAAAATTTAGTATAATATGGATGTATGATCTTGATTTTATAAATGGATGCACAAGATAATTTTGATATCAATCTAATAATTTTAAGGTGGTTTTGAAAATGTATGATGAAACTTCCATTTATAGGCTTTTAGGTGAGAATATGAACATTTGGGATAAATCCATTTTTTTTGGATTATATTAATTTTAGATGGCCATATTTGAGTCCTCATCTATATATAAGATACCAATTCCTCATGTTTGAGAGAAAAAGGGAAAGATATTTGATATTTTAAAATGTCTCATGTTTCAAGGTAGTAAGATAATTCACCAAGTTAGTTAAAACATTCAACGATGACTCAAAAATTGGTTGAGGAAGTTAAGGAAGTGGTTGGATGACTCAACATTTGGTTGAGAGAAGTATGGAAGATGTCTGGTGACTTGATATTCTAGTTTTTTTTAATTATTTTTGTGTAATATGTTTGCATACATGATTAATTAATATGAATTAATTAAATATCTATAAAAGGGATGGAAATGATGTTAGTAGACTTTAGGATATAATTCAAATTTAGTTTGGTGATTGAGTTAGTGTATTAATATTAATTAAAGTTAATTACAACATTAAATGTGGTATAATTTATATGTTTGATACTAATATAATGAGTATTCCCACCACTCAAGGGTGGTATTAAAATCTAAGGGGTATTTAATATCCCCTCTCTTATAATTTATGTTCTCAAGGAAAGAAACTAAATCAAATAGGTACACACTTTCTTTAGTGATGATCATATCATTATCGTACAAAACCCACTACACATAGCACAAGTTGACCCTAACTATTTTTTTTTAATTTAAAAAGTCTAAGTTTCTCCAATGATTCTCAATATAAGGTGATTGATAAGGTTATAAGAACCCTTGTTCATGAAATTCATGAACCATGTTAGGTACTAACCTACCAAACATGGTACACAACCAAAACTCAAAAAACATAGCCAAAAGAATGAATAATAAATTTAATAAAGGTACAGATGATTCTTAAGGTTGTGTATTCATACCAAAATTCCCCATATTAGAGGGTCCAAAAAAAATCCCAACATCTAAGACTCATGTATCATATCCATTATGGTGCCCTAAAACTTAGCTGCTCTAGGTCCAATATGAAATACCACCCTCATAGGCATTCCAAGAATATTGTATAATAATTTATGATAAAATTTAAAAAATGGGGAAAATTACATCATATAAGGAGTCAAATTATAAGCTACACTCCTAGCTGATTAATAAAATGAAACCACTATATAGTACATCCTCTCAAGAAAATAAATTCCTAAAAAGGATGTATGTTCAAGACATGCACTCTACATCAATCCATACTCAAGTATGGTCCCAAACTCACTATCCAAACCAAGGGTGTGGTATTTTTTTGAAAATAAGGCACTAAAAGACCGAAACGCATACATAGGCATCAAATATGGATTATCATGTCATAATATTTTACATACATTTATACAACATGTATTATCAAAAGGATGTGATGGCTAACACAAAAAGAGAATAATAACCTAAAAAAATTTACACTCACAAAATTTTAAATGTCACAACCCATTCTAAAATACAATCTCTAAGTAAATTGCATAGAAGTTAGTAAACGCATACTCTTATCATCGACATGTTTAACAAATGAGGAGGTACACCCACTCAGGGTTAATGCTACCTTTAGCTCTAAAAGATACTTGTGTTTCATCAATGTTATCATACTTAAATAAAACCACTCAATTACATGCCACTATCATGGAAACAAAACTTCTTTATGAGAAAATTATCTCACAAATATCAAGGAAATCAAACTTTCATGGATACATCAATAAATTCAAGATGCTCCATAAGAAGGAAGGTATACTCTAACCTTATCAATAATGAGTAAAACTTAATCACATTCATCTCAAGGGTCCATATTAACAAGTCATCTTTGAGCCACCTTTGGTTCAACACAAGGGTACTTTTATATAAATACTCCAATAAATGGATTATAACCTCAAAGGGATTGTTGACCTTAATATTTGGATATCAACTTCCAACCTAGATCTACATACCTTAAGTATCAATAAAGTATTCAAAAAGAGATAATAATACAATTAAGTCAATGATCACACCTACTCAATGCTAATATGCCACAAAGGTCTGCTTGTTCCTCTCCAACCATCATTAACATTCAAATCCAAATAAAATTCATTGTATGTGGATAAAAATAATGAATATATCACTACCAAAAGGATAAAATTTTCATGTACCACAAGAATAGGTGAAAAAAATTGACCCACATGAGGCTCCCTAACAAGGCCAACCACATGGTATCACCAGTCATCACACAAGGTGAATATGATATCTAACAACACTTGTATGTATGTGAGTAGGTTTCAAATAGAAACCTATACATATAAAAAGAGTCCCATGGTCCCTCAAATATACAAATTATTTCACTTAAGTATCTGTAATCTTTAATGGTTTACCAAGACAAGCCTTTTGACCTAATGAAGGATTATTCCCAAACTCTTCTTGGAATTAATTACAAGGCAATATATGGTAAATAATTAAAATGGGATGCCTTACTATAATAAATCATAAATAATTCCAATCTCATCACTAGAGGTGAGATAATCATAAAAAAACCTTATAGTACACTCCACTTAAGTGACAAGGAAACATTTGCTTAAGAGGGGTCACTAAACCTAGAAATTCCATCTTGACCCTCAATATACAAAATACTCTATGGTCTAGTTAAGATAAAACCTCATGATATAAATAACCAAAATAAATGTAGCCCAAGGATTTATCTATGAAATATAAAAAGGTAAAATACATAAGAATAAGGTGATGGGAAAGTCTCATCAGCCTAGCATAAAATAGCTTACTTGTAATCTAATGGTCATGTGGACCTTGTATCAAAATAACTTCCTAACACATGGTTAAAGCCTTTTTGCCAATATTTCATCAAAACTAATTTTATCTAATAAATGGATGGATTTCCAACAATTATTTCCATGGGTCTCTCAAGTGTGAAGACCAAAATAAGAAGCCAAGCATCTATTATTTGGCCAAAGTTTCCAAAGTCTAAGGAACCCTGTGTGTGTACTATTCCTACCTTCTCAATAACTTGTATCACCCAAAAAGAACATGCATTAGTTAACTATGTAATACACGGTACTAAATAATAATTCCTATCACTCTCATGTTTTAACAATGATCTAATACTAAAATGGCATGCCCAAAATTTCATATAACTAAAACCACATGAAAATAAGTCAATTTAATTTTTTATAATGTACAATTCACATTATGCATGAATAAATTGATACTACCCATCATCATGTCACATTATTTATAATGCATAAAATTAAACTCACATGTCTAAATAACATGGGTGGTAATGTGCAAGTGAATGCATGGTTACTATGTAACTATCTAAATCCCACCTACCCTAATCTAGCTACAAGTTACCAAACAAGCCTAAAACTCTCTAAGTGAACCTATTAGGTCCCATATATCTAAGGTATACAAATTAATAAGAGGTGGATTTGAGAAACCACAAACTCAAATGATACTTCAAATCTCTTAATGGGATTCAAGGAGGACCCCAAGCAATTTTGGCCAATCATACAACTTGGTTCACACATGAAGTCACAACTTGAATATAATTTCAATTAGACTTAATTTTTGAGGAAAATACTTATCAAATAGGTTTTATACTCCACATATGACCTTATAAGGTCTAAAATATGTCATTATTTATCTCCTTAAGGATGGATCACTACATCTCAATGATTAGGTCAAATCCACCACAACCATTGGATTTAGTAAAAAGTGAGGAACCCTTAGAAATCCTTTTGGAGGTAAATAAAGGATTCAATTCAACCATTATGCTTCAAAATTGTATTTGGAAATAATGAAGGAGGTTTTATAGGATGACATGTCCATAGTCATACCTCTTCTCCTTGCTCAGTTTTGATTGGTTTTCATTAAAGGAGTCTCCAAACTTTTGATCATTTTCCACTTCAAATATTTTTACAATTTTATTTGATACATAAGGTCTTTAGGAGATTCAAGCTCTACCATATCCATTAATAACTATCAACAAGGTCAATTAAAAAATTACATTCTAATTTTAGTTTATTCTTGGATTATTATTTCATGTGGTAGAGGGAATGAGATAAATGGGGTCCCCTTTTGAGTCGACCCATCCTGAATATTCAAGGATCCCACAATTTCCATATAGGTAAAAATGGACCTCTTAAGGATAGAAGAGCTAAATATTAAAAAAAAAACATTAATTTCAAGGTCCTCAAACTAATTTTATATAAAAGGGGATAAAATTAAGGAGGGTCCCTTTTGAATTACCCTATCTCTTATTCTCCATGTTCTTGAATTCATCCATACAAAAACATTACCTTTAGAGGTAAATTTCTGGTTGAACGAAATTTATAATCACTTAACTTTATTAAAAGTCATAGTATAAAAATAATATTAAATAAATAAATAAATAATAAAAATAACAACAACAGCAACAATAATAATAATAATAATAATATTATTATTATTATTATTATTATTATTATTATTATTATTATTATTATTATTATTATTATTATTATTATTATTATTATTATTATTGTTATTATTATTATTATTATTATTATTATTATTATTATTATTATTATTATTATTTCATCCCTTTGAATTTCAATTTAAGTGGTAGTCAATTATTTTTTGACCGTCTCATTAGAATGCAAAGGAAGTGGGGAACCCTACCACATGGCCCAATTCTACATAATATTCCCAAACTATGAAACTAAGGTAGTTAGCACCTAAACCCCTAATCTAGAATTAAGTCATAATATATTATTTTTTGTAGTCACATAGGTGAAAATTGGTAAAATAAAAGATATGCCCTATATAGAGGTGCAGTGCCCTTTTGAAGTGCATATGTAGTAAAACAATAACCTTATAGTATCAAATTTTCAAAAATTCATAGAATAAAAATTTTAAACCTAGAAAATAATGAAATAAACATAGCTAGATCCAGAAAATTATCAATTTTATTATAAAATTATTTCATACCCAAAATTTTGTTGTTTTGTATGCCCATAAATCACTCGAAGTTGCTCAATTTATTAAGAGAATTAGGCAAATTTAAGATTTTTAACTTCAAAATTTTATTTCTTTTAGCCAATGGCTCCTAAAATTAATTCATAGATTTATATATATTATTATAAGAGTCTAATTAATTAATATATTATTTTTTTCAAGGTTTAGATAAATTTTAACATGTATTAAAATTATAAAAGTAGAATAGCCTGTTAAAGGCCTTAAGCTAAATAAGGGGTTTTACAAAGTTTCGAAGAAACTATGAACTAGTATTATGTTATGAATAAAATAATATGTATTTTAAGGCATCAGGAACATAAATAAACTTTAATTTTCACAATTAAAAATCATTATTTTCATTCATATTCTTATAAAATTTTGTTTTGAAGAGGACACAAGAGATAAAATCTTCACACTTAAATTTAATGTTTAGTATAACTCTTAGTACACTCTACACATAAAGCAATAATTAAAAGTATACTAATTAATATTTAAAAAATTTAAAAATATTAAAAAATTCCAAGATAAAATATTACATTTATGATGCAAGTTCTTCCAAACTACAAAAATCCACAAGCTCCAAAATATACCCATAAATGCAATTAAAGGAGGGGTTCACTTCTCATCCATTTATCATTATAAATTAACTACCCTAAGCACACCTAAACCTAGGAATCACATTTATAATTATATTTAACATAAATTATATGATTTAGGTCAAGTTTATCAATATGATACTTGGTTGGTAGAACACTCAATTAGGCTACTCAACTGGAAGGCTAACTAGCACATCTTCCACTAGAGACTTCTATAACCCAAAAAAAATCCTTAAATAATGTCAATACACTATTTTAAAATATATATAAAGGTAGACACAAGAAAATTATAATATAATAAGGCTCATTTAGAGATAATGAGAACATGTGGATACCTATTTCTTATCCTACCACATCTCTTGGCCATGAGAGGACCTTAACATAGTCAATCATGCCAAAGAACAATGTTTGAGAGTATGGCAACCCAATTTCATAACCACTATCATTGTATGAATAATAAACATGTAGGATGTCATGGGAAATTAGTTATATATCCACTACCACTACATAAAATAAATCACATAGAGAGCGTGGGAACCCAATTCCCTAGCCACTACCACTACGCTATAAAATTAAAAAATAAGACAATTAATTTAAGAATAAATGGGTAGCCTAATAGTTTCAAATGAATCAAAAAATGGATTTTAATAATATCCAGTCAAAATATGATGGATGGTACATGTCCAAGCTAGATGGGGAAATAAAATACATAAGGTTTCCATAGGCACAAACATGGAAAGACAATATGAAAATAAGGTATGTCGAGTGGCCATAAACCTCTTAAAAACAAGTAAACAAAAGGGAGAAACTTCTCTTTCAATGTAATAACATAAATAAAACAATACAAAGGAATATGGAATCCTACCTTAGGTTATTTAATTTTTTTAAAATGGTATAATTCCTCTTCAAATGGTTGGTTTGGTTCACCTCCTCATAGGACAAGATCTCTTCATTCTTCCATTAGCTTCTCTTTCTCTCATCTAAATCTCCTCCCATTTCTAAAATTGAAAATGGTAAAAGGTAATTAAAAGGAAGTATTTCCTTTCTCAAATACATAAATCATACAAATGCAATGTCCAATAAGAAGGTGGCATGTGTCCCCTCTCATTCTTTGGTTCTTGGTTTAAATTTTCACACAAGCATTAAATATTATTACAAGCCCATGTGGGAAGGTAAGGTAAGTCCACGCATCTTCAATTATCCCACTATCCCATGCCTTAAATGGACACATTAGTTATCCTATAGCTTAATCCATAGTCTAAACAAGTATTACTCTAACCATAGTCAATTGGATTCTTAAATACACAAATATCTATCTCTAAATCATGTTATAGCCACTTGCAAACTTAAAAATTTCCATCTAGATTTTTCTCAAAGAGTATCACTTATGTAGTTTAAAAATTTTCTTTATTGAGTGATAATAATTTTAAAGTGGCTCATAAGGTTAAAACAAGGGTTATTAATAGTCTCAAATGGTTAAATAGTGTTAGGAATGGTAGAGAGGTTCATAACTTATGATTAGGTCCATATGATACTAAAATTTGGTTTGGATATCAGGAAGTCATGTACTCATTACAAAACTATATCAATGATACACTCATGATCAATATAGTCCCAGTTCCCTTGTTGGAATCCCTTTTCACCTACACATCAATTTACACATAAAATACACTACCCTAGATAATTGAAGTTTTAGAATGTAAACAACACAAGTAATATCCAAACATTAAAAATGCATATAAACATATCAAAAGCATAACATATTAATGCTAATATACTTATGCCAATCACCTAAACATATGTATAATCAATCACATGTTTAATAAAAAGGATCTATACTAGTAAATATAATAAGATTAGTAATGGATAACTAAAATAACTTAAGTAAAATAACATCATCACACTTATAAAAATTAGTGTCTCTAATATAAGTTAATAATAACATCTCATGTCTCAATACATATAAATCATGTCATATCAAGATGTGTGTACAGTAACAAAAGTTCAAAACTAATCACTATAAAAATTGAGGCCTCACACTATGTTATATTTTAAATTCCTAATAACCTAGCTAAACCTCCCCTATACAAACTAAAAATTTATGCTCCACTTACACATACACCTAATGATAAATTATCTTAATTAGTTTGAAATAATGAATTGATGATATTCACACCCAATAAACTTAGTAGAGTTCCATATTCATTTAAGAATTGTTAAACAACATCCACATTAATCATAATAAACATATCCAAAATTTCAAACCATAATAAACATTTTTTACCAATAAATGAGCCAATCCCTAAATCACATCCATTCCCAAGTAGGGCTATACCATTATTTAAAATTTTTCTTTTCAAAAATTCTTGAATATTTCAAAGAAAAATCTTACTCAAAATTTGAAATTGCATATAAGTTAAAGAATAGTTGTGTTCGTATTAAATTATTTAAAAAAAATTCAAGTATCCACCTATACATATGCAATCTAAGAGCATGCTTGAATAATCCTAGACATAAGACAAAATATTTTCAAATAACCTAGGTAATTGGAATTCTTCATGTTATTCTCGGACACATGGTTTCTCTTGATCACTCAATATTACTTAGGAAACACATATTTGGTATTTTTTTTAATAACATCCTTAGGAGTAGACATAAATAGTGAAATAATTACATGCTTATGAACAACCATAACCAATGAAATAATGGAATAGTAAAATCTTCAAGGCCTTTACCACACCCCTTCTCTCTTCCAAGTGTTGGAGTAAAAAACTATTATATTTGAAGGTATTGTAAAAGGTTTTATCATAAAAATGGATTTATGAGAATAACCTATAAATTCATGATACTAAAGATTAAATCCCACTTGGAGAGGCACCTACTAATCTTTAGAAGATCTCTATTTGCTACCAAATGTTTATCTAGATAATCATTTTTTTTATCTAAGTCATAATTTATGAAACTAAGTTATTTTTTCTCATCCATGCCATTCCAAATCTATTTCTTTCACCCACTTATATATAATCAACACACCTCACTATGACTTCATAAACCCACCAAAGTTTTTATCTATTATAACACATTGTGTGTGTGTGTGTGTGTGTGTGTGTGTGTGTGTGTGTGTGTGTGTGTGTGTGTGTGTGTGTGTGTGTGTGTGTTTACTATTATATATTAAATATTACTATTTATAGATAAAATAAAATAAATAGTATTGGTCATTTGATACTACTAATGGTTTAATTTGTTAAGCATAAGTTGATTGTCTATAGACAGTGTTTTAAGTCACCTATAGAAACTATTATAGGTCATTTGTAACAAATATTTTAGATCACATGTATAAACTATTGTAGATCACTTGTAGCAACTACTATAGGTCGCATATAAAAACTACTATAGGTTGCTTGTAGTAACTATTATAACCTGATGTAAATTATTATTTAAAGTTTATATAGATTAAGATGAGGTAATGTCAAAATTGAATGAGATTTAATTGCCATAAAAAATACATATATTATTTTTAGATCAAATAACATGGTCATTTAAAGATTAAAATAAAACACTCAAAATTTAGTGTTGTAACCACCCACCTAGTCCTCATTAGAGACAAAACCACACCTATAATTGAAAACCACAATAAATGATCATTGTTATAATCAATGTATTCTAGGTAATAACATAAAATATAGACATAATCATCTTTATCTATGTACATAACATACACACACTAAATCAATCCATCTATAAATTTATCTAACATATTGATTTTCCTCATTGAAATATCATCCTACCTACCAAACCTTGATATCCTATTAAAGATGTTATTTACCATCACCTCTTGCCACATAAAATCTACCTTAGGATTATTTTAACAAGCATGTTTTCCATTATTTAACTAACCAGTATTATTTTAATTAATCCTATATGACCCATTAGCATCAACAACTAGTTAGAGCCTTGATAAAATCAACACTTACCATCATTTTCCAAACCTTGAGTATACCCATTGAGGCAAACATGATCAAATTTTTTTCACACATTGATAAAAAACAAATGTTAGGATTTTCCTTTAATATTTAGGTATTAAAAAAAAATATTTATCAAAATTACAACACTAATAACTTTTTTATTATCCCAAAATGTTAATTTTGTTTTGAATAATGCATGTAAATAATATTTTCATGTTTTCAGTACATCTTCATGTCAATACATGCACTTTGAGGGATTAATTAAATAATTCATTTTCATCCCCTCACTTATGTATCTAAAAAATTATCAAAAGTTTTCCATATTTTAATGGGTGGATAATATAACCATGCCATGTAGTACATCTGTAAAAATCTCTATGGCAAAGAGATATTTTATGGTAACAATGAATGAATTAATTATGGTTATATATGTTATTAATCTTTTTTTTCTATTATTATATGGCATGTCATTGTGTATATTTATCATCTAACCATATTGTATCCAATGAAAAAACTAAATATTAATAGTTCAAGTAATACATAATTATTATTACTTCATAATTCAAACTTATTATCCTAGATAATATCCAACTAGATGCTAAATTTTATTTTTATCATTCTTAAACTAACATTTGATGAACATAATATATATGGTAAATATGAATACCCCTTTTTTATTTCTATGGAAGCTCCTAAGTTTACTAGAAACTTATTTGGAGGAAAACAATTCTAGCATATCTCTTTCTTAAGAGATATAATAGAATACACTCACCAATTTGATATATTCTAACATATAAGGGCACCCACATGCTTTTATGAAATCTATTAGGGAGTTTCACATATCCTATAATTCAATCAAAAACTAATAATTATATGGTGTGATAGGTTCACTAAATAAGGATATTTCCACTGGATGATTGAACATTATTTCATTATTTCATTTAAAAATATCACCAAGGTGAAATTTAGAAAAGATGGCTCTAGGTTGAAGAGATGTTGGAAAATTGGGTTAGAACTAGGGAGAAATCCATGTGTAAACTCAAGCCTCATATTAATTTGGAGGTTGAAAATGATATGGTACATCTTCATAATTTTTCATCATGCCATAATTTCTCAAAAGGGTTATAAGTAATATCAATGAAAATTATTGGAAATTATTGATAGTCTTGGTTAGAAAACCAACTTGCTGGCTCACTAGTAGTGGAAAACTAGCTTGTTGGTCATTCATAAACATTAAAAAAAAAAAAAAAAAAACAATAAAACTATCTTCCATGTTTTTATCATTTATAGTTATATATAATTTTTTTTAAACATAGTACCTATATTTGTGAACTTTTATTTCCTTTGCATCTTTATTAAATTTTTATAGGCTTCCCTACCATTGCTATGTGTCCTACATATATCATTTAAATAAAGACCACCATCATTATATATGATAAAAATGCCTATTTTTTTAAGGTTATGGGCTTCATGTTATTTATTTTTCATGTTTCAAATTCCCACCTACCCTATTAATTATTTATCCTATCTATTATAGGGCTATAAATTTATTTCTCTCACTATATATATGTGGTCTTTCACTCTCTTGACATAATAGATACAGGTCCGAAATCTAAACCTACAACCGTTTCTAATCACTTTTTTATTTTACATACACTACTATAATTTTTGTCTTTTATCCACTATCACTAGCTTGTAACTAGCACTTGTTGTCTTGACATGTTCATCTTGTCTTTTAGGGCTTTCTCTTTTTCAAATTTTAAGACATTTTTAAAGCTTATGGTATTTTTATAGTCATCAAGATTTGGTTACTACACAATTGATATTTTTTTAACTTCATGTACATTTAATTTTACATCCCCATAGAAATTACAAGTGTTTTATCATAATACCATATTTTTCTGATCTCATAAAATTTGAAAACCCTGTCTTCAGCTCTTAGTTATCCTCCATTTTATATGCATTACTTGGGATGCTTAATTGTTGAAATCATCACTTTCTCACACTACTCATATGACTTCGATCTACTACTTCAATGAACCTACTACTAGAATCATATGCAATGTCATTTTCTACTAGTAAACTAATACCAAGTTAAGTACTTGTACTATTTATTTATGATAATTAAGTTTTTCCATTTTCAATAGGTATGTTAAATGTTTGTATTCTATGTGTTATCACCCATTTCTTGATATATTTTTAACCAATATTAAGTCAACCTTATGTCATGTTAAATAAAACTCATGACTAATCATCCCACTTCTTGTCACATCCACCTAAAGTACACTCATGATGTCATTTCTTATCATATTCACCATTTTTTTGATTAATTCTCACACTTGTATGAGTAAAATTTTGTAACAACCTTACAAAAATAAAACCATTCAATTCACTTAAGTACAAGTGTCTACATTTTGGAGGAATAAGAATATAAATTTCATTTATCCCCTTTAGATTGATGTTGACATTAAATATTGAGTTTGGGGGTATACTAAAAATTTATATCACATGGAACAATGCCATAAGAGGGATTTCAATCATTACATGGGAAATTTTGATAAGGATATATTTTTTATACTACTAAAGTTTATCACCTTCATCAATTGATATCCACTATTATAGTTCACCTATAGTAAATATTGAATATACCTACAACCACTATTCTATCTTACTTGTATAAAATGTTGTAACTTATTATCTATTATAGATGACTAAAAGAGCTGCCACATGTCATGTTAAAAAAACTACATTATTTTGTTGTGATTGAATAAAATAAAAAGTTATTGACAATTAAAAATTCTTCCAAACATTCTTATTTGTCTTCATTTGGTCATGATTTTCAAGATTATTCACTATGACTGAACTATTTGACAACTATTATTGAAGGTCAGGTTCAAGATATCTCAATTAAAATTCACTTTCATATTACTTATATATGTATTACTATTTCAAATAGTCTTATTTATAATATGTTAATATCATTTTATTTAATCTCTAAAGAAAAAAATGAAATATTTTCATATCTTATGAGAGATGGATGGTACTTGTTATATTGTAGAAAAATGAAAATATCCATCAATTATTAAAATATAAAATGGATTGCATGTGAAATTAGATAAAAAGGACTAATAACTTTAAAAATGACATATATATTGAGAATAAGGATATAAAATGCTTATAAACTTTGTTAAACTAGCTTAGGAAATCATAAAGGAATTTATAAATCACATTATTTATAATTCTAAAAAACATGCATGGTAGCATACAATTATTATGGAGAGAGACTATATATAAATTCAAGGATACAAATATCAAAACATATTAATCAATAAAAGGACATGAATAAATGGGATACAATTTTGAAAAAGATAAAATGATGCCTTTAAAAAGATATTTTGAAGATGCCACCTTATGATTTGAAAAGTACACATTTTTTATTTCATTTCCAATTTTGATTATAACTTAATTAGTATATTTTAAACATGAATGTGAAAACAATTTAAGCTGAGAATATGATGAGGTCCAAAAATTACCCTCATATTTCTACTTAGTCTCTCCTAAAATACCTCTTTATGTTTGTATTCGCACATTTTTTCCTACATTGTGTTGATATATGCATATATTACATGAATTATGTATATGCACAATATTTTTGTTTAAACTAGTTGTATTCAATATAAGATAGTATGATTTAATGGATTGAATATTTATGGTATTACAGATGATGAATATGGAATTTATAATATCCATGATACCCATAACCATAAAAGGAAAGGAATCCATCAAGTGTTGTTAGCATGTAGCATCTATTTCTGTACACTCATAACAACTATTTTAGTTGCACATTTTAGATTATGAAAATTATTTGATAATTGAATCTAAAAATAATCCATGATTTATGGGAAAAATATAGTTCCTTGAAACTAGGGATGGAATTATTTACTTCAACTAAAATATTATATTTCCCCTTCTTTTATATTTCTCGTCCTTGGTTGTAACATTATTATTCTAGAATTATATTATATTATTTTTAACTTAGTTTATTTTTATAGTTGTAACTCAGGATTTAAGGTCATCAAAACAAAGCATTGCCTTATCTGTTTAAAATATAAATTGTAGGCTATAAAAATAATCTATAATCAAGAATAGAGTTGAGTATTTCAATTTATTGAGAGCAAGTTATAAATAATATAGGAGTGTATTGATCTATAATAATTATTTCAATATTATGGTTAAGTTAATAATAACTAATTTAAATTATATATGTATTAAACATGGAGGGGATTACAAATTGAGTCCAACCAAGATAGGGCCCATTTTCAATGATCTAATGATCTGCTTTCACATATGTTAGTTTGTATCTATTGTGTGTATATTTCAATTTCATTTCATTTTGTAAGTGTATGTACCTTTAAATTTCATTTGTATATTTCATTTTATTGTGTGAGAATTTTTTGAATATATATTATTATTTCAATTCTAGAATTTTATTTCATGTACTTTCATTTCCTATAATTTACTTTCTGGTAATTTACTTTTTTCAAGTGTGCTATTTTATTTCTACAAGAGAGTGAATTTATATTTCAGAAAGTGTGTTTCCTTATACATAACTCTTAGTATCTCAGCCATCAAAGTTAAATTTTTTACACATATAGTGCCAACACCTTTACAATTACATGCCTTCACATTAAAAATTAGTTAATTATCATTATCAATAAGCTAAATAGTTACCCCTTAGTTTTTTTTTAGGATTTTAGGTGAGTGTTTGTTGCCTTAGTTGATTTAATGGTTTGATTTTTCTCATCACCTCTAGCTCTAGATTTTCCCCTTTTCCTCCATATCAAGTATCCAATTTTATCTCACCATTGTATCTAACACTTTAATTCAATTAATGACATCATTAGTATAAGACATAGATAATAACCCTTTTCTACCTATTTATTTTCCCAAATAAAGACAAGAATTAGCTAAGCAAGATTAACAATATAATGATAAAAAGGATCTCAAAAATTCATCTAAAATGAAACTACTAGGATTAGAACTAAATATGCTCCTTGGGAACAAATAATGTAATATAATTATATGGTAATTTATATAATCAAGACTGATAAGGATATGTTTCCCTTTGATTATAGATTCATACATGCCCAAATAGTTGACAAAGCCAAAAGTTTCCAAAAACACTCAAATATATTAATCTCCATCTAATTGAGTGATAATAATAAACTTAATAAAAGGAAGGAAATGGTAAATGAGATAAATAAAATTATCAATAATTAAAACATAAAGATCAAGATCCTAGAGGGTGATATTAGAGGATTGAACAATTAACTTGCTAGAAAGGTGGATGAGACACGACTCTTTCAAGAAATAGAAAAGGTCACTGAGCTACAAAAGTAAAAAGAAGAAATGGTGAGACATGTTTAATAAAATCAATCTCAAATAGATCAAATAAATAATGAGTTCAAGATTCATGAGCAAGAATTAAAATCTCTTAAGGTAATCAAAGAAATGTTAATGGAATATTGGGATACTATAGCTCATGCTACACTAGGTCTTTTATATGCCCTTGAGTTTATTGATGTTATGTTTTTCATAGCTAATAGGTCAAAAAAGAGATTAAAAATTTCCTTTCATGTATTAATCCATGACTCACAAAGGCTAATACATTCAAATGTAACTTGAAAATAATGTCAAATGACTAGCTTCTAAGGTAAGTCATTAGAGGTGGGTAGATGAAAAAAATAAATTAATTGATGTTATGGCTATGTCAAAAAAATTATATCTCTATAAATCCAAATTAATCATTATAAATTATAAAATATCTATAATAAGAGGACATATTGACTATCTTAGATAGCAATTGGTACCCTCTCTCATTAATAATGTTGGTAGAATGTTTTTTTTCCAAACTAGTTCACTAAGATATTATAAGAAAATAAGAGTTATGAATAGAATTTATCTATATTTACTACTAATAAAATTAATTAATATGGCATTAATATTGTTAATCTATTGGCTTGGCTAGATATTTATACAAATTAGGAAGTCAACATCTTGCAGGGTTTCTATTAGGAAGAAATATTTGAGTTGGGAAATTTACATCAAACCCTAGAGGAAATGAAAGAAATAATGGATAAAGAGTGGAAGGATTTAAAATATCTATTAAAACTTTTTATCCCAATGTATACTAGATTTTAATTGTTTCTTACTAAAGTAACCTTTGGAAATTGTCAAGAAATATAGATTAAAAAAAACTACATTGAGGTTTTTTCACTTCCAATATAATCTTTACCTTTCATAAAATATAGAATGTGATTGAGAGTTATTTATCACTCTCACTTATTAATTTAAAATATTAATTTCATCTTTATTCATTCAAAGGTAGGTTCAATTAGCATGCATATTTCTTTGGTTCAATTTTCTCAAAAGATCTAATAGGGTGTTAAAGCCTCATTTAAATCTTATTTTAAGTTGCATAAAATATAAATTCAGACCTACATGCCTTCATTTCATCATAAAAAATCTCTTTTTTCACATCACAATAATTTAAGCTTATTCATCGCCTCATCTATTTTAAAAAGATCTCTCAAATTGACAAATATGAAGTTCTCAATTGAAATGTCAAGCCATTGGATCATCTTGCATCCAATGGAGAGATATTTTTAAACAAATATGATAAATTAATCCATGATATTTACCTAAATTATTCAAATTATTTTATTTTATACAAGTATTTTTATCCATTGGATCTAATGTTTTAGAATTTAAGACTTTTAAAAATTTTAATTACAAGTTAAAAATATTAGGTGGTCAGAAGCTTACAACACTAGATTTAAACCATAAAATAATCTTATCCCTAATGATTTACATATATTACATTATAATTATTGAATAATTTAGGATTTTGATTAATATGAAAAACTCCAAGGTCACATAAGCATTCTATTAATTATTTATTGTTGTATGATTGACTTATATCTAATGACATGAGATACCTTATTTCTCATAAAGTGATTTACATTTATTCAACCAATAAGCAATTGATCATGTGATATATTTTTGTGAAATATGATGATTCAAGCATTAAAAATTACTTAAATAATTATATCAACATTATCTAGTGTTAATCTTCAGTCATCCATTCACCTAGATTAGACATCTAGTATAGAAAAATGAGGGTTATTTGTAGCTAGAAATCAAACTTGCATAGCTGAGAATTGAACAAATAAATGTAAGTGGGATTACCTACATGGATATTTCCATTTAAATATACTTTTTATAATATATTAATTTTTTTAAAATGTTGGTATTTTACATTTATCACATGAAGACAATTAATATGTAATTTTTAAGAAAGTAGTTGAGGCATCAATTTGAAAATCTGCATAACAACATGCATAGACTAGATTAGTGAGGTCAAGTACATAAATATATGCATTCCTAAAATGGGAGGTCATGATAATAATTTATTTAAATATGATGTATATATATAATATAAAATCTACCATATCTATAGATACATGATTTCAATCCCATAGTAAAGGCATGCAAGCTACCAATTGATAATCAAAATTCAAGAAGGTACATATATTTGATAGCTCAGAGTGTTCAATTCATCTCTTTCTCATTCATAATATAATTAATTTTATTATCCTAGAGTAAATAATTGATTTTTTGATAAAAAAATCCTTTTTTCTTTAAATATAGTATATATCCCTTATTTTTTTATTTTATGCATGAATTACTCTAGGGCCTTTTAATGATATGATAAGCTTATTTTGTGTATATTCTTACAATTTATATACATTATTATGGTTATTATTTGTCTACCCCTTAGTTTTTTATTATTTTTTGACCTCATTTCCACATTTAGGTTGAGTCTCATCCTTTAGATTCATTATTTATGCAAGTGAAACTAGAAAAATCTATAACTTATCCTACTCAATAATATTCAAGCTCAAAGAAGGTAATAAACTAAAAATTTATCTTGGTAATATGTTTATATTTGGGTCATGACCAATAATTTATGTGCTAAACCTACACTAAGGTATATATTATCAAACTATGGCAAAGGAGACGATTCTAAGGCCTCTAGTAAAATTCCATTTTGTCATAACCCTAGCTAGGTCTTATGATGATGATGATGATGATGATGATGATGATTATGATGATGATGATGATGATTATGATGATGATGATGATGATGATGATGATGATGATAATAATAATAATAATATACTAAAAAGTATACAAGTTAATCTAGTAAATGTATATGCAAGCTAATCTAGTACTCACCAAAGCTTGTGACATAAATGGGGAAGATAATAAATATTCACAGATAAATCGATCTAATATAACATAAAAATGATCCAAGAAAGGAGTGATACAATTAAATCCATTAATTATACAACATCTACTTATCTAAATATGAAGGGCTAGGAATGTATGCACCTTGTTGAAGTGAACCCATCGTGCCTCAATATCTTCCTTGGCCAATGGTGATTTGCAAGAGGTTGTATTGGGCTTGTAAGGATCACAAGGACAAATTATATCTATGTTATCATACTTATCCTATGCATCTAAGACATCCACATGATAAGTGTTATTTATCTAAGGCAAAAATGTAAGCAATAAAACCTCCTATTAATTGTATAAGAATATTTGTGAGCAATAATGATGAGCAATTGCATAATCCTTTCTTGAAAATCAAATTAATGGGGTATATATAACCATGGATTGACCCTAAACCCTCTCAATAATTTAACCAATTCAATTAGCCTGATTGACCTTCTTGGGAAGGAAAAAGAGGAGTTAGGTCTTAAACTATGTTAGCTTGGGATGACAGAGTTCTGTAACATGTGTTAAACCTAAAATGGGGTCGACCTAATTGATGTATTTATAAAAATTTTAAAGGGGGGATTTTTCTTAGGTATGGGATATTTTGGATGGTGAGATATTTAGGGAAGTGTATTAACAGGGTTTCAATGCTTAGGAAAATGGACAGGAATATCTTTTATTTATTTTAGGTGGTGGTATAGGGGCCAACAATCCTAAAAATCACCTTATTTATACCAAAACTTTTCTTTGTGCACCTTTTAAGGTGTACACTTAGAGATATTGGTATTCCATAAGTTCTTGAAAGAGATAAAGCATTAATAATTGATAAAGTTTAAAAATATTGTGTGTATACATATTCCCCACTTGAAGCTCATCACATGTCATGCAATTGTAACATAGGATGGTACTTCAATAAAATAACATAACAATGCATAATTCTAAGATTAAAAATTGTAGTAAAAACATAAATTGAAATGATAGTAATGAAAAAATTGAATTCAAAACTATCATATATATACCTTGATTAACCTTTATCATTGAATGGTTATCTATTGATATCTTAATGTTGGTCATGGAGGGAAAAATAATTTCATTTGAGAAACCCTAGGGATATAATACTAACAATAAAATAAATGTGTGTGTATGTAGGATGGTCAAATTAACAATGAAAAACTCTTAAAATTGATTAAATTACTTAGAAAATTTAGCAATCTAAGATTTTTAAGGCAAGGTTAGAAAAAAATATAAATTATGCAAATGAAAAAATGATGAAAAATGAATTTATAACATACTAAATCACATTGGGAAGCATATAAAACATAAATGATAAAAATGAATGTATAACATACTAATAGGAATATATAACATAAATCACATTAATAGGAATGTATAACATAAATGACAAAAAGGAATATAGAATGTACTAAATCACATTTGTAAGCATGTAAAACATTATAGTTAAATTAAATATCATGCAAGTAAACTCTAACATAGATATGTAAGTAAGTGAAAGGTGACCTCATGTAAGACATTCTTGTTGAATCAAACATAAAGAAAGCATAAATGACTAATAATCAAATTTAAGTCAAGATGTAAGAGAATCATGTCAAGTTATACATAATGAAAAACATGTAAGCATGTAAAATTCATTATATAATATTAATAAAGTATACATAAATCAAACAAGGACATGATAGATAGATGAATACAAATTTATAAAAGATGACAACTTAAACATAGTGATTGTTCTAAAATGTTATGTAAGAAAACAAAAACCACCTAATGACATGACTAGTATGATAACGAGATGGTGTGGTAATAGAATGGTATAATGGTTGTTTTATGAGGAAGGATTAGTACTATCTAAGGTCTTACAATGTAAATCATAAACTATAAACCAAGAGGTGTAAGTAGGTAAATGTGATCAAAGATGTGATCAGCTAAAATGAATAACCATAATTGGGAATATTAAGAAAATATGATGAAAATAATGGAATATCAGGCACCACATGGGCTATATGAACATACTTAGCAATAATGAGACAAACTAGGCAAGTGAGAAAGGATAGAAACTATCAACAACAATAACTTAGGACACTCTGACTAATGAACACAAAGCTTGGAATAATAAGTTAAGTACATAGATCATCCCATGAAGGTTATATGCATGACAATTAAAGTATACCTAACTTCCTAAAATGTGTTCCCCATTCCTTAGGACCCCTTATAGAGATATCATTTTACTAATAATATTGGGTACATACATGAGATAATAGGTGGCACTTTATAATAAATGCTATAATAAGACCTCTTATCCCATTCTACTAGCTTACTACACCCTAGTGGACCAAAAATCTATCATGAAGATATATATGGAGTTATATATTTGACTAATATAAGAGATGTCCCAAATATAGATCATATATTTTGGTGTGATTTAACTTTTAATATTATATTTTTGCCTTTTGATCATTTCATTTTGTTTATTTTATTCTTTGGATTTTAAGTCTTTTGGATTTTTTTATTCCTCCTCCATATAGATTCAAAGAACCAATCACGAGTGAAATAGGTGACAAACACAATAGATCTTACACTTGGTCACTAGAGAAAAGTACCTAAAGACTATGGTTGTTAAAGACTCCTATACTGGCCACAAGTAAGTGTACAATATCAAAATTGACCTTTATGTCTCTTAAATGAAAGGAAGCAAGGAAAAGATGAGGATCATGAGATATCATTCCATTTAATAATTGATACAAGGATGGATAAACTCATAGTTAATCTCAAGGAGGTAAGATAATGTTATGAAAGGGATGGAGTTATGCTATTATAGTCATGTCACTATGAAGCCATACTAAGCTATCAAAGAACTAACATAAGCACCAATGTAAGTATTAATCATCCCAAAAATATGGGGAATTAAATTATCATACCAATAAATTTGAAAATTAAATAAGTATCAAATAATCATAACGATACTAAGGCAAAGAATGACATAAAAAGATAATAATGAAAGATATATTTATGAGCCAAAATAGAAACAAATGCAAAATGTAATGTAATATAAAACCAAATAACAAATAAGGAAACAATGGTGTAATTAAAGTGAAGCTAAGTGAAATAAAATACACAAAAATAATGAAATATGAGATAAAAATAACAATCAAAATCTATACTATTGTCTATGTTAAATATGAGCATGTGAAATACAAGCCTATGTGTCTCTAAAGACTTCTTGAAGTTAAATTTTTTTGCTATTATGTAATGTAGAATAATATTTGGCATCATAGGATACCAAAAAAGGTAATTTTATGTAGTTATGGACATCAAAAGATGCCCTAAAGTCTGAAGTGACATGTGTATGCGCATCGTAAGATTCCCCAACATGTGAGGTGGAGTGAGGTGAAATTGAACAATTAAAATGAATTATATTAGTTTTTTTTATGTACTTGGAGATAATTAAATGTGTTTATATGTTAGATATTTATATGTTTAAATTGACATAGGATGTTTAGGATAGGTATTAATAGGTCTATAATGTAGACGAGGACAATTTATTATGAACTTTGGAGTGGGCATTTGAACTAGGTGCTCCTTTGGTTTGTGTGACATAAGAAGTTAAGGTGTGATAGATTCAACCACCCATTTTAAGTTTTTCATGTTAGCCCACCTTATTGATGTAAGAAGAAGGATCAACTATGTTTTGGAAAATATTAGTGGATGAGTTAAAGGTATGTGGTGATTATTGTTGATAGTTAACTAGGTGATGTTAATGTGATTATGATTCTTGATATTAGGTTTATGAGGCTTGAAGATAGTATTGATAATGTTATTGTGTAAGATTATTAATATTGAAATGTGCACCAAGAAAGAAGAAATAAGAAAATGGTGAATATCATGACAAGTCTCATGGTAATTACTTATTATAGCATACCACCAATAAAACTATCAACATTATACCATTTTGGAGGTAGTTTGGAAGGATCAAATTTCATGGGTTTAGAGGGTCAAAATTTAATATTAAGTTATTCTAGACTTAAGGGATGATGGTTTGGGTTAAAATTGGTTGAATTCAATTCTCCCTTTTTAATTTGGGGATGATTAGATGAATCAATGTTATGAGAAAATGATTGTAAAGGTTCCTTAGTAGTTGCTTGAGTTGATTCACATTGAGTCATAAGAAATTATTTCATTTTTTATTGGTATAAGGTTTCTTCTAAAGTTTTATGGGAAAAAATACAAACTTTGTATTGAAGAGGATCTTTAAGAGTGGTAACACATAATTTTAAAAGATTATCATCATTCATGGTATACTTTGTGAGCTAGAGACTTCCACTATTTGATGAAAGTGTGAGCTAATTCATTAGGAAATTTTTTAGCATTAATGAAATGGATAAGGTAATTTATAGGAAGGTTATTATGTTAACATTAATTTAATAGAGAATTGACTAAATCCTCTATTTATGTAATGTAATGTCTAATTAGTTGACTGTACCATTCAAGTGAATTACCAAAAAATGTTTTGGCTAGGAGCTTGGTGGTAGTAAAGATGTTAGTTTGGATCCATTCCTTATAGATATTACCAACATATTTAAGAAATATAGTGGGGTCCTTATTTCCATCATATGTAATAGTTAGATAAATGTTTCCAATGTATATAGACATAATTAATGGATATAAATGTTCATTTTTAAGATTTTGAAGGATTTTGTTATGAAAAGGGGGCTAAGGGATGATATTCCCATTTGAATCTCTAAGAGGAGGGAAAAAAATCTAATTTTGTTGAGTCATGATGACTTACGATGGTTGACTAGTCATTTGTAAGATATAAGATTTCATTTTCATCATTTGGGAATTGTTAGTTATTTGCATAACATTCATTTGTTGAATTATTTGTGAAATAATTTGAGTAGTATAAATTGGTGTATTTTGTTTATTAGTGTTAGGAGGTGGTGTAATATTTTGATTATTAGTGTTTGAAGGAGGAACATTCCCTATATTAGTAGTATGGGAGATATTACTAGGTAGAGGAATCCCAACATTAGTAGTATGAAGAGGACTAGGGTGAGTGACCTCAATTGTGTTACATTTTGTTTCCTTTGAAGATGAAAAATTTAGGTTTCATGGTGGATTAATTGCTTTGGAATTAGGAAGACATGAAGGAATAATTGAATAGTTTCATTTGAAGTGATAATATAAGTGAGGTTTTAATTTAAATCCTTGATTTTGTAGTGTTCTTGACTAATTAAAATATGAAAATAATATATAATTATGAATTAAATATGTTACTATACTAGGTCAACCACATACTAAACTAAGTTGGACACCTATTGGATTATGTCTAAAAATAGTGGCAAAATAAACTAAGTCAGGCATATCCTAAAATAAGTTGTCTAGGACTTACAGAGTTGACCAGGTCAATTATTTAATTTTTAAGAATAAAAATAGTAATATGAAAATATACTAGGTCAGCCATGTGCTAGGAAGTCATTCAGATAGATCTATTTAAATTATATGAATAAAAATAAAAGCATAAAAAAGGGTAGAATAAACTACATCGACTAACTTGACTTAGTTGAATTCTAAAAAATTCCAAAACAAATTACATCAACCAAATCAATCAAGTTGATCATGTATATAATTTTAAAAAAATTGAAAAACTTAAAAAAAATAGAAATTTGAAGTATTGATTGATTTTTTTGAGAAATAGAATTGAGAGATTTAGATAATTTACAGAATTAAATTTCTAATTTAGTAAGAGTGAACCTAGAAGATAGAAAAATATTGGTTAGGTCGATTTAGTAATTTTTATTGAAAATGTTGAGTTTCCTGCACATAAAAAAATAGAACTAATTAGACCATCTTGACTTAGTTAAAAACCTACACATATATAGCCAAACTAGGTTGAGATGCTCGATGAAGCTAGAAAACCTACACATAGAGAGTCAAACTAGGTTGATAGGCTTGAAAAAGTATGAAAAGCTATGCACATAATGTTAAATTATGTTGATAGGGTCAATCTAGTTGAAAGTTAATAATTAAAAATATGCAAGGGTTAGATTCACATCAGGTTCACTATAATGTCTGCAATTGAAACTAGACAAATCTATACCTTATCTTACTCAATAATATTCAAACTTAGAGAAGGTAAATAACTAACAAGTTCACTTGGAAATATGTTTATATCAGGGTCATGACCAATATGGATATGTTAAAACTATACTAAGGTATATCTCTTAACACAATAGAAAAGGAGAGGTTTACAAGACCTCTATTCAAATGCCATTTTGTTATAGCCCTAGCTAGGTCTTATAATTGTAATAATAATACTAAGCAAGTTAATTAACTAAAAAACTATGAAAGATAGTCTACTAAATGCATATGTAAGCTAATCTATTAATCACCAAAGCTTTTGGCACAAATGGTGAAGATAATAAACATGCAAAGAATAAATTATCTAATATAACATATAACTGATCTAATCAAGGAGAATTAAAATTCAATCCATTAATTCTACATCTACATATCAAATTATAAAGGGATATGGATATACTTACCTTGTTTAAGTGAAATCATCATGCCTTAATGTCTCCCTTGGCCAATGGTTATTTTTAAAAGGTGTTTGTGGTCTTGTAAAGATCATAAGGACAATTAAATCTAATCTTTTATACTTCTCCTATGCATCTAATACCCTCCACAAGATAAGTGCTACTTCTCCAAGGTAAAAACCTAAGTGATGAAATTTCTTATTGATTATATAAGAAAATGTATGAGTAGTAATGATGTGTAATTGAATGATCCTATCTTTACAAATGAAATGAAGGGGGTATATAGCCATGGATTAACCCTAAACCCTCCCAACAATTTATCTAACATAGTCAATTTGATCAACCTTTTTAGGTTATAAATAAAGTTGTTAGGTATCTAATTATGTCAACTTGAGCTAAAAGAGTTCTATAACACGTGTTAAACCTAGAATAGGGTCAACCCGATTGGTGTAGTAGTAAAAATGGGTTTTTACTTAAGTATGGGATATTTTGGGTAGTGAGATACTTATTTAAGTGTAAAAAAAAGGCTTTAATGATTATATAAATGAATAGGAGTAGCTTGTATTGGTTTTAGGTGGTGGTATAGGGGCCAACAATCCTAAGAATCACTAAAGGTATTCTAACCCCTTTCTCAATGCACCATTTTTAGGTGTACACTTAGATTGAGATTCAATGGATTCTTATAAGAGAGAAATCATCAATAAATAATAAAATTTAAAAATATTATGTGTATACACATTCAATTTAACTATGTTCAAATCTCCTTCTTACAGTAATAAAATGTTTCATGCTAGTACAAATAGAAAACTAATCCCATCCAATATGGTGTATCACCTCTTTTAGTTTATTTTCATTCTTTCCATTTATATGGTAAGTATATTTATATGTATTGGAATATATATATAACCATTTATATAGGTTTCTATACAATATTAGTGTCCCACACTACTATAGCTTATCATGTTTTAACTAATTTATGGGTTGAAATTAATCATAAAAAATACCATTAATAGATCGATAATCCATAAATTATTGATATGTTGATGTATCAAAAATAAACTACTGATTTAATCTCACTCATAAATATCCCATTACCAAACCCAAGAAGATATGATTCTCAAAGATGTAACAACCTCTAATACAACTACCAACTATTTAACCCTAAATTTAGATGGTTTAATATAGTATAAGTTTAAGAATATAGAAATAAATAATCATAATGTTGATAAATAGATATATATTAGGCCAATTAATTATTAAACTTGGATAAACAATATTCTAAATTTAAATGTTGATATACACTAAAAATAGAAAGTACAACTATTAGTTGATATTGTAATAAATGGAAAGCAAGAGTAATTAGCTAGTTTATTATGCACATGTTGATTTTATATGGAATAGTATAAAAATATACTATAAATATTATGGATCAATCTTAATATTATATAAATTTACATTATGTGACCTTGAACACTTACATCAAACTTGAATAGTTATGTAGATATAGATATGAGTTTGATGTAATTGTCAAGTATGGAATATTGACTAGATCTAAGTGTGAAAACCTATTACCTTTTGAGTTTTATATCACTTTTTATTTGGTGTGTTTGAATATCATGCACAATTTTTCACTCTTTGTCAAATGATCAAACCCTATCTTCCTTTCCTTTGAAGTGACTATGGGAAAAATCAGTTAGTGTGCACATGGTGTTGAACTACCCCAAAGACCCCTCTATCAATGGGCATTTCCTACATATCCAATACTTTGTAGAGGTCCTTGGAGTTATGTATTTATCCCATGTGTTTTGTCTTGTGTATGCATAAGGATTAAATATGTGATAAGTAAGACATAGATTGACCTATCTTGTAACTTGGAAAATATGGCTCATAAAATGCTCCTTTAGTACATCAAACCTTTAGATGGGTTATTTCTTTGACTAATATTAAAATAAGAAATAATAGGAAATATTTAAAAACTTGAATTCTTGATTAAAGTTTTTTGTTAGGCTACCTTGTGAGTTGCTAGGTCTATGTTAGATGAGGAATGAATGAGGATTGATCTTGTATATATACCAAATTCTTTTCGAAAATATCTCAAATTAAAGCACTTAGGCCAGCCATAAGGATACATTTCATTTTCAAATTTTATGATTTAGGGCACTGGACACTTATTTTAGTACAAGACACTAGTGACAATGTAGGCATTTAACTAGGATGCAAGTGTTTAAGAAGCTATAAAATAAGTATAGGTCCAAAACTTGAAAAATGATGATAATAAATAGGTTTATAACATTTTGAGTGGTATAGAAGGAATAGTTATCATAATAACATATATTCGTATTGATAGCTAAGTAATAGGGACAAGATATAATATATGTGAGCCTTTTATTAATAGGAAGGTCTTAGAACTAAAGGGTACAACCATGATAAGTACTTACCAACTATACAAAATTGAGGTGCTATATAATTTAGATTTAGTGTCTATACCAACATATCATATAATGTTTCATATACTCCACCAATTAATCCTAAATATAATGATCAACTTCTTATAAATACCAAATCTCCCAAAATGAATTTTATCTACTCACCCAAATATCATTACGTTTCATACAAAAAAACAACCCAATGGAATTTCTTGGAAATATTTGAAAATTTACCTTATAATATCCCTCTAATGAGACTTGTGATAAAATCACCTTATCATTAGAAATTTCTCATGTAAAAATTACAATATATGTAATAATTATCTCCCACAATCAAAACCAAAAGATATAGTCAACCTTTTAAAGGTCCAACATGTACCATTGTCCAAACCATTAAAAACATATCCCATCTTTACCTAATTAGGAAATTCTCTATCGATTTTATCAAGGATAATATGACCAATGGTGAAGTTATATTTTAATCCAATGTTCAACCTCTTTTTATTATTATAATAATTAATTATGTTTGAATAATATAAGTTCTAGAGGATTAATATTCAAGCATTAATTTCACTTCCCTATTATATGCCCTTAACTTATAACATTTATTAGGATATGTGTTGGTGACTTGTGGCTAGTATGACCTTTAATTAATTCACATGATCATATACTTGTTTTAATATTGGTGGTAAGGTTTGTATATGGTATTTTCATATCATATTAAGGGTTTACAAAGGAGGTAGTGGTTATTATTCTATCATCATATTATAAATCATATTCTTATTATAAGGTTGTGGAGATTTCCCCCTCAAAGTGGATAATCATTTGTTCATATAATCTACTTTATTTATGCCATATTGTGATATATTTATGTTATTATAATTTATTACTAAATTTATTTCACTAAAATTGGTATCAAAGCTTTGATTTGGGTAAAAGTGTGGGCGAAACCCTATTTTTTGAGAATTACTTATATTTATAAAAAAAATAAAAAAATAATATAAAAAATTATACTAAATTTGGATAATCATTCAAGCATGCTATAATAAAAACATTATGGTTTGATGATCATTTTATAGCAATTTTTTGAGATTTAAGGTTTTTTTTTATAAATTTACTCCATAGGATGCCATTTTAGGATTTTTTTATTTATATTTTTAGAAAGTGTGAAAAAATGTAGTGTGGGTATGTTATTTGAAGTTTTTGTTTTGAGATAACCTAAGTCCTAAAACATTGTACAAAGTTTTATCAAAAAATAAAATAAAATTGTATATTTTCAACCTTTGGTATGAGAGGGCTACAAACTAGAGGATAGGAAAAGAATTCATTTACACCAAGCAAAAGTCCTAAAAAAGAGGAGATAGATTCAAAGTTCAAATCAAGTATGACTTATAGATACTAGTATGTGTATCATGAATCCTAAATTAGATAATATGTTCAACAAAATAAAAGGATATATGGATAATATATGAAATATAGTAAAACAAGATGTGGTTAATATGTAAAATGATGTGAAATGAGAATTCACTTCTCTCGTGACTTCAATCAAGATGTTTTATTCCCACAAATAATTAAATGTGGATTTAAGGGATAACCTAGTCTTGTTACAAATATTATGGAGCCTCATTCCATTTATAACACAAATTTGATCCCAAACCCCACTACCGAAGGTGGACATGTGTAATTTTAATAAAAGTTAGATGCTGAATTGTATCATCCAAATGGATATTTTGTTATCTACATCAAATCCCATGTAAACAAAATGTTACCATGGCATCCATATATCTATAACCTGAATAAATAATATGGTATAAATGGTTGTGTGATCAAAATAAGAATCATATCAATGTTACATAATATATTTTTATGGAGGAGATACAAACATGATATAACATTAGTGTGATAGAGAACTAATTCAACCAATCAAAAAATTTATGTCAAACAAGATTAATCAAGGATTATAATAATAAATTGTAGAACCTATATTTGTGTGTTGACATAATTATAAATTAGAACCTAAATGACCTATTTTTTGGTAGTCTTAAATACCACATTCATGATTTATGAGCTAGGTGTGTTTAATTCACTTAATGTTTCTTATTCTATTATCATGGTGCAATGGTCAAAGAAAAAAATATTGGCTACCATTAGAAATGTAGTCACTAGTAGTAGTGATAATAACACATCAATAACATCATTTACTACACCAATATAATTAATACACCAATAAATTAAAGAAAAATTATAAAATTTTTATATTGTAACGGTGACTACAAATACTTTCGAGAACATAAATGTGTCAAAACTAAATTGTTCTACATTTAGGGCATAAATGAAGAATAAAATGATGAATAAAAATATATAGAGGTTATTGATGAACTAGATTTTGTGGATTTCAAAACATCTATATTTTTCCTTGCAATATCATATGTTAACAACCTATAAACTCTCAAGGTAGTATATTTCTTGAAAAAAACAAAATTTGATCATATTTATTGACTCAAGAACTCATAATTTCATAAATGATATTTTATGATCACATTTGAACTACTATGTTTATCAAAAACCATAATTTTAGGTCATCTTTACAAATAGGGGTAATATTAATTGTTTAGAAAGAAACCATTGCCTTAAACTCACTATGAGGGGATAAATATTATAAATCTATATGTTTTTCATTCCTATGGTAGAATTTAATATTGTGTTAGAATCCAAATGGATCATGACCTTGGGCACAATCAAGATGAAATTTGAGGACTCATTAATGAATTTTCATTCATAAGGCAATAGGCTTGAGTTGAGAGGGGTGAACTACAAGTCACCATAGATGGTAATCTACCATTAAATGAAAAATATTCTCAAAAATAATCATTAGGGCCTAAAGCACAATTTTTTTCATTAGAAATAAAAAAATCACATGTAAAAATACCATAAAATTTTTAAGAAATGGTGGAAAGGTATTCATTTTTTGTTGAGTATATGCTAATATATCATTTGCCTAAAAGAGATAATTCTTCCAAAAAATATCCATTTATGGAATTTTTTAATTACAAGTCACCATACATCACATATTTAGAAGGTTTTTTCATATGTTTTATATTTATTTAGATAAAAATTTAAGTATAATTTTACATTAAATTTATTTTACTAAATATAATAAATTAAGGAAACTCTACTTTTTTAAAACTTAGTTTCTGATCTACAAGATTTATCTTTAGAAGATAGTTTTTCAAAATCTAACATGTTTGGTGTATGTAATCAGAAATTCATCATGTGTATGAATAAATCCTAACTCAGATAAGATAGATAATACCATACACTTTTGATTGGGGACACATTTTTAAAGTAGGAACATGACCAATATGGGGATCTATTAGACCTAATTAGGGGATTTATTACTACAATACACCATGCTATGGATGGTTCTAAAGCCTACAATAAATAAAAATCATGTAATAACTCTAAGGGAGTCCTAATTTTTTGATATCTCATTAAACTAACAAAAATTATAGTAAATATAATCTAGTGCTCACCAAATCTTGTGGCACAAAGTGAGGGTTAGAAATAATAAAAGTAAACATGCATAGAAGACATATACTCACATCAATTTATATATAATCCTAATGTATGGAAGAGAAGTACAAATGAATATCTATCTACTATTACAAATGAGGAAAAAATTTATGAATACTTACCTTTAAAGATGAACCCATCGAGCCTCAATATCTCCCTTGGCCAAGGTACTTCACAAGAAGTTGTTCTAGTGTGGAAGGATGATAAAGACAAATCATTTCTAAGATGAAACCTATCAATACATACAAAAGACTTCTCCAAAAGATAATATACATATCTCCAATGAAAGTATGAAATCCTAAGCTTAATTCTCAATTAGAATGTTCAATAAGCAGATGCACAATATATCTTACTTATCTTCTCTCAATAATGGAAAAATGAACTTGTATATATAGGAAAATCTAACCCTAAACCCTTACAAATATTATGGCCGATATGGTAAACTTAGTTGACCTAGTATTGTTTAACCCACGCTGAAAATGAACTAAATTGGCATTGTGGGTTGATGACAAACAATATAGGGTCGACACTGCCAACATAGTTATAAAACTATTGAAAGGGGATTTAGGCTTGGAAAAGGTAAATGAAAGTGGAAAATGACTAGAGGAAGGTGAAATAGAGAATAATAAGCTTAGTGAAATGGTTTTTAGGAGACAAGTATGTAGATAATAAATGAAAAAAGGGATAATAATCCTATGAAACACCAATGGTCTACCCACCCCTTTCAAGGTGTACCCCTTAAGGCATGCACTCAGAGAGATTGAGACTCAATAAGTTCCTACAAAATATAAAGTATCAGTAATCGATAAAAGTTTAAAAATATTATGTGTCTACATATGCCCCACTCAAAGTTCATCACATGTCACATGAGTGTAACATGGGACGGTCCTTTAGGAAATAGAACATGATAACACATAACATTGATACTAAGTAAAGTGTAATAAGAAAAAAAATAAGATAAATGAAAGGATAAAATTTAAAAACATGTAACTTTACTTATCTTAGTGTTTTAGATAAATAATTAGACTAAAAGAGAAATGAAGGCATTCAAATGTGAAGAATATTAGGCAAACCTATAGAAATTAGTGTAAAAAATAACCAAAAAAAAAAAAAAGAGAGAGGCATATAATAATGGAAAATATTTTCTATGTCATCATGATTTTAGAACATTTTATGGTTTGAAAAATGGAGTAATAAAAACAAAGATATATGGAAAATAAGGAATCTGATGGAAAATATTTGAAAAATTTAGATTTTTGAAAAGTTTAAATAAAGTCAAAGGGAAGTCATTTGGTATTTTTGGCTTGTGAAGGAGAGAAAAAGAGATTTATAAGACTAAACAATCTAGGATGATAAGTAGATGATAGGCTAGATTAGAGGGACCCCCAGTAACAGTAATAGGTGCACTACGGGTAGGCAACTAAGAATTTCAAGCTAGATTTTGAATATTTTATTGATTTTAAGTGTATTTTAGAAATTTATAATTTAAAGCAATTCTAGGAACCAAAATGAACACAAAAAAATTGATAAGGATAGTAAAAGTCATTTAGGGAAATGGGTTGGAAGGTTTTGGGTAAATAACTACTAGAAGACATTTATTTCACAAAATGTAAGGGGTTGGTAAGTAAAAATAACTACGCTGACCTAGTCAACCTAATAAGCTAAAATTTGGTAAAATCGACACTGCCGACCTAGTATGTATGTGTTGACCTTGTGTGTTTTATAGACTACTAACCTAATATAAAAATTCAATATGATAACTTAACACTAAAAGGGGAAAGATAGAGGGGTTGACTTAATTTTTTAAGTCAACTAGGTTAAAATAGGGAACTTTTGGTCAAACTAGTGTTTGACCAAATGACCAAAATACTACAAAAATGCATACAAAAGGCCAAAATAGTGCTAGAATGGCCCAAAATGAATGATTGAGGGATAGAAGGGTTAAGTAGACTAAAGATAGGTTGAATTGATTAAAAATGAATAAATTAAAGAAAATTATGCTTGATTTGGTTTAACTTTTGAAAAGAATGTATTTTAATGATACATGACATGGAGGATCTAATACATCTTTTATTATTTTATGGTTGTCGGTCCATCCTAGATTTTGGTGCTTGGTGGATGCATCATGGCTTTCAGACTTATTGGAGCACTTATCTATTAAGTATAGAGCCAGATTGATCTCACTAGGTCTAAGATTCATAGTAGACATGTGTAGGATATCACTTATTTTAGATTTGTTAGTCATGTTCTTAGGTGCCTAGGAATGATTAACTAACAATTTCAGTTGGGAGGTGAAGAGGGATACCATAGAGGTGGGTATCACCTTAGAGGATGTGCATGCCATCTTAGGATTACACATAGAAATTACACCCTTGGTCATGAGGGTACCAGATAGTGATGAGGAGAGTTGAGCCCTAGTTATATGGATGATAGTATCAAAGATGATACACCCTATATTAAGAGTAAACATGTTTGATGTATATATGTCATGGATTTTGGATATCCAAAAGGTTTTAATATGAATTCATATATCATAGGTACTGTGCCATAAGTTAGATGGTAAGGTACCACTATTTTTGATAGCCTTGAGCTGGATGATATTAGAGTAGAGGGTATTATATGACTTGGGATCTATCATCTAGGTAAAACTCATGCATGACATGTATGAAGTGATATCCAAAGGGAAAAATTCTATGGGATTAATTATAATATTGATGTCATGGATATATGATTGTTTCCCCATATATTAATTAGTTGGGTTGCCTCATATAATTGATGATAGGTTACCTTAGGTTTAGAGATGGAGATGTGACTAGGTAGCATGGGTCATACCCCATGTTATAATGCTACAAATGATGAGATGAGTAGATATTATATGGTATCTACATGGGAACATCACTATGATATGGCCTAGTTAGGAGATAGTGGCACTAGCTTTGGCATGAAAAAAGGTGATAGGGCACTATACCTAGTCGATAAAGCCACATTTAATGGAACATGCACTAGGTTAGATAGGATTACCTCACCCATTGGTGCTAATAGTGGTGACCATGTTTTAGGCCTAGCATGTGAGAGAGAAATGGGGGAGATGAGGACTAAGGCCACTACTTGGAAGGTTAAATCTCAAACCACATCATGAGAGATCATAGATTGGTTGAGTATGATAGGTAGCAGAATGAGAGGAGATGGATGTGAAGCCAAGAGTAATAGAGGGACCATCATTAGCACCATATTCAGAGTAGTTACCACTATGAACATGATTTTAATAGAGGCAATAGGAGAAAAAGAGAGTAGAGACATTAGACATCTCACATGACCCATTAGATGGGCTAGCTTAGAGTAGGGCTATAGAAAGACCACTCAAGTATAGCCTGAGATGGGTATGAGTGGTAACTATAAGGTTTGTTTTTAGGTAGCGACCTATAAATGAGTTTCTTGGAGGATGCAATGATGGGGAGACCATGCTTGGTAGGCAAGTAGATGGTGAGATAGTAATGGCCATCACATAGTTAGGTAATAAAATATGGTTAAATTTTTACTGAAGTTTATTTGAGATAGAGTATAGATAGATAGATATTGAGATATATCAGTGATCTAATATCTATTTGGTTTAATTTTTTTAGGTGTGGTGGAGGAGAAGGAGACCAGATGGGGGTCCTTAGTGAGGGGATCATTCTATGATATCGTAAATGAGGTGTTTGATGGGTGTCATCATCCCCTTCATTTAATCAACTTTTTGTTGATGTCATATTTAACCAGGGCTGTGTCTAAAGCTATATGCAATAAGAAGAATCATAGCAATTTAGTAATTGAATGGAGGTATTTGTATTTTTTTTGCTTTGGGGGGTTTTTAATGTCTTAAGGATTTCTTGGTTAAAAATTTATTGGAATCAAACTATGCAAATCTGCTAGAAATAAACACATGTTGTAGAAATTAAATAGATTGCTGAAAATAAACACACGTTGTAGAAATGAAATTGATTTCTGGAAACAAACACACATTGTAGAAATGAAATATATTGATGAAACAAAAACATGTTGTATAAATGAAATAGATTATTGGAAATAAACACACGTTGCATAAATGAAATAGATTGCTGGAAACAAACACACATTGTAGAAATGAAAATTTAATCTAAAACACCTATAGGAACAAATTTACAACAAATCATAACTTTAAGGAGTTGGAAGCATTTATAAATTTAATAGAGTTACCTATTTAATTTTGTGAATAGAAATATAAATAGTGACAAAAATGAAGATCTTGGTTCTTTAGAGGAGTGGGCCCTTGCTCCACCTAGAACATGATTTGAACAATTTCATTTGCTTTCAAAACAAAAATGGCTATTTCATTGATAAAATGTTCTATATTAAAAATGTAATAATCTATCCTTTATCTCTCTATTCTTCAATGATTTTCTCTATATTCTATATTCTATATCTATCTCTTTTTACTAAATTCCCAGGTTTGTATATATAGATACTTTGATGGCTGTAACTATTTCATAGATATGATGGAACTGAATCATGCCTAGAATGGATGTTGAATCAAGATGTGGCTGGATGGATAGTTGTGTGATAAATGTCTTCATTCTACAAGTTTGGAAAATTAGGAATTTGTTCTTGATTTAATGGGATCATTGATCTGATAGATCGCTAGCCGTTTGGAATAGATCCTTATCAGTTCCATATCTAGCCACAAAAGTTCCAGAGCTTATCTTTAGGAGTATCAAAGATAAATATAGAGTTCGAGAGCTAAGTCCAAAAATGTGACAACTTGAAATAGTATGGTGTGATGGTTCTAGAATAGATTATGTGGGTTTCAAAACTAATTGTGATGATTCCAGAACAAATTGTACATGTTTTAGAACTAATCTGAATTGAGTCTAATGCTTCCAAAAACATGAAATCCACTTCATATTTGATCTTTAGCATGATGATGACCTATTTTATTACAAAAATAGAATTTTCCAACACACTTGTTAAGAATTACAGGTCTTTTAAAATGTTAGAATCACAATCAACAAAAGATGGATAATCACATCCTAACTCAACTCAGATCAAAATAAAAGTTAAAATATGAAATCAAACTTAATAAAAAGAGAGACTAAGATGAGGTAATTTATTATAAATTTATTGGGCATATCTTGACCTCATCACTTCCCCCATACTTACTTGTTTGTAAGTCCCTTTACAAACTTCACTCTTCAAATTCAGGATTGTATATCCTGCATTCCATTTGATTGCTTAGATCAAATGGCTAGAACTGAATATCCCAATGCTTTGATTCAAAAATACTATACCTTGCTCCTGCTTCTAACTTTCTTTTCCATTTCAAAAATTAAGTGGGATGTTGAGGTTCTCTATTTTACCAAGGAGATATGGGAGTGAGAAGTAGAGGTGTCCTTGTCTGCATTCCTATCCATTTACTCAGGGGAGTTTCATTGATCTGGGGAATTATTGTGCATAAATATTTTTCCCTTTCTAAACTCCAAATCATATTTGAAGGGGATACTACTTCCCTTCTTTTCAATGCCACTGGGAGAAATTCCCATCTTTTCAAACATACATCATAGATATTATCAAAATTTTCCCTTTCATAAGAGGTGAAGACATCCATGCTTTGTTGTAAACTAAAAAGATAAGGTCCCTTGAATTTATCATTAAATGCATGGGATTGGGAATATGTAGCAAAGGTGAGTGGATTACCATAATGAATTCTCATATAGAGACCAGATGAACTAGCCTTTGACCAATGCTCTGACTCCCTTTCCTTTCATGCAATCTGATTTTGAAGAATAGAGACAAATTAATTAAGATAACTTTCTCCTACATACAAATTGATCATAAAACTTGTATTTCTTTCTAGCATAAAATTGAAAAGGTAAAATTCAAAAAGAAGGTTTTTATGTTCTATATTAGCTAAGGATTAGGTGGCTGAGAAATCAGCTTCATCTTTTATTTCATGTGGAAGGCCACATGCTATACTTGCCAGCTGCCAATGAATGAATTGTTCCTCTAAAAACATGCTATAAATAGGATAAGGTCTTCTGCACACAAGCAACTTCTCACTCATCATAAAAACTATTTGTATTTTCACAAGACATTTTTACTTATCATTTTCCTCATAAAATTTGTGTTCCCATTCCTTCCTTGCTTTCTCTTCTTCCACCAATTTTCCTTTCAAGTCTGTATTAGATGCTTGGATTTCACTAAGTTCTCTGCATGTGTCATCCCATAACTATTTGAGTGGCAGATAAGTCAATTCAGTCTATGTAGAGACTATTGACATAGAGGTCTGTATTGTATATTTTTCCTTGTTCTCCATTAGTTACCTTCTAATTTTTGCTAATTCCTCATTCTTGGCTATGAACTGGTTTGTTAATTCTACAAGGATTTGGGTATCATTGTCTAGTTCTAACTTCTTTTTGATCCCCATGATTCATTCTTCTTTGAATCTTTCATAGGTTAACTAAAAATTGCTTTTTGTATTGGCAAAACTAATGATTTTGGCTACAGAATTAGAAAATTTGGTTGTTGATTTGGTGAATTTAGTTACAGAATTACTGTACTCAGTTATGGAACTTATCAATTTTGGCTATAAAACTATTGTACTCAGCTACAGAACTAACGGATTTAGTTGCTTCAATCATAAGAATGATTATCTATGGTTATCTACCAACTCATTCCATCATCAATATCCTTCTCATGATTTTGCACATTTAACCATGATGTATAATAGATGACTCATCATACTAATCTTTCTAAATTAAGTCTAATCACACATGCAAACTTTCCATTTAACCTTTAACAAGTTAAAAACATAAGTACCATCCTTGATGATGTAATCCCTCCATCATGTTGACACATAATCCCTAAAAAATAGTTAGAATTCAAAAAAAAATTATTTAAATTAGCCATTTATTTGAGAATATCAACTGCCATCACTGATTTTCAATTGATCTCTAATTTTTTTTGGGAAGAGAATGCCATTTACTAGTTTTCATTCTCTTCCTTTTATTCTGGATCTTTTCATCTGATTGTTTGATCATTTTGAAAGAACTAGGTTCTTCGATATGATCAAATTCTTTGTTTGCTTCAATCTGCTTCAAGAATTCATCCTTAGTAGGAGGCTTCCTATAAAGTTTCATCTATGTCCATTGACCAAGAGTATTCTTATACTACCATCAATGGGAAGTAACCGGATAGAACCATTGTCAAATATTTTCTTGATTTGATAAGGTCCCAACCATCTGGTTCTTAATTTACCTTTGAATTGTTGGTACTTAGAGTCAAACAGCAATGCCCCATCTCCTACTTTGAATTGCCTTTCCTTGATATTTGAATCATGTCATTACTTCCTTTGACCTTGGATTATCTCTGTCTGGTGATGTGCTTCCATTCTAAATTCATCTAATTCATTGAGTTGAAGGATTCACTCCTTTTGAGCTACATCCAATTTAATTCCCACCTTAACTATTGTCCTCAATGTCTGTAGTTCAAACTCAATAGGCAACAAGGGCTTTTTCCCATAGACTAACTCATATGGTGAAAACCCTATTGTGTTTTTCCAATTTGTACTGTAAGCCTAGATAGCTTTAGGTAGTCTTTTTACCCAATCTCTTCTTTCAGCTTCAACTATTTTAGTGAGGATGTTTTCTAATTCTCTATTTGTTACTTGAACTTGTCCATTTGCTTTCAGGTGATAGGGAGATGAGTTCCTATGATTGATTTGATAATACATTGTGAAGGCCTAGATCATATTGGACATAAATTATGGTCCCAAGTCTAAAAATAGGCTTCTTGGTGCTCCAAACTTTACCAAATTCTATGCCAAAGGAAATTAGCAACTACTTCTTCAGTGGTATTTGTTAAAGCCTGCACTTCTACCCATTATGTTACATAATAAATACACAAAAGAATGTGTTTTAGATTAGAGGTAAAAGCAGGTTTTAAGGGGGCCCGAAACCCTTTAACAAAGAGCAAAAAAAAAAAAAAAAAAAAAAACAACGCCCACAGGCAACACCTAAAAAACACTACAGAGAAGTAGCAAAATCAGGTTTTGAATGGTCCTGAAACCATCAGAGATACATCCGATCAAAACCCAGATACAGAAGTCTAGAGAAACAACAAACAAAAGCTAACAAGCAAAAAACAAATAACTATACCAGTTTCTTTACCACCAAGAAGGACCAGATTATTCATCCAGTTCCAGAATCAAGTTCATGGCTTCTTTTTCTTTCAAAGCAGTTTCCTGTGTGGTAACCTCCAGCAAAGCTCCTTTTTGTGTATCTTTCTTTCTGGAACTTTGCCTTGTCCTTTTGCTGGGACCCTCTAGTGCTTTGGTCTCCTCATTGGCTCGTTTACCTATATTGATAGCTGCTGCACAAATGTTAGACGTTACTTCATCCATTTTATTTCTGTTATCCTTTATTAACTCCCGGAGATTGATTTCGTAAGCTTTAAGCTTCATAGGGATCTCGCTTAGCTGAATTTCCATGTTGTTTACTTTGTTCCAAGCAGCTTTCAGAGACTCTTCCAAAGTTTCTACTTTTTTCTTGAGTTCAATGATCTCCCTACACAGCCAGGAATCTAATTGGGAAGAAGACTCAGCTTTACTATTAACCCAAGTCATAGGGGTGTAAATTTCATCATTCTGATTCTTTCCTCTCCAATCCTCAGATTTTTTGTTTAGGCTATTCCTATCTTCTTCAAAGAAGTCATCTTTGCTCTTTTGTTCCCGCTCATTGATTCCTTCTTCAATTTCCATCTCCATATTTTGAATATCTTCTTGGACAGATATTTCCTTTTCTTCCTTAGAAGTTGGGTCCTCACTAGGATCTTCCTGGAAAATATCTTCCTCCGCCACTTTCTGGTTTTCCTCTAACTCTTATGTTCTGGTAACAGAATCCTCCTCAGTATTGACTTTATCCTTTTCAATTTCCTCTGATCCTTCTTCATCATTACTAGAGTTGGTTTCCCAACTCTCTGTTCCATCTTCTTCCTCTGATTTTTCCTCCTTGGGTTCTTCAAGTCTCTCCCGACCCCTTTCTTCTTCAGCATTCTATTTATTAGGACTAGGGGTCTTAATTTTTCCTCTTCTGCTTACACTTTCTTTCTTTTTATTCCCTGGCAACTTATTTTTCCCCTGTTTGGGATACTTAACTAGTGCCCTATTCTTGCAATAGCCTTCAATAAGCAAAATTAGGCCTTCGTGAAGAATATGGCGCAAATCCTTTTTTCTATGAGCATAAAGGCTTTGAATCAGGGAGTAGCGAAGATAGAAAGGAAAAGACAAGCTAACCTTATGCCTAAAGTGGTTGAGGAAGACAAAATGGAACTTATGCACTCATTTGCTTCTACTGTCCAGGATGAATTACTCCCTTATACAGCTTAGGACGTCCCTCCATATCCCTTTAATCTGATTCAGCTCATAAAAATCCCCATTTTTGACCAACTTCTGCTCCTCCTCATCCATTTTGGGGAACTTGCAAAATGCTTTGTTCGAAATGCTGGTCTGCTTTGAAAATTTGATTCCTTCCATTGACAACCCTGTAACCTCAGCAAGAAAATCCTCAATTAAATTTACGGTTATACCATGCAAGGTGACCTTGTTGTCGGACCAATTTTTGAAGAAGGCCGTCGTGATATGCGGCTTAGAGCCGTGGAGTCTTTCCATATAGCTAGTTACATTTCCTTTCTACATAATTTTCCAGACTTGGGGTTTATCTCTCCATTCTGCACAACTCTTGGGCTCCTGCTTACGGGGTTCTCCCTTCCTTTCTCGCGCCATACTCATTTTCTTTGAAACTTGATTACTGTGGATATTACCCTGGATCCTCTTGATGTCAAGTTGATTGGGACGTTGAATTTGTTTCTGGCTTTTCAGGATCCGCTTCTCCCTATAGAGGGCCTTGCTTTTTAATAATTGGGTTCCTTTCCCCGTGCTACCACTCCTCCTACTCATTAGGATTTTATTACACTCCAATCCTCCCTTCTTTCGCATGTGTGGCATCGAGACGAATGATAGCCCTGAAATCCACGTTCCTTACTAAGGTTTCATCCCACTTCGCTTTTTGCCCTTCCTGGACAGCACAATTGGCAAGCCAATCTGCAACTCCATTGGCTTCGCGGTAGGTATGGGTGATTTTTATTTCTTCAAATTTGTTCAATAATGTTTTCATCTCCTTTACCTTATCCTCTATGGTCCAAGACATAATATTCTTATTATTAAGGATATTTATAACATTCAAAGAGTCCCCTTCAAGCCACAATTTGGAATATCCTGAGTCCATAGCTAATTTAAGGGTCTAGAGTGCAGCTGTAGCTTCGGCAATGTGGCAATTAGATATACCAATGGGAGTTGCAATAGCATCAATAACCCTTCCCACATGGTTTCTCAGAACACCACCACAACCAGCATTTCCCGGGTTCCCTTTTGCTGCACTGTCAAAGTTATCTTTAATCCAATCTTGAGGTGGACTAATCCAAGTCACACCTGATCTGGGGTTTTCAGGTTCACTGAGAATAATATCCTTCCTCAGAGGATTATCCACATTGAGATTAGATCTTGGATTTTTTTGAGAAGAAAAATTTTCCTTTAGAGCTCTAATGATGTTCTGGCCAACCACCCATCCAGGGAGCTCTTTGTTTCTGAATATTCGGTTATTTCTTTCCTTCCAAATTCCCCACCAGACATGGGGAAGAGTAATTTTCCATAAGAATAGAACTTCAGGGTTCTTTAAAGGGCAATACCAGCTTTTGAGAGAAAGTTCAACATCCTTTTGATGAATCCATGTAATGCCCCACAGATTGAGAACCTCCTTCCAAACAAGCTGAGTGAAGGAACAATTCACAAATAGATGATCTCTATCTTCAAGGTCTCTCTTACACAGAATACACCTGTTTACAATATTGATTCCACATTTCTGTAAATTATCCAGAGTCAAAATTTTATTTTGGAGAAGGGTCCAGTAAAAGAACTTGATTTTAGGAGTGAGTCCCTTGATCCAGGCTATTGTCCATAATGGTTTTCTGCCATTTCCCTTGGAAATGAAGATGGAAGAGACTTTAAACTATCCACTTGGCTCCTGATACCAAACAATTTTATCTTCTTGATTGGGATATAGGGAAATAGAATTTAGGGATAATTGAATATCCTTGAGATCTTGATCATAGTCAGTGAGGTTTACCCAAGTGTTGTTCTGCCAGTATTGATTAACCATTATCCCCACTCTTTGTTTACATCTTTTTTTTGGATTTCTTCCTGTAAGGGTTTACCTCTTACCCAAATATCTTCCCAGAATTTCACTGTTTTACCATTACCTACTTTCCATGCACTACCTTCTTCAAGAACATATTTTTTTCCCTGGACTACCCCCCAGATAGCAGATGGATGAGAAATATCTGGAGTAGTAAAGAAGTCATGAATTGACTGTGCCTTAAATAAATACTTATGCTTCCATATTGTACTCCATTCTTTATTTTCCTGATAGACCCTCCAACCCTGTTTAGCTAAAAGGGTAGTGTTCATACTTCTTATTTTGCTTATACCCAGTCCACCATCCTTAACCAGTTTGCAAATGTTATCCCATGCAATAAGAGGCATTCTCCTTTTCTCCTCAGAACCTGACCAAAGAAAGTTTCTTTGGATTTTTTCAATTGCCTCAGCAAATTTAGAGGGGATTTTAAAAAGACTCAAAGCATACGTGGGTATACTTTGAAGACTTGCTTTGAGGAGAATTAACTTTCCTCCTTGGCTTAGAAGACAACCTTTCCATCCTGCTAACTTCTTACTAAATTTATTAATAAGACCTTCCCAAAAAGCTTCAGGGGCTTTCAATCCAAAAGGGAGACCAAGGTATGTGGAAGGAAAAGAGCCTATAGAGCAATCAAGAATTCTAGCAATTTTATTCTGTCTATAAACTGGGGTATTAGTAAAGAAAACTGCACTTTTATTCCAGTTTATCAGTTGTCCAGAGGCAGAGGTGTACAAATTAATTGCTTCCTTAAGAGTCCTTGCTTCAGTAACTTCAGACTATCCCATGAAAATAGTATCATCCACAAATTGACCATGGGAGCAAGATAAAGGATGCGAAGAGGGTCTCAGACCTTTATACTAACTTCTATGAACCAAGTCCCCAAGGTATCGACCCATACTATCTGTCATGATAATAAACAGAATAGGGGATATAGGATCCCCTTGTCTTAATCCCCTAGATGGATTGAAAAAATGAGATGAGGTCCCATTTACCAACACAGCTATAGAAGTAGTAGATATCAACTATTTAATAATATCCACCACTCTTTGTTCAAATCCAAATGCAATAAGGCTTTTAGAAAGGAAATGCCAATCCACCCTGTCGTATGCTTTTGCAATATCTACTTTCATTAAGAACCCCTCGGTGTTGGATTTGAGAAGTGAATGAATATTCTCATGGGCCGTTATAACTGAGTTGAGGATTTGTCTACCAGGAATGAATCCATTTTGCTGATCAGCAATTATAGAGGGGATTACAAGGATTAGTCTGGTTGTAAGTACTTTGGAGATTATCTTATAGAGGGAGTTGCACAGACTAATCAGCCTGAACTGATCAGGACTATCTGCACCTGCTTTCTTTGAAATAAGGCAAAGAAAAGTGGCATTAATTTCCTTTAGCATCTGTTTAGCTCCAAAAAACTCCTTCACTGTGTTGTTGACATCCTTTCCTATAAATTTTTAGAACTTTTGAAAAAATAACATGGGGAAACCATCTGGTCTGGGAGCTTTTTCTCCTCCAAGAGATCTTACAGCTTTAAAAATTTCCTCCTCCTTAGGTATAGAACATAACATATTATTCTACTCCTTCGTTATCAATGGGGGAATCACTCGTAGAATGTCAGCCAGACCTTTCAAGTCGATGTTTCTATCTGCCTTCATCAGGGAGGAGAAAAATGAAATCATTTCCTCCTTAATTTCCTTTTCCTCTGTTATCTTCTGATCTCCTTTTTTCAAATGATGAATATGTGTTTCCGCTCTGTGTTTCAAAGTGGAGAGGTGGAAAAACTTAGTATTTTTATCTCCATCTTTCAACCATTGCACCCTTGATCTTTGTCTCCAATAAATTTCCTCCTTAGTTATTATGTCTTGGTACTAAACCAATTGTTCACTTTCTTCTCTTTGGGATTCAGAAGTATATCCATATTGCTGGATTTTTTCCTGTATTCTTCTGATATTCTCCTTGATGATCTTCTTTTCTGCAAAAATATTTCCAAAACAGTCCTTATTCCATTTCTTAACTTTCTTTTTAACGTTTTTGAGTTTGGAAACAACTCAAAAGAGAGTTGATCCCTCTATGGAGATATTCCACCACTCTTTTATTTTGTCTTCAAACTGTGGATGCTGCATCCACATCTTTTCAAATCTGAAAGGATGATTCTTTTTTTGGTTTAGTTTATCTGCTAAGAATATTAGAGGGGAATGATCTGAGCCTATTCTGTGGCGTGCTTCCAACTTCCAATTATAGTCTTTTATCCAGTTTGGGGAGATAAGAGCCCTATCAAGCTTGGCCTGAATGCATTCCTTGTTCAGTCTCTTATTGCTCCAGGTGTACTAAATTCCTTGCAGCTCCACATCCATTAAACCTTCTTTGCTTATAAACTCCATAAGGTCAATTCTCCCTTCCATTTGGATTGTATTACCACCCATTTTCTCATAATCATATAGAGGGACATTAAAGTCTCCCATTAAAATCCAACACCCACAGTGATCATTCCTTCTGAGCTTTGAGAGAGTTTCCCATACCTTTTTCCTTTCATTCCTGATAGTAGGAGCATAAATATTAACAATATACCAACTATCCTTTTGGTTAACATTTGTTAATTTAAACACCAAAAAAATTTTACTTTCCAACAGAATCGAACCAGTAAAAAGATTTTTTCTCCATAAAATCGCAGTACCTCCCGAAGCACCTTCAGAGCTACTAGCTTTAAAGGTGTAATTTGTAAAGTCTTTGATCTATTCAGCTTTCTCCTTACTCATTTTAGTTTCTTGAAGCAGGAGGAGATCTGGCTTTTGCTCTCTAACAAAATTCCTAACAAGATCTACTTTAAGAAGGCTATTTAGACCCCTTATATTCCAACTAAGAATCTTCATTTCTTTTTGTTGTCGTTCATATAATGCCCCATGGTTTTCTGCTTTCCATCTGCTATATTGAGCTTGCTTTCCAATTCTCTATTCTTCTTAGCATATTTTTTCCCAGGTTTTTTTGGTGAACCTACATCTGGTTTTAATTTGGCTTGTTTTCCAGATTCTTTTCCTCCTTTACTCCTTTGAGAGCTATTAGCTTTCACTCCACCTTTTCTTGTCATAATGCGGTTAGAGTTGTTCTTTATCTCTCCTTTAATCTTTTGGTTTTTAGATTTTTTACCATCTTCAACCATTTCTTCTGCCTTGAGGACTTCTTTAGCTGGAGTAGTAATTTTGACCTTTGGTTCATCCTGCTTTTCCCCGAGCTGACCTTCACTCAGTTCATCCTCAGCTTCTTCTATATTGTTTCTTCTTTCAGGATCTACTTCTCCTTCCTCTAATTATTCATTATCATGCATCTTTGAAACTTGAATTTCTAAGCTTTGAGAATTCTGAGTAGAAACAATAACCTCTTCTTCAGATAGAAGATCTAATACTTTGTCCTCAGTTCCCTTCCCCTTTTCTTCCATCAGGACATCAGCAGTCTTTACAAGGGGGTCTATTTTTCCTTTTATATTAGGGTCGATCACTTCTTCTAAAGTAGTAAAAATAACCTTATCTATGTGTAGGTTAGCTAAGGCCTCTTGAGGCTTCCCTATCTTTCGATTGTCTTCTTTAACCTTCCATATTTTCTTTTGTTGGGTCTTAATATTTTTCCCTACCTGAAAGTTTTTTGAAGTGGGTCTTCCCCTATTGGGGCAGTTCTTAGCCCAATGCCCCTGCTTCTTGCACACAAAACAAGAGTTTGGAAGATCTTTAAAAACAATCACTTGGGTTTTCTTACCAAGTTTGGATATAAGATCCACTTTTTTGGGAAGGAGGTTTAGATCCGCCACTTTAACGTAGATTCTGGCACTTTGGAGTTTAGTTCTTGAAGCCGTGGCTTTATCCATAGCCACTAACTCACCAAATGAACTAGCTATTCCTTTGAAGATGTCCTCATGCCAGTATTCTAAAGGGAGCCCAGGTAGCTTCACCCAAATAGGACTTATTGAGAAAAAAGAATCAGATAAATCCATATCTGGTTCCCATTTCTTGATAGTAAGGGTGCTTCTTCCAAAAGACCAAGGTCCTTCACTCAGGATCTTATTCAGATCTTCTTCACAGTTAAAGATGAAGGAGAAAAAACCATTCACCATAGGTGCAATGTCAACTTCTCCTCGTATGGCCCATCTCTTTTTGGTCATAGACTTGAGAGAATCTAAATTTGGTCTTGCTCCTTGAAATTTCCCTACTAGGGTGAGATCCATTGAAGAAACTAAAAAATCAAGTAATGGATCTGGGATGAATATTTGAAACTCACCTTTCTCCCAGCAAGATTTTGATGTCACCGGGGGGAAGATGGATTTCCCTGTCAGTTTTTTCCCAAACAGCGATGACCAGATCCTTTGTTCGTGGGCCCCTTTCTGCCTTTCAAGGTTCTTCTCTGTGTTAAAAACAATTTTGTCTTTCTCTATCTCCGTGGATAGTTATGCTGCTTCTTTCGATGGAAACTCTCTAGCCCCACTATAGGGCTCAGAGACTGCTAACGGCTTTTTTGTGTCTACCTCAGTTAGGAATCCTGACCCTCCATGTTTTCCTCCTTCCTCTACTATTCCACCTAGATCTGTTCCTCCTGCCAGATTCTCCCCAATTCTTTTCTTACTCATACCAATTTCAAAATTCTCCATTTTACCCATATTACACAAAAAGAATGTGTTATTTTCCTTATGAAGGAAGATTAAAAGGTCTAAAAAAATCCAATCCCCATCTCTCAAATGGTTTAATCACTACTTGTGGTTGTAGAGGCATTTCATTGGTAATGGTTGGTTGTCCCATCCTTTGACAAGGATCACACCGCTTGATATATCTCTTCACATCTTTGTATAGAGATGGCCAATAGTAACTAGTGCCAACTATCTTGTGAGTTATTTTTTTCACTAAATAGTGTCCTCCACTTGGTTCATCATGACATGCCTGAAGGATGTCAAAAAATTTCATCTTCTCTTATACACCTACGTAAAACCAATTTAGGACCACATTTAAATAACATTTTGTTTTAGTCAACCTAAATTCCTCTTTTTGAAATATTGTGCCCTAGTACGATCCTTTCATCAACCATCATCAAACATTTATCATGACTAAGAGACAAGTGATGTTGTTCACATCTTGTTAATACTCTATTCAAAATTTTTAAGGCATCATCAAATGTATCTTCATACACAGTAAAGTCATCCATGTATACCTCCACATAGTCATTTGTTAGGTCTACAAAAAGTGCTAATATAACTCTTTGAAAGGTTACTGGAGCATTACATAGTCCAAATAGAAATACCCTATAAACAAAGGTACCCCATGGAAAAGTAAATGTATTTTTGTCTTGATCCTTAGCAACAATTCTGATTTGATTGTATCCACTAAATCCATCCAAGAAGGAAAAGTATTGTTTATCTAAAAGGTTGTCTAAGACTTGATCTATGAATGGTAAGGGAAAATAATCTCTCAGGGTGGCTTTGTTTAGTTCCTTATAGTCAACACAAATTCTCCATTTTACATTATTTTTAGGTACAATTACAAGAGGAGACACCCATTAGCTATCTAAGATAGGGTAGATAAAACCTACTTGTAATAGTTTTTCAATTTATTGTTTGACTATATCCCCTAAGGCTAGATTAATCCTTCTCTGAGATTACCTAACTAGTCTAATATTTTTAGTATAAATGTGATGGGTGAAGGTACTTAGATGAATTCACTTCACATTTCTATAGTCCCAAGAAAATGCTTTAGTATGATCCTTCAGAACATCAAATAGTTTGACTTCTTCATCGTTCTTTAACTAGCTATTAATATTCAAAAAATTTCCTAATTGAATCTCAACATGTTTGGTTCCAAGATATGATGAACTGATTTGTTGAAAGTGTTCCATTAAGGTGTTTAGTGGATAGGCATGTGGTAACAATATATGATATGTAGAAACATCTCTAAAAGTTCCTAGAGGTAGAATCCTAGACAAAGGACAACAAGAAGAGTTATGATACTTATCTTGTTGTAGGTCAAACTCCTTGTCACTGCTATTTTCCAAAAATTCTTCACCATCTCCTGATATCTGTAAAGCTAATGCTATAGATCCTTCCTCTCCCAAAGAGAAATCACGTTCCTCCAGAGTGAAGTTATCTTCACTTGTATAGAATTGGTGTGATTCCATAACTAACTGTGATGGTTCTGGAACTAATTGTGACGGTTTTGAAACTAATCCTGACTACTCCAATGATGATTGATGTTCATTTAATGAAGGATTAACCATATCATCTATTTTTCATACATGATCCTACAATGTTATCATAGCCAAAGAAGACAGATTTTGCTCATTAATATCAGGATTATCAACCCATAATTTCACTTGATTATCAATAAAAGGTCATGCAAATGGATATAATCAAATTTGTTTAGAATTCTTACCATTTGAAATAGTCATATCACCTGACCTATAATAAATTATGGCATCAACTGTAGCTAACCATGGTCTCTCCAAAATAATGGGATAACCAAGTGTTTTACCTTTTGGCTATAATATAAGGAAGTCAACTGGATATTCACATGATTCTACCATTACTACCATATCTTCAATAACTCCTAGTTTTGCTAAAAATTGATTAGCCATTTGCGATATGGTATTAGTAGGTTGTATGCCTATTAATGGTAATGTTTTCAAAGTGTGCACTATAATTACATAGATAGTTACACCCAAATCAATAAATATGTTATGTATATCCTTATTCCCTATAGAAATAGAAATAACATGGCTTTTATGATCTCCATATTTAGGTAGTAAGAGTTTTCCTGGTAATAAATCAACAAGTTTCCCATCTACCTGAATAGTCCTGGGGTACTGCTTCTTTCTTCCAGGAATTTTTAAACATAGAAATTTGATTAACTTGTTCAACTCTGTAATGTCCTTAATTACTTATAATAATGGAATCTCCTTAAAGACTATTCAATCTTCTTAGTTTTTGCACCAATTCAGATTCCTTAAGTTTTATGGTTTCTTTAAGTCTTTCTGGAAATGGAATCTCAGTAGAATTTCTTTATGGTTCCTTATCTTTTTCTTTGTCATCTTCCTTAGGTGTAACTATGATAGGGGTTTTAGCTTCTTCTATCATCTCAGTGATTATAACAGGTGGACTGCTAACTATTTTGTCAGATCTAGTCTGAATGTTCTTACAATCCATTGTATTTAAATCAACTAATTTTTCTAGTTCTATTTTGTATTCAGGAGTTGTTTATTTGTTTCTTGGGTTTGCTACTGGTTATGCTAGCATTTAGGTTTGGACTATGTTTTCAATATGTGGATTTTGTGTTAGAGGTCCCATTATGGATTGTTGGTTCTGATTTGGATATGTTTTTCCTTGAACATAATTGCTAGGGCTCCATCTAGATTGTGGCCAAGCATAAGGATTACCTTGACCAGCCCAAGGTTGTTGATGTCCTTGAGTATACCAAGATTGACTTGACCAATCTTGAGGATGCCATATGGGTTGAGGGGCCCAAGGTGGCTATCCCCAGCTTTGTGGTACTATTTGAGTTGTCCATGGCATCATCCAGGGATTAGGAACTGGTCTTGGAATAAACTATCCTTGGTTAGGTTGTTTCTAAATAAAATTTAATTCTTCTATGGTGGATGATGTATTAGTTTGTTTAAGTTGATTTTTTATGAGTGGAAGAAGAGAACAAGCATGAGTATAATGTTATTTATATTCACAGACAAGACATACTTCCATGTTGTCCAAAGGACATTCCCTTATTGCATGCTTCTTCCTGCATCTAAGATAATACATGGCTAATGGTTCAAGTTGGGAATTTTATTTAGCTTGCAATACATCCATGGTGGAGGTTAACTAAAATAATATGTCTATTTTAAAGTTTTCCTATTCATCCATCAATTTTTTCATATCTGGATTCAAAATTTTAACCATTTTCCCTTTTTTAGGTCCACCCCTTATTCTTGAATAGTTTCTAAAAATTTCTATGATTTCATCCATTCTTAATTGAGCAATGTTTCCTCCACCAATTAAATCAAGGGTTTCCATAGATTCATCATCTATAACTTTGAAAAAAATGGTTTTATTTAAATATTCTTGAAGTACAAATCCACATCTTTTATTCACAAAAATGAATCTATCCAAATAATCTTCTATATTTTTGTATTCTTCCTATTTGATTTTGAAAAATTCTTCCTTTTAATTTCTTTCTCTACAATAATCTTGATATTTGTCTAGGAAGATAGTTTCCATTTGTTCCCAATTAGTAATAGAATTAGATGTTAATCCCATAAACCACCTCATTATTGCATCCTTCAGGGTATATGGAAACAACTTCAATTTTTAATTATCTATCTTGTAATCTTAAGTCTGACATAGTACTTTAAACTCAAATAGAAATTGGTCAGGATCCTGAGATGACATTCCTCTAAATGTGAGCAAGTGTGCAGGTGAAATGTTTTTCATAGTGGTTTCATCATCCTTGATTTGAATGGGATAGGTAAAGGTTCTCTCAGGTTCTCTTCCATCTTCTCATTCTATCTCTTTGGTATTTTCTAATCCCTTCTCCCAATCAATGTGGTATGTGGTATGTTTTGTGGATGGTGAAAATTCAAGAGTAGGGGGTTGACTACTCAATTGAGAATCAAAACATTCCCTCAGTAGATCTTGAGAAATAATCATCCTCCCTAAGGTTTTACTTGGTTTTAGTGACTGATCCAAAAATTCCAAAGACAAAAATTTTGCTTCTTGTCTTGTAGGAGATCATGGTGCCTCCAATTCTTACTCAATTTCCTTTCTTAAACTATAGGATGATGGAAATTCTTGTTCAGATATTTTGGGGAGAAATCTACCCTTGGAATCTCATGGTCTACTCATAAATTAGGGAAAATTTCTTTAATTACTAAATGAATTATTGTTGCTCTTGTCGACACCTTATTAGAAAATTCCAACTAGTGTTCCCCAGCAATGGCTCCAAAAATGATGGGTGTCATCATCCCCTTTATTTAATCAACTTTTTGTTGATTTCATATTTAACTAGGGTTGTGTCTAAAGCTATATGCAACAAGAAGAATCGTAACGATTTAGTAATTGAATGGAGGTATTTTTATTTTTTTTTTGTTTTGGGGGGTTTTTAATGTCTTAAGGATTTCTTGGTTAAAACCTTATTGGAATCAAACTATGAAAATCTACCAAAAATAAACACATGTTGCAGAAATGAAATAGATTGCTGGAAATAAACACACGTAGAAATGAGATTGATTGTTGGAAATAAACACACAATTCAAAAATGAAATAGATTGCTGGAAACAAACACACATTGCAAAAATGAAATAGATTTCTAGAAACAAACACAGATTACAGAAATGAAATAGATTGCTAGAAATAAACACACATTGTAGAATTGAAAATTTAATGTAAAATGCTTGCAGGAAGAAATTTACAACAAATCTTAACTTTAAGGAGTTGGAAGCATTTATAAATTTACCAGAGTTACCTATTTACTTTTGTGAATAGAAATATAAATAGTGACAAAAATGAATATCCTGGTTCTTTGGAGGAGTGGGCCCTTGCTCTGCCTAGAATATGATTTGAACAATTTAATTTGCTTTCAAAACAAAAATGGCTATTTCATTGATAAAATTTTCTATATTACAAATGTACTAATCTATCCTTTATCTCTCTATTCTTTAATGATTTTCTCTATCTTCTATATTCTATATCTATCTCTTTTTACTAAATTCCTAGGTCTATATATGGATGCTTTGATGGCTGTAACTGTTTCATAGAAATGATGGAACTGAATCATGCCCAAAATAGATGTTGAATCAAGATGTGGTTGGATGTCCAACTGTGTGATAAATGTCTTAATTCTGCAAGTTCAAAAACTTATGAATCTATTCCTGATTTAATGGGATCATTGATCTAATAGATCATCGGCTATTTGGAATAGATCCTTATCAGTTCCATATCTAGCCACAAAAGTTTTGGAGCTTATCTGTAAGAGTATCAAAGCTAAATATAGAGTTTTGAAGCTAAGTTTGAAAATGTGACAACTTGAAATAGTATGGTGGAGTTCCAAAACTAACTCTGATGGTTCGTGGAATAGATTCTACAGGTTTCAAAACTAACTGTGATGATTCTAGAATAGATTCTGTAGGTTTTGAAACTAATCTAAATTGAGTCCAATGCTTTCAAAAACATGCAATCCACTTCATATTTATTCTTTATCCTGATGATGACCTATTTTATTACAAAACTAGAATTTTCTAACACACTTGTTAGGAATTACATGTCTTTTAAAATGTTAGAATCACAATCAACAAAAGATGGATAATCACATCCTAACTCATCTCGGATCAAAATAAAAGTTAAAAAATGCAATCAAACTTAATATAAAGAGAGAGTAAGATGAGGTCATTTATTATACATTTATTGGGCATATCTTGGCCTCATCAGTGTTGATATTGCATGACCTTGTTACATTAGAAAATCTCAGAGTACCATCTACCCTAACTTAGATGAGACAATTTAGATTAGTTGGAGAAGCCATGAGGTAGTTTTGAGTGCATAAAGAGGGGATACAACCATTGATAAAAGTGAGTGTAGGAGAGGCATGGGCATGGTAGGTCCTAATCGAGGAGAATGTTTCACATCTAGTGACCCTAACATAGATAGGATAGATACAGGCCCAAGAGAGAGTGACACATGTAGTGACCCTATCTCATATGACATATGTACAAGAGTAGGAGAGGGTGACACATCTAGTGACCCTAATCTAGTTGGAATAGGTGTAGGTTCAGGTGGATCATTTATAGGGGCTAACATTAGGATTGAGATATTAGATATCTTCTTTATAGTATTCTATTTAGAGGAGTCAGACCAAAACATATATGGGGAGTGTGGCTAGGTCATGAGATCAGCAAGATGGGGCTGAGCCATAGAACTAGATCTTTATATATGGTTTTATCATTGTATGAAAACTCATAATATATATAGATGTTTCATTTGGGGATTTGGATTATTGATTGTATGTGTTTTCATTATAGTTGTTGTTTGTGTATGCTTGGATATATTTATTTCTAGAACATGTATTTAGCTTTTGTTGTATATGTTATAGGAAATATATGAGTTTTGGTTTCTTTTTTAGCATTATGTAGGACACATGCATGGTTAAAAAGAAACAAGCAAAAAGAATCTGGTAAAATATAATAATAAAAAATGGACTACACACTATTTCCTATTTGGAAATGTGTAATAACAATAAAATGACTATGTATAAAGATCCAAAAAGGTGGTAAGCAAGATGGAAAAAAGTTTGTTTTTAAACTAAAGATAAATATCTTTTAGATCCAAATTAAAAAAACTAAAATTGCAGTAAATCACATTTGAAAGTATGAAAATGATGAAATAAAATGGAAATCACGTTAAAGGAAATGGCATAAAAATAAATCAATTAAGTTATTCAATCATACTAAATCACATTGGGAAGTATAAGAGAAAAATAAAATTGGCAAAATTTAGTCTTAAATTTATCACACTAATTAAAGCTAGAAGTATGAAAAATTCAAGAAATGGTTGGATTCTTACATGCAATAGAAAACTAAAAAGTGAAAGATAAATTAAATAAGCATAAAACATGTTAAATCAAGTTGGGAAACATGTTGATGATGTGTAAATTAATAAATTATCACATCTTATCTCATATTTGACACATGCAATTTTGATTATGACTTAGATTATTAAAAAGTTTTGTAGGAAGGCTAGGTCTTATCTATGGTCTTACATTTAAAATCATAAAGGTAACACCAATGAGGTGCAACAAATGGTAAAATATGGTAATAAAGGATGTTGGTAATAGGAATGTGTAATTTTGGTAATTTATGAGAAAGGCCAGGTCTTATCCATAGTTTTAATATACAACTCATAAATGGAATGCCAAGGAGAGTGATTAGTGAACTAAACAATATTTCTCAAGAGTAAATATGAGGAAAATAAGGAGTGAAAAAGGGAATGTAAAGAATCATAACTTACGCATCTTATGAGAAGACCTTAGGAGATAAAAGGCATACTCAGGACATGAGAAGATACTAAGTGACTAATAACCATCAATGTACAAAGGAAGCTTGTTATCTATAGATACAAATATTTGTAGGCAAATAAGCATGCTACTAATATCAACTCATGAAGGTATATTTTTAAAACAAAAGCAAAATGGAACTACCTTCTCATGATGTGTTTCCCATTCCTCAAGAGCCCTTATAGAGCTATCACTCTATTACAAATATTGGGTACTTGAGTGAGAAATTAGGTATCACTAAAAGATTTTTTTATTATCTTTTTTCTAATCTACTAGCCTATTACACCCCAATAGACCTCGGCTCTATCATGAGGCCAAATGTGGAGTTTGAGATTTGACTAGAAAAAGGAGATGTGCTTTGAATCATGTCTTTTAGTGTGATTTTAATTTTAATAATTTTGATTTTTTTTGCCTTTTGTATCATTACATTTTTCTTAAATGATTTAACTTTTGAATGTTTTTAAGGCTTTTAAAATTATATCTCCATATGTACTTGGAATTACCAATCATGAGAGATGGAGTGATACAAATTTATAAGATGTAGGCTTAGTCGAAAGGAATCTAATTGACCAAAGACAATACTGACTAGAACACTTAGGCTTAACAATGAACCAACATATTATCTCAAGTCTCAACCATGTATATTCTTATTTTTTGAAAAGGGAATTAGGGAATAAAGGAGATCCAAAATAGACTAGTGAAAGGATATTATAATGAAATTAATTATTTTCTAGATGATCACATGGTAAAGATTAAATGATTAAATGGAACTAGGTGTGTATACCCAAGTCACAATGACAATTAGCCATGAAAAATAGAGATAAAAAATAAAAAAATCATGAAAAGAGAACAAGGGAGTTTTTAAGAAAGAAACTCAAGAAGAAAAATAAGTAAATGATAAATAATATATCCATAAGCAAAGCTAAATGACATTATAATCAATATAAAATGTAAAATGAAATTAACCATATAAGATAAATAATAATTTGTCATAATGTCAAATGATATAAAAAATAGATAAAGATAAGATTAGAGCACATGTCCAATCCAAATGAAAATGAAAGAACACAATGCATGTGTTCATAAATATTGATATATTTCACCACACACATTATCCATAAAATATGATAGATCTTTATGAAGTTAGAGGTAAACAAATTCTAATGTCTCATCAATCTTTAATGAAAACTGGGAAAATGCTTCTCATCTAATCTCCTAAACATAAAAGGTACGAATGCTAGATAGATCATGTTGAGGAGGGATATTAGTTAAGTGATGCTCATAAAAATTAATAAGAGTAGATTCTATAAGAAACATAGGAATCACTAGTGGGGAAGGATCCATAGGTGAGAGACTCACAGGTGGAGAAGGATCCATAGGTGAGGGAAGGTACATTGGTGAATGATTCATGGGTGGAGAAATAAGAGGTGAAAAAGAGACCATAGGAGGGGATGGAACCATAGGAGGTGGAACCTTGGGAGAATAAGGGTGATCCTTCTTGAGAGAATGACCTATTGGAGGAATGGTAGAAGGTCCAATAATAGTTATAAGGTGACCTTTAAGGTGTTGTTGAAGGATTTGGCAATGATCAGTGTGATAGGTGTCATATTGGTGCCAAAGAAAATATGCCTAACAATAATTAGGAATATACTTATGTAGTACATTCAATGGAGGTATGGTCTTATCTGAAGACTGAGAGGTATAAACATTCAAAGTATCAATATATTATCACAACTTGCCACAATGCATGGATGAATCATTATCTATGCCATGGAAGTAACAGATATGCTTATGAGTAGTCTTAGTAGAATTAATCACAAGAGAAGGAATAATAGGAATGAAATTAGATTAAGAAGGATTATTATCCCATTTGGTGAGAAATGGATCCATATAAGGTAAAGGAAGTAAATCATCAGCAAGGGAGGGTGGTGTTGGTGAAGGGACTAGACTAAGCTCAATGGAAGGACCAATTAGATTAGAAATAGGGAGATACTTAGCTAAAATGGGAGTAAGAATGAGATAAACTATAGTGGGATAAACTAAGGGAGGGTTAGGGTCTATATAAGGTCAAATAATTATCACATGTATCTCAAGGATAAGAAGGCTATAGGGGTCAAAGTACCTAGAAAAGTAGTAAGGCCCAGTCATAACATGATATATGAGCATACTCCTATGAGGTTCCTCAAAAACTAGAGGTGTCAACACCATATATAACCTATGATAAAGAGGAAAAATACTATAATTAGGAACTATAAATGATGGAATAATAGAATATACATGAAAATACTAAAGCAAATAAATATGATAATATATAATCTCAACATCACAAGCTTGAACAACACCACCTAATAATGGATCATCTAAGGAATAACCATCATCATAATTAGGTGTATGAAGATCAATGATTCATGTAGGGATGATATTATAATTTAATAAATTATAATGAATATAATGTTGAGTCTTAGTTAATATAATGGGAATATCATCATACAAAGGTTTATGATAATGAGGCTACAAAGAGGCAAAAAGTTGAGACATGAGGTGAGGTGAGAGATCAAAAGTTTTAATTTTTAAGTTTATCTCATAGATCTCATCATCATCAAAATCTAAGAGGTTAGGAGGAATATTCCTAATAGTTTTGGCATTACCATCAAAACCTCAAGTGGAATTGATGGGAAAGTTGAATCATTGTGACTCATAGAATGGAACATTGGGAAAAGGTTCAAGAGTAGGAATCTTGAAGACACCACAGTCTTAGAATTATTTGAAATTACAAGTGTTATTCTCACCCTAAATCCTATAGATGGATCCATTGTGAGGGAATTTAACACAATGGTAGGTGGAAGAATAAATATCTCTCACATGGTGAGTCCATGACCTACCAAGAAATATGTTATAAGATAGAGGAAAGTTAAATATCATCACCTTCACATAAATGATGATATTAAAGACAATAATGGGAAGCCACACACAACCTAAAGGAGGTATTTAGGTTTGATCATATCCTTAACATGTGTTATGCATGGACTTGAGATTGTATTTAGAATATCTAAGGGTTTTGATAAAATCAAGAGAGGTAAAATAGGTGCTATAACCCTCATCAATCAAGGCATGATTGACTTGGATATCGCCAATTTGAATAGTAATGAATAGAGGAGGATCATCCACAAAAAGAAAATTTTTAGTGAGAATCATAGAAGTGATGGGAATTTTTAAGGAAAGAGAAGTATCCATTATTTCATCAACATGGATGGACATCTCTTCACATTGTTATAATATGATATCTTCATATCTAGATAAGGTTACTTTGTGTCTTACTAGGGGAGGACAAGGGAAATTCATTTTGAATAAGAGTTATATAAGATATCTATGATGATGTGGAGAGGTCTTCATAAACTCAAGGAATATAATTTAATATGGGAGATTAGTGAGTTCTATTATGGGATCCCACTCATCATAACCCATAATAATGTTTTTAAAATAGGTGCATAATGTTGAAGGAGGTCCTTGGAAGGAGGAGCCTAAGTACATTGGAATTTGCATTGATAAGAAGGAGAAGGTTTAGAACAAGTTATTAAATTATGTTATGAAGATGAAGTAGTTGGTTTAGGTTCATTTTTTGAATTGATAGAAGAAGTGTTGATAGAAGCTGATTATCATTAGTGTTAGGTAAAGAAGATAGAGGGATGGTAAAAATATAATGGGAAGTGTTATCTAAAGGAGGAATTGGAATTGGTTTATCAAATATTATAAGGTCATCTTTCCCCAATTCATTTAAGTGAGTTGGAAAAGATATTTGATAACACAAAATGTGCAAGATAATGGAGGGGTTTAGATAGGTTGAGGGTTAATGAAAGCAACCACACTTATCATATTAGTCATGCTAACAACATTCTCTTTAGGAGTTGGGTCAACAAGAATTTATACATTGTTGGTGGAAGAGGTTGGTTTGTCTTAGTTTTCTTGGTTAGGTTGGTGATTAAGAAGGTCTTTTTAGATATCCAAATGAGCATTATCTTGATTCAAGGCTTGAGATATAGTATGTGTTTCATGATCCTTAAATCAGTGTCATAGACTTGTTGATGCTTTCTAATGATTGAATCATCATAAAAATTAGGACCAAAAAGAAAATACATAATTAAATTATGAATTTTCGTACATGTCTCATTAAAATATCTCAACTTGTGTGAAACCAACAAAACTTTTTGGGATCATACTGAGATTTCATAGGATGAGTGGGATCAATTTATTGTGGTAGAGGCCTAGGTAAACATTTTAGTAACTCAATTGAGGATAAAGTTTTTTGAACATTTATGGTATTAGGTGAAGATAAATGAGGTTTGGTGAACTATTGATAAGGGGGATATATTTTTAAAGATTGATTATGAATGATAGCTTGAATAGTGTGAATGGTATCAGAAGAGTCCATGACACCATCATTAGTAGAATTATGATTTTTGTTTTTAAGTAAGATACAAGGACCTGTAAAAGGTTGGGGTGGCTTCAATTGATGCATAAGAAAATCTTGATGTTTTGCTTGGTCAATGGCCTCTTCCAAGGTACATGGAGAGATAGTGTGGACCCAATATTGTAATTTGGGAAAAAGAGAACTGGTAAAGAGATGGAAAAGGTTATCATCAGCCATCTTATGTTCACATTTTTTAGACAATGTTTTACACCTTTTAGCAAAAGCTTGGGAAATTTCATTTTCAAGTTGTTTAAAATTTATAATGTGAGCCAAAGTATTCTTAGGAAGAACACTAGTTTGGAACTCTTGAACTAAAAAATTCACTAAATATTCCAAACTAGTAATAGAACAAGTTTTAAATTGGTTATATCAATCTAAAGCATCACCTATGAGGGTTTTGGCTAAGAAATTGGTAGTGGCAAATTTGTTCAATTTTACCCAATATTTATAGATATTTCAAAATGTTTTTAGATGAAGGGTAGGATCCATTTATACATTATAAGAAATGGTGGGAATGATACTTATTATATCAATATTAGGAATTTATGTTGTAGGAGGTTCATTTTTAATATGTTTAGTGGTATTTTTGACCAAAAGAGTTTGAGGGATGATATTTCCTTTGGAATATTGAAGATAAGGTGGGGAGAACATTTTGATTATGCATGCCCCAATATGTTGGTTGAGGATGAGTTTGAAGATGGAGAAGGTGATTTTGCATTCTCATCATTTTATTTGTATTATGAGCTTGAAAAGTATTCATTTGATTAAGTGTTTTTAATAATATTTGGTGGGCTTGATTAGAATTTTTAGCATTATTTGAAGCATTAAATTTTGTATTAGTGGTTTGGGTACCACTATTGGTGTTGGTTGGAATGTGAGGCACTAGTGGCCAAATTTACTTACGTGGAAAAATATGGGCTACTAAAGGGATGCGAAGAGGAAGAAATATAAGCATGATTACCTTGGGTATAAAATGATGCACTAGTGGAATGATTAACAATAGTGTGTCTTAGGAGAGGCCCAATAGATGTAGAACCTACCATGTTAGTGGAGATACTAGGCATGGATCTAGAATACATTAAATAAGAAGTAATGATATGAGAAGGGTTCATAATCAAGGGAAGAGGCTGAGAATAAAATAAATTGGTACGTATAAAACCATTTAAGAATGTGGGAGAAGTTGAATGAGGCTCTTTAGATTGACCACTAATCATGAGATGGCAAATGTTAGAGGGATCCTTTACTTGATGTTGAGGAAATTTAGAGATAAAGAAAAGCATTTTAGGGGTATACTCTAATTATGGTTGATCTGCAAGGGAGAAGAGAGGATTATAATATTAAGATGAATGAGGAGGGGTCACATAGTTCATTATGAAAGTGGCCATATGAAAATTACTCTCATCTAAGAGAGAATCCCTACTCTTCTTATGGGAGACCCTAGGAGGGTTAGTAAAACTCATCATGTCTATTGAATCCAATTCAGTATTATCTTTAAATAGAAATTTCATGATGAAGAAAAATGACTAAATAAGGCAAGAAAAATGCAAAGAATAAGGAGATAAGAAGTGATAAAAATAGTATAGAGTTGACTAGGTCATCCTAATACAAAAAATATGGCCTAAAATTTTTATAGAGTTGACTAGGTTGACCTAGTACAACAAATAGAGACAAAAGTATACAAGGTTGACTAGGTCGACCTAGTATAGTAGGTAGGGAAAAATGAACAACCTATAAGAGACTATGTATATAGAAATGACTATGTACTAAAACAAAAATAAATTTTTAATTACTTTAGGACATAAATAAATGAAATGAAACACATAATCAATTAGATCAATGAGTTTGACCCAATTGAGGCACACAACATAAAATCTTACAGCAATGCTAGCTAATGCAAGTTTTTTCAATATAACATACAATTGAGCAAAGAGTAAGTAATCAATTTGGAAAGTAAAATTTAACTAAGTGATTAACATAAATGTTGATTATTAGAATATAATTTTAGATGTGATAGGAAGTTGGTTGTAAGCAAAAAACTAGATAGCAATATAAGGATGGTTTCAAGACATTTGTGTTAAAGGGGATTTGTATAAGTAATATTAATATCTTAGCATTAGGGCATACCCCCTCAATTCACACTCTAAAGTGATAAGGGTGTCAGGGTCTTATCTAAAGTATGCCATTAACCACATGTTTATACTTGGCCAAAAAACCAAGTTGGCTTCCCCATTGGTGATGAAATCCAAGTAGGTAGGCCTTGGGTAGATAATTTTTAAAATATATCTTAAGATTTTGTGATTTGGTAGTGTGTGCATTAAAGATAAAATATTTAAATTAAAATTTATATTGAAAAACACCTAACTAGACTATGTGATCTATTTTAAGCATGCAAGCAACAAGAAATGAAAGTGTGAGATAATTACTAGCATATAAGAGTTAATTTCAAATTTGAAACAAAGTATAATGTCATTATAGTTAATAGTGTATGAAGATAATATAGAATAGGGTTGATATTTTTGCCTTTGTAATATGAAAGCAAAGGTCTAAAAAAAACTATGTCAACAGGGTTGACCTAGATTTCCAGATGAAACATAGAATACAGAACTACATCGATAGGGTCAACCTAGTTGATTGTACAAGGGAAATTTTAAATACTAAAAAATATTAAAATACAACTATAAAAAATGCTATACATGATAAATAAGGATATAAAGGAACCTTGTTGGGTTGAAGGATGCAAGGGAAAATAAGATTGTTATTGAAGAACCTTGATTAATACTTGTAAATCCTACTAACTATGTCTATTAGGTCGACCTAAATTTGAAAAAACCTATTGTTGATACCTTAAAAATGTACAAGGTTAACTGGGTCAACCTAGTAGCCTGAACTAGATGTCTAAAAGTTTAAAGCCAAGTATTGTCTTGATTGAGTTGACCTAGTAGCCTATACTTGAATAAGAACCTACACAAAGAGAATAAAGTTGTATGGATGCAACTGTGTGTTAAACCTATGCAAATAAGTTAGTATTATGTCAATATGGTTGACCCAGTATCACAAATATATGATAATAAAAATGGTAAAATAATGAAACAAGTGAAACAAAAACTTACAAGGGTTAGGTTCACGTTAGGCTCACTAGATTGTATGCAATTAGAAATGAGTCATATCTATAAATCAATCCTAACATGGAGAATAATAATCATACCATACACTTCAGATAGGAGACACATTTGTTAATCAAGAACATGACCAACATGGGGATCTACTAGACCTAATTAGGGTAAATTTTACCATAATACACCATACTAGGGAGGGTTCCAAAGCCTCTAGTCAAACACAATCATGCAATAACCCTAACAGAGTCCTAAGTTTTTGATATCTCAAGAAACTAAGTAAAGTAAATCTAATCTAGTGCTCACCAATTCTTTTCTCACAAAGTCAGGGTTAGAAATAATAAAATTAAACATGTACAAAACACATATAATCATGTTAATGTATATTTAATCCTAATTCATGGAAGATAAGTAAAAATTCATATTTATTTACTATTACATATGAGGAACAAACTTAGGAATACTTACATTTGAAGATGAACACATCGATCCTCAATCTCTCCCTTGGACAAAGTGCTTCATAAAAGGTTATTATGGTATGTAAGGATGACAAATAAAAATAATTTATAAGATACATAACCTATCAATGCATACAAAATAATTCTCAACAAGACAAGATTTGTATCTCCAAGGAAAGTATGAAACCCTAAGTTTGCTTCTCAAGTGGAATGGTCAATAAGCAGATGTGTAATATATATTACTTTTTCTTCTCTTCTCTCAATAACATATAAGTGAAATTGTATTTATATGAAAATATAAACCTATACCCTTAAAAATATTATGGTTGATAGGGTCAACTCAATTGACCTAGTATTGTTTAACCCATGTTGAAAATGAACTACGTCGATAATGTGGGTTGATGATAAACAATATAGGGTTGACACTGATAACTTAGTTATAAAACTATTGAAATGGTATTTAGGATAGGAAAAAGGAAAAATAAAGTGGAAAATGACTAGATGAGGGTGAAATATAGAAGAGCAAGCTTAGGTAAATGTTTTTAGGAGACATGTGTGTAGATAACAAGTGGTAAAAGGGATAACAATCCTATGAAGCACAATGGTCTACCCACCCCTTTCTTAGTGCACCCCTTAAGGTATGCACTCAAAGATATTGAGACTCAATGGGTTAATTAAAGATACAAAGTTTTAGTAATATATAAAAGTTTGAAAATATTATGTGTATGTAATCAGTACTTGATCATTTTAAGGATTTTAGTGTTTAACCTAGGATTTTCTAGGTGTAACTTTTACACCTCCTATCTAGTTTAGGCAAATTGATGGTCATTTTATAGGTTTTGGTGAATTTTAATTGATTTTTGGCATTTGTATGTGTTCTATGTGTGTAAAAAATTAATTTTATGAACCTCACATATTTCAAACATAGTGAGAGTTTAGAGGAAATTGAGAACCATTTAACATTATTTGGTGATCGCATGTCATTAATTGAGATAATTTTATAAAATTAGGTTATGATTATGTGAAATAAATATAATGTAGGTAGAATTAAGGAAATTATGAATATATTTATTTCCATTTATCATTATTTTATCATTTAATTATCTTATTTAGTGTAATATGATAAAAATTAAAATTGAAAGTCAATGCCACAAACAATAACCAACATGAAATCACTAAAATACAAATTTAAGTATAATCTATAATAAAAATTGGGTAAGGTAGATAAATTAGAATCAACCATAAATAATGATGAATAAAATTATACCATCATCTTACTCTGATTTACTTCTAAATTTCATGATGTGCCCTAATTTTTATAGAGTATTGGTACTTTAATGCTTAATTTTTAGATGGTTATGGTTGCTCAAGACTTAAATAATGGAAATGGACATAATGATAGAAGGAGAGAATTAAAATATTATTCATATATTAGTTTTATTTTCATGGATATATGTTTTTTTTTAAATGTAAGGTGGCAAAGAAAATGGAGGGTTAGATTTTAATCTTGTGGGTAGCAAGATTAATGGTCTAAGAATTTTCAAGTAATTAAAAATTACTTGGAATATCCTCTAAGGATATTATGGGTGGTCTCAAGTATCATTATAGGATTATATATCATATTAGGTTAGTTAATCATGATTATAAGGTGTTTATGGGATAGGTTTTTAGGAGTGGTAGTGGGGGTTGTTGGGTTTTGGAATTATATTTTTTTTAAAGGATATAATGAACGTTAATATGCTAATAGAGAAGTAATAAGAATGTAATAGGATTATTAATTGATATGTGAGGATTTTAATGTTATTATTATAAGGGTAATATGATGGGTATTAACTTTAATATTAGGAAGAATTAATAATATTAATGAATATATTAATAAATTGAGTTAATTTAATCATAATAATGAAGTGAGCAGAATTAGACATAGACATTTTTTTCCTCTTTGAAATGGAATTATGACATGAAGAAGAGTAATGGTATTTTAAAGAAGAAAGAGGGTAATTTAAAAATGCTAGTATGTTGGGATGGATGATTCCCCTTGATGAAAAGTGTAGGAGGGATGAGATAGATGGACAATTGAAAGGAAATATGGGGTTTATTCTTGAGAAAAGAGGGGGTGGGATGTAATAGATGGGATGAAAAATAAATTTGACCATAGAAATGATTCAACCATAAATTATTCCCATAGATAATACATAGGTGAGGTAAATTTCATATATTTATACATGCCATAAGTGGGAAATAATTGTGAGGGTATTGTGAGAAAAAGGTTGTGAGATTTATATGTATCCTAGGAAAGGACACATGTTAGGAGAGTTTAAAGTTGGGTTTGGATTATTAACTATAGGTTTGAGACATGTTTAAGGTATGGACACATTCTAAGTAAATCCATGGGTGAAAGGGATAATGAAATATTATTTATAGATGTGTTTAAGGCAAGGGACCATGCCAAGGAGAGTTTTAGGAGGAATAATGGTTAACAATTATTGATGGGAGGGTATTTTATTTAGAAATTTTCATTAAAGTACTCATGTGAGGGAGATATGACCCTAAAATAATCATATTATTAACTAATTTGGAAACATTCAAGTGGAAAAATTACATTGGGAAAGGTGGGAAGAAGGGCAACCAAGCTATCTTCAGGCATGTTAAGTGGTTGAGCACTGCCTACATGGTCCTAAGAGACCTTATGCTAATTTAGTTCTCCCTAATGATAAATTGGATAAGAGAAAGTTTGATAAGATAAAAATGATATAGGGGTTTAATGATGAATATATTAGATGAGTTATCATGGAAATGTTTTGCCAACATGAGATAAATAATATGGGAAATAAGAGTAACAAGATAAACTTAGACTAGTGTGTGAGAAAAGAGGAAAAATATATGGATTGGTTGAAGAGAGAAGGTTTAGAAGGGTAAAAATGGGGGGGGGATAAGAGGATGGGGGAAATAAATCATTTACACCCAAACACTAATTAATTTTTTACCTCTAGTTTAAATGAGAATGATGGATGGAATCCCCTAGATTAGCATTAGAGTGAGTGGGTTTGAGAGTAATAGCATCCAAATGATCATGAGGACCTAATAGGTGGATTTAAATTTATTATTTGGATTTTAATTTATAATTTATTATAATTTAATAGGGTTAGGTGGGTTTTAGGAATGAATCCACATTTGTTAAAATGTGTCTAATTTTTGTCAAACATAGGCTTAGCATGCAAAACCATGAGTTTGTAGGATGAAATATGTGTCAGGGTTAGTTAGGTGTGAAAAAATAAAAGAATGTAAAATCATGAGTAGGGCCATAAATTTACAATGGGTAGTTGTGGGTTAATGAAAGTGTCTCATAGAATTAATAGGGTAGAAGGGATAATCACACATCTATAGAGATGTAGGATTGGGGTAGTAGGTTTGGGGTCATGTATGTAACCCTAGATTTAGGAAGGGTTTTGGGGATGATGAAATCACATATACAAAGACATGAGTTCATTATGGGATATGTGCTTTCATAAGAGGGAGTTGTGAAGTTAGAGGTAGCTGGAATTGAATGATGTCGTAGCTCTATAGCCACTAGATCATTCACAAGGTATATGGCATTATAGGAAAGGGACACAATATTGACATAAGTGAAACATAATGATACTAAAAATCTATAGTGATAAAATCATTCATGAGAGATGTGGATTAGTATAAATGGGTCATGACTTCGATAAAAAGGGAAAAGGGTAAAGTGTCTAAAAACTATTAGGAGGGGGTAGTGATTTGGTAAAGTTAAGAATGAATTTTTTGATAGATATGCTAACATGGTGATTTATTTATGTGGTGTAGGAGGATAAACCATTGATCAAGTTACATGGGTGGTAATTATAAGTGTTGTAAGTGATTCACACACTAGATGAAGTGAGATTTAGTGTAATTAATATTATTGTGCTCTACTATGTGGCCTAAATGTCATTGATTAGGATGGATAATGTATTTATTAATGTTCTTGTCAAGTGATTGTACAATGTGACAAGTACATTTCAACTAGTGATGGGGAATATAAAGTTCACCCTAGAGGATGTGTGGAGGATATTCTAGATCCCCATTACAAGAAACCATATATAGTAGATGTCTCAAACTCCAATGGCTACCATTATGTAACTAAGAGATCATATGAGATTGGGATTGTATCATGGGTGAAAAGATGTTGATAGACTATATCAATGATGGAAGGACCAAACATTAACAGTCTTGGATATTATCAATAACATATTATTGGCTAATAAGAGTAGGTGATTATCTCACATTGAGCTTGGAGATGTGGTTGTAGACATGTTTGAGAACCGCCATGTGTTTTCTTAGGGTCATATCATGATGGTGTAACTATACAAGGATTTATACCTTATGACCTATACAGGTAGAGTGAAATAGTTTTATAACTTTATTATATATCTAGGCATGGGATCACATAGCTATATAGAGGCTTGTAGGGACTTAACAAGTGTGAGTACCTAATGATCATGATATTTTTGGATATTAGATATTATTTAGTGCATAGAGGGGAAATGTATGGGACCTTACTTTCTACATATGTGTGATTGATGATATGAAGACTATGTATATCACATGGATGTATGTTAGGGTTATTCAATAAGTATATGCTAAGGACAAAGAGTATCTAAACTATATGATTATTGCATTTTATATCATTGGTTTATAAGACACTATTATAGAGAGGTATCATATAAATAAGATAATTTGGTATTTTAGCCAGTGACAGGGCATCACACTAAGCTAGATGTATTTTCTAGGGTAGTTAGGGAGAGTCCCTTATGAAGGTGATATATTGTGGGTGTTATGGCTACTTTTGATTTTGATAGCATGGTTATGATACCATGGTACCATGAGAGTGTGATATTTTATCTTAGAGTGATATGATATTTTGATAGGTGGTGGGCCCAATACATTCTTCTTAGGTTAACTCAGCCAATATGGTGAAAACTAGATTGTTTGATTATATTCACCAAGTGATGCAAGGATTTGGGTAGAGGTGTCAATAAAGAGCACTAATGGGCTCATGATATAGGAAGAGGTGAGATGGAGGGATAGATGGATAGTGAGGGGGAGGAGGGGTAGGAGATTGATATGGGAATAAAGGAGACAAATATGATCATAGAGGATATGGAAGAGGTGATCAGACCTAAACATAGATAATAATATCAACAAGGTAGCCCTCAAGAGGAACCCAAGTCAGGGACTCTACCCAAGTAAGATATGTAAAGGATTAGAGGATCATAAATAGTTTGCAATTAGAGATCTTAGTATAGAAAAGTAATATTCTTGGGATAAATAGGTTAGTGTTAGAATTAAAGTTATATATGATTGGATCATAAAGATAGATAGTGAATTTAATGACATGTGTGATTACACACTTGACTAAGTTGGCCACTTTGAGGATATAGGTGTCAGATTTGATTCTAATCTAGGTATAAACTACCCAATGAGATGTGTATATATCCTAATTACATGGATAGGTATTCCAATAAGATTCTAAAATTCTAACATTACAAGGTTAGATGACATATCTATAGTTATCTCAAGATGATATGACTAATCTAAATATATATTTAGAGTATAAGGATGAGAAAATTCAAGAACTTTAGGATGAGTAGGATATAGCTCAACATGTGACACCATAGGGGTTCACATAGATGTGGAGGAATTTATTGAGGGTTAGGATTATGGGTGTACATTGTGATTATGATTATTTAATGTTCATGTATCATGTATGATGATTACACATTTATGTTTTTATGGATTTTAAATGATTACATGTTTAGTTTATATGTGATATGATTATATGGATTGAATTCATGATGTGATATGAATGTTAGATTCTTATGTAATTTGATTATTATTGTGACTTAATGTAGATGATATTTATTATATGAGATGATGTATCCTATGTGATGTTATGTATATTAATATAGTACTTGATATTAAATTATGTGATGTGATATTTATTCATGGCATTATGATGGACATTCATGATTATGTATATGGTAGAGTAGGATATATATATATATATATATATATATATATATATATATATATATATATATATATATATATATATATATATATATATATATATATATATATATATATATATATATATATATATATATATATATATATATATATATGTTTAGATATATGACATGTCATGATCTCAATTGGTGATGATTACATTTTTGTAATAACTTATTGTGTATGTATCGATGAGGTTATATGTGTGCATGGATGTATGATATATGAAAATTATAAGTAGATGACATAGATGACAATGATTATGTTAATTCTTGTCATGTGTTATTGTTATCCAAATAGTGATAGTATTGATCCTCCTACACATGACATGATTTTAATGCATTTAGGTGAGGAGAGAGACATGGTTTTCTTAGGTTGATATGATAGGATAGGAATCATGTTAGTTTATATGATGGAATGGGTGGAGGTTGAGATGGGGGTTGATGTTGGTATAGATGAGCATATTTGATAGGTAATATAGGATAGATAGGAGGATGTGGTGTAGTCTTGATCTATGTTAATTTTAGCAATCATTTTTAGTATTGTACTAGGTAGTATGCACCATGACATGTATATGGTCATGATGACATTATGATGAAGTCTGTAGTGTAACTAAGAAAATGTGTGTAAGTAAATAGTCCCTGGGATGTACCAATGGCATGTATATGGCCAAGGTAACATCATGGTATGATGATCATCACACAAAATATAAAATAAAATATGTAATGATAACATATATGTACATAAAGACAACTAAAATACAAATAAATACATGTAATACAGTCATGTAGACAATCATGTATAAATCAAACATACCACACAAATATGTAAAAATACATTATGAGATTTATCATTTGATTATGTATAAAAATGTGGGGATGATGGTGAGTAATCTAGGATTCTATTATGTCAGTGTTATTTTTGTCATTTTCTCTAAGTAGGGGTGTATGTATATTAAATACTTTATTAATAATGATGTAATATTGGTAGAGGCAAAAGGAAGGGATGTGATTCCATTAGGAAGGTGGTTATAGATGAAAACGGGTATAAATTGAACCACATAGGCCATCCAAGAAAATGCATAAGGAATAATAAAGATAAGGATTATGATCAGGGTTTGGGAGATGCATGACTAGAGGATAAGTGATGGGGGGTGTATAAATTAAGGAAGCTATGGATAAATGTCAAATAATTTTCTACTCTTACACCTATTTTCTATGTTTAATTCCCTATTCTACTAATAAATCACTATCACACTATACACATCCTTCCCCAAAGCTTGTGATAACTTTGGGACTAAATTGAATCAAGTGAAATGGGATGAGATACAAAAGTGATGGATGGATAGTGGTGAAATAAAAGGGATGAGGTGGAAATGAACAAAATATACCCCCAAGTACTCAATATTTTATTAATAATGTGACACTATAGATGAATGATCTATCATGAGTGATGCCTAATATTTGGTTTTCATCATCATGCTTATCTAAGGCACCAAAATCTTGTTTTTCACCATTGGACATTTTAAAGGGTTTTTTACATAAGACTATGTATAATAATGTAAAAGGATGAGATGGATTGATGAGGGATTAGGTTTAGAACTTATTAAAATTCATGATATTATTAGGCTCATCCAATCCATGACCATCTTGAGTGGCCAATTTATTGTCCTTGATATAAATTTGGAAATAATAACATTTGGTCCAAACCAATTATGCTCAAACTTTCCATTTTTCTCATAGTATACATTTATGTTTTTCTTGGTTTTATTTAAGGACTAAGTCATCAATATCATACTAATAATAGGGATATTTCTCATTTTATTAACTATGTATCTAATATTAATATGATTTCAAATGATCAAGGGGTTGCATGCATTTCTCATCCAAAAACTCAAGCTATTGGAAACGAGCAATCCTATATTCTTTGGTGATTAGGCCTTATAGTTAGATTTGAAACAAAGGGAGTTCAACCTAATTGGAAATATAACCTTAGTGTTATAGACTAATAAATATGGATTTATGTCAGCTATATTATGAAAATTTATGTGGTAGGCCCATAATATAGGATATAGCATAAGATGCCAATCATGGGCAACATCATTGACAATTTTTTTGATAATTTTGATATTAGTTTGATTTGTCACCTTGGCTTAACCATTGAATTATAGGTAATATGGTGTAGATAATTATATATATATATATATATGATATTGTTGACATAAGGCTTTAATATATTTATTTTTGAATTATTTATTATTTTCTAAGATGATGAATGAAGGGATACCAAATTAGCACATGATATGGTTAAGGATAGGTTTTGAGATATATTAACTAGTGACATATGTGAGTGGCATATCATCCACCAAATTGGTAAAATATTATTTGGAATTGATGATATGTTTATGGCCATCAGATGATGAAGGAATAATCTTGATAATGAGGTCTAATCCCCATGTGGAAAAATGTCATGGACTTGTGATGGGATACAATTATTGAGATGGATCATGTATTATATCTCCATGTTTTTGATAGGATACACATTTTAAAACATATTTATAGGTATAAAGGTCCATGGTGGGCCAAAAATAACCAATATAGATAAATATTTTGGATAGTACCATCCCAATAACATGGCTTCCATAAATTCCATCATGGATCTCCTTGATTTTTGAAAAATCTCATCAAAATTTAGACACCTTAAAAAAGTACCATCATAGCCATGTTAATATAAAATTATACAAATGATGGTATAGCATGATTATTTTTTGGATAAAGGTTTTAGGTGGTGACCATTAATATTGGGTGGAAGGATGTCATCATGTGGATAGGTATAAATATCATGGTACTAGGAAGGAATGGGATCAACCATTTCACATACTTGTTTAGAATCCATTATTTGATGAGTAGGTGACAATATCTATTTTAGTAATAAGTGATTTTACTTCATATCATGGGTCATCTCTAATAGGTTCATCATTTTGGGTAACTCATTATTGCCACTTGATACATACTCGAAGGATATGGAATGAAATTTTAGCTTTGAATTATCAATCATTTTTTTGTAGGGGAGAAATTTATCATCATTTATCTAAAACTCATTATTAACCTACTTAATGATAAGCTAGGAATCATTATACACATGTAGATGTTAGATGTTCCATTAACAGGCTAGCTAGAGATCGATTATTATAGCTTCATGTTATATAGTGTTGTTAGTATATGGAAAATTTATCCTAAAATATTTTAAAATGAAATATCCATGAGGAGTGATAATAATAATGCTAGTTTTCGAACCATGAGTGGTGAAGGAACTGTCAAAGTATAACTTCTAATAGGGTAACTCTTTAGTTTCCATGATGGATTCATTAGGAAATCTCATTATTAATTTAACTATATCAAATAATGGAACTTATTATAGTTGAAATACCAAGATAATTGCTTCGATTACTTTATAATTTTCATACTCAATGTCCAACTCACTTAGAATCACTATATGTTTATCCATTCTTCCTATGAGGGTAGATTTAAACAATAAATATTTCAAAGGATTTATCTTTTCTATGAGTTTTACTTCATTTTTAGTGTGTAATTCTAAGATTTTGGTAGATTAATATAATTTATAGATCTGATTTTTACATTGGAGTATAGCTTAGCACATATGAGACAAGAGTTATTCTTAGGTAATAAATGGCCCTTTACTTTCCATCTTCATTATGTTGTACTAGTAGAGATCCTAAGTAATTTGTAGTAGCTGAGATGTGGAGTAAAGTATTTTTAGGTGTTAGTTGTGTAAGCACTAGACATTTCAAAAAATATTACTTAAGATCCTCAAAATCCTTTTGACATTCAAGACTCTAGTGAAAATGAGATCTTTTATTTAATAAATGCATGAAGGGTTAACATTTATCATCCAATTATGAGATTAAATGACATATGCCATGTAATTTTACTTATACGATTTAAAATTATTTGAGGTTATCAAGAGGAGTAATATAAGTAATAGGTCTAAAATTAATTGGATTATCCTCGATGCCTCATCTAGAGATAATGAAACCCAAAAATTTTCTAGATATGATCACAAATACACACTTCTTGGGATTAAACTAGAATTTATATCCCCTTAGTCTCTCAAATATTCTCTAAAGGACTAATATATTCTCAACCCTTATTCTAAACTTTCTAAATATATGATCCATATAATATTATACTATATTATTTGATAGTTGTATCCCTTTGATACTTAACACCAACGTTTTAAGTCTAAAAGGCATTAATTGATAACATAAAGTACCCCATGGTGTTGTAAGGGTAATTTTGTGTTGGTCTTATAGCATGATTTAGATTTGAATAGAAATAAATTCTATTCTTAAGAAAGAGAATTTCATAATTGATGGTGCAGTCCAAGATCATGTCAATATTAGCTAATAGAAAATAGTCTTTAGGGCACACCTTATTTATGTTCTTAAAATTAGTACATATATAGATTCCACATTTGGGCTTAGAAAAATGGATGACGTTAAACATCTAATTACAGTAATCAATTGGGAAAACGAAACCAAATTCTATAAAATTATGAATCTCTTCTTTAACTAGGAGTGACACCTTTGGGTGCATTTTTTGAAGCTTTTGCTTAGTAGGTTTTCCATTTGGATAAATGACCAAATGATGCACTACCAAGCCTAGATCAAGTCTTGGGATATAAAAATATAACTAGACAAATACATTAATAAGTTGTTTGATAAAAATGATAGTTATTTTTCATTAGGGGTTAAGGTGGTTCCAAGCTTCATGACTTGAGGTTATTTTTTGGTACTAATGTTAACATCAATAGTTTATTCAACTAATGGTGGAGATTGACCCTATAAATATAATGGATGAGAAGGCAAGTGGTATTCATCTATTGATTGCAATAATTATGGGAATTTTTCAAATATTCCTCATAATCCTTATTTTCTTCAAGTCTAAGAGAATCACTAGATAAAATAATAGTAGTTTGTTTTTATGTATCCTTTTTAGGGTCAGTAGAAAGGTTATCAGGAGATTATTTGGATTTAATTTGATTTATTGATGTATATTATTCTCCAAAATAAGCTAAATAATTTATCTTCACCTCAGACCCTTTATTTTGATCTCTTAATGTGTGCTTTGACTTTACATGTATTTGATTATTTCATCATAATTTTTAAAAGTGTCAAAGGAGGGTTACATTTGCTAATCCTAGTTGATAAGGTTTAGGTGGTAAAGTGAAAGGTTAATGGTGTATATGAGGTTTCAGTAAATAGGTTTTTGGAAATAAGGTATTTGTAGAGGCTATAGATAAATACCATCTCAATGGATTTATCAATTACAAGTTTAAAATGATGAGATCATTATCAAATACATGGAAAGTTGAGCACACCTATCATTATGAGATCAAAATAAAGGTTTTGAGGAGATTATAAATAATTTTGTTTATTTTGGAGAACATGGTATATCATTAAATCAAATTAAATTAGAGTAATTTAAATAATGTCTAGATAACCTATCTATTGAAACTAAAAATTATACATGAAAACAAACTTCTCTTCTTTTATTCAGTGATTCCCTTAAACCTAAAGAAAATAAGGATTATGAGGAAATATTTGATGACTTCCCATAATTCTTCCAATTAGTAGATTAATACCTCTTGACTTCTCTTACATCATATTTATAGGATAAGTCTCCATCATAATTGGTTGAATACACTATTGATGTTAATAAGATTAATATTTCTTACATGTCTCGACATGATTAATATTATTTTATGTGTTAGTATTGGTCATTCATGGGTTGTATGGTCTTATTTTTTAGGAAGATATTATTATCTCAAACTAGTAGAGTATCTTTCTTAGAATACATTTTTAAGGAATATTTTACCATATATTTTGTAAAAGATACTCACCAAAATCAATATTCTTCCTTTGTTTATCATTTGAATAATTTATTAGTTGTCTTGTGTTTTGTCTATCAAGAAAGAAACATTCATTTGAAAAATGAAAATTTATTTGGATCTTATATTATATTAAATATTAAAAATAAACCTTTATTTGGAAGATGTATTGGTCTCTTTCAAAAAAAAAATTCTTGGGGCTGTAATTTCCCAAGAACTAATTTTTTGGAAAATATGACAATGTGACAAATGTGTTAAAGCCATAACATTTCTATATTTATTCAAGGATGTTCATATAAGTGTGAAATTACTTTTTATTTTTATAATATTCATTTTAGGAAGTTGGAATTTGGTTTTTCATATTTTATTAAACTTTTGAATTTTGCTTTTGGCCAATGATTTCTTTTGAATTACCAAATCAAACAAAATGGATAAATATAATTTTTGATCTTTCCTTTATACCTGATGAATTAGTTTGTCTTATTGAAGTGAATATCATCACCTTTTAAAAGAGAGAAGATAATTTATGCCTAACCAAGTTGTTTAGAATTTCAACATATGGATATGAGTTATAATATGAAGTGTTTATCTTATTTTCTTAAATAAAAAGTATAAATAATTTAGTATGCAAGTTATAACTAAAGAATTGGGCTATATGTTATTTAAAACTATATCTTTATAATCAATAACTCAATAATACTTGAATAATTTAATCATACTTGAAATTTTAGTTGGTGGATGGAAGATTTTTATAATTATGGAATAATTTGGATGAGTTTAAATGATTTGTATACTCATTAGATCATCTAGAAGTGGATTGGATCTCTTTATTTAGTCGGTCATTGGTAAAGGATTGATATCTCGACCTTGTTTATATTTACTTTGAACTTGGGCTTTAATGAGGGTTATTAAAATCATTATTTACCAGTTTTTTTATATTTTTTGATAGGTAATTTGTAATTATTTTATTTTAGCTAACCAGAGATGGTTTCTATTTCACTTAGATTAAGTTCTAATTATTAATCAAGAGAAAACTTTATCAGTTGCAAAGTATTATTTTTTAATTTAAATATTATGAGCATATTAACAAGTATAAACAATATAATAAACATAACTTTATTATATTCTAATAATTTAATATTATTTCTTTCTTTCTTAGTAGAGCATCTATCATGATATTGGCTTTTAGTCTAAGACCTATGAATGTTATTATGTGTTCTTTTAATGAATATGATAAGATGTTTGAATCCTTTAGAGCACAAATGTCATCATGTCATGTTGATTACTTATATCAAGTAAATGTGAATCACTATTATAAAATTTTGATTTAATATACATTAGGTGATTTTTTTTCTTGCATATTTGATACTCTAAGGAGGGAAATTAAGCCACACATAGTTCTTTGACCTAGTGTGTTTATAAAATTGTGATCTTTCACTATATGTATCTAGATATTGATTTAGATTTAATACTTGAAAATACTTACTTTGACTTGGATTTACAGTGCTTCAAACTTGGTTTGTGAATATTCCTAATGATAGGTTTTTAATTTGAGAATAATAGGGAAATTTTTCTCAATGTGTAATAGTGTATAGATGTGTTCTAGATAAGTGAATTATCCTTTTGATTGAGAACTTGATTTGTTTATATATTGACCCAATTGGTTAATTTTTTACACCACCAACACATTAGGAAAATGGGTCAACCATAATCATAAGTTTGATTTTAAAAAATAGTCATTATTGGGAGAGGTTTGATACCAATAAGATTAGGTCAATATTGATTAGAGATACTGATGGAATATGATATAACTGACATGTTTAACTATAAATTGGTACAAGGATCCTATGGTGTTAGTTTTAATAATATAGAATAGAATAATTAAAGGGGTTATAAATAGATCTATAGTAGGTCAATTAATTAAAAAACTTAGGTAAAACATATACTAAATTTATTATGTTGAGGTATGCTAAAATGGAAAGTAAAACTATGCTACATTTTGAAATGATAATGAAAATATGATACTTGTTTAATTATCATGTTAATATAGATATGATATAGAAAAAGATAAAAGAGATTAAATCTAGATTCTTGATCAATCATAAAATTTTGGAAAAATACCCTTTGTAGTTGTGGATACTTATATCAACCTGAGATGGTTACATTAGCACTAGTATCTAACTCAGACATAGGTGTCCATTATATAATTCTTAATAAAATTAGATTTAATCACTTATATTATTCTAGGTTCTATGTCACCTTCAATTTGGTGCATTTAAATATGGGTCATGGGTCATCATTCCTTATTAAATTAAAAAACCCTTGTTTGTTATCTTCATATTAGATGTTGAAAAAAATGTGTTAGTGGGAAAATTGTGTTGAGATATCCCAAAGAACCCTCTATCAATAAGTTCATACAATACTCTAAAGAGGGCCTCATACTTATGTAGTTATTACCTATGTTTTGGCTTGTGTGTTTATCATGCAATGTTTGGTAAATAAGTACATAGAGCAACATATCTTATAACTTAGAAAATGTGGATCATGGGATGTTCCTTCAACACTTTGGACATGTAGATATGTTTTACCTATGACTGATACAAAAATAAGATAAAATAGGTATGCTTTACTCATTTGATTTCTTGATTGAATGCCTTTGGTAAATCACCCTGTGAGAGGTAATAATTTGCTAGGTGAAGAATGAATGAGGTTTGATCATGCATATATATTAATACCTTTAAATAATATATCAATATAAATCACTTAGGTTGACCATAGTAATATGTTTCATTTCCAAATTAAATTACTTTAGGGCATCGGATATTTGTATTAGGATAGGACACTTGCATTGACATAGGTTTTTGATTGGGACATGTGTGTGGCTAGCTAAAAAATAGGCACATGTCTAGAACTTGCAAAGATAGATGATAAGCAAATTTATAACATTCTAGGTAAGATAAGGTCTAAGTCATTGTAATAACATTTGTCAGACTAAGAGATAAGTAATAATCATAGAGAGATAGTGTATGTGAACCTTTTAGTAGAAATAAAGGTCTAGAATTTAAAGGTACATCCATGATATATATTTTTAAGTGTAAAAGAATAAGGTCATATATAATTCATAAATAGATTTGATATTTTCCCCCTTTAATCTAGTAATGAAATTTCTAGTTTAAATAAAAATAAATGTGTATCTAGGTGTGTATAACACAACTTACCTTTGTTTGAGTCCAAATTGAGTGATTTACTAGTGACTATCTTATAACCAAGAGGATGTTATAGTATATATTCAATGCATATAATTTAAAATTGAAAGATTTGAAATGATTTAAATTGAAAGAGATCAAGGTTTAGGATTAAACCTATGTGTCAATGTAATTGGCTTGCCTTTTGACAATTTGATTTGAAGATACGTATCATTATGAATCATTAAAGTATGATTATGACAAATATAAAATTTAGAAAGTGCATATATATAAATAAATAGAGATATTAGAGTAAATATGCCCCTAATTTTGGAAAAAAGATGAGTAAACCATGCAACCCAATAATAATTATAACCTAATGAGCATGAGTAAACCAAGTCAATACATATTTTAAAACTAGTGAGATTTTATGATGTAATAAATTCCAACCTTTAAACTTGGAAATATTTAGTGATTTAATCACCTCAATCATACCAAAAGTAAACCAATTACTACAAGATATTGTCTCAATACAATTCAAAAAAAGTCCAAGATGGTGGGTGATGGCATTCTATAGAAGTGTTTGAAATCTAAAAGTTAATTTTATTTTTCAAATGTTAGGTGTTCTTTGCATATCATGTCACCTTAGATATGTCTCATGATAAAACTATGTATAAAAATGGTACTAATGTATAAAATTTAACCATAAATATATATTTGAATCATATAACTACATAATTTTTTTCAATTTTAAAATTATGTAAGTGTAAGTAACATATTTCCAAAGAGCATATGCCCCCACTTTAATCTAAAACAAAATTGGTGTAAATTTGAAGAACATTTTTCAAAACATGCCCCCATTGCATATCTCAAACTGATAAATAGTGTAGGTGGGGAGAACATGTTTCTAAAACATGGCCCCACTATATATCTAAAATTGAGAAATAGTGTACGTGTGGAGAACATATTCCCAAAAAATGCCCCCACTATTTATCTAAATCTAAAAAGTAGTGTAAATATGGAGAACATGTTTCCAAAACATGCCTCCATTATATATCTGAATCTATGAAGAATTTGAAATTAATGCCTTTATGGCATGACCCCACTAATAATGCCCCTTTTAAGGTGAGGAGTGTATGCAACCAATTAGGATGGATCTAAAACTAATCCTAATTAGTGGATTCTAAGCTCATATAAGGTAATCTTACCAAACAATTCATTACATTGTTATTTATATCAGGACATGATCAATTCATATGTTCTAAACCTAACTAAGGAATATCTTACTAACAACATCAAATAAGAGGGTTCTAAAGCCTCTAAACAAATGACATTATTTAATAACCCTGACTAAGCCTAATATACATAAAAAAAATATAATCTATTTCTCACTAAAGCTTGTGACACAAATGGGGATAGTTAAACAAAGAAATTAAATCATACAAAGATAAATATACTCAAGTCAATGTATAAGTAAACTAAGTAAGGAGTAAAACATTAATCATATTACCTTGTATAATATCTATCTACTAAATGAAAAAGTAAAGGTTAAGAATACTTTCCTTGAATTAAATTTGTCATGCCTTAATCTCTCCCTTGGAAAATGGTGTTTTGTAAGATATTATTGTGTCTTTGTAAGGATCACACTATAGAAATCAGATCTAGGCTAAAAGATTCATATTTTACATCCAAGACTTTTCCACAACACAAGCTTCTTCCTTTCAAGGTAAAACCCTAATCAATGAATCCTCAAGTGTAGAATTAGTAGAATTAAGAGATTTAATAATGTGAAAATAAATGTTTATCTCTATTGGATTGAAATGAAGGGGACATTTATAGCCCAATATTGAACATAAACCCTCCTAGGAATTTAGATAACAATATCAACTGAATCAATCTTATTAGGTGAGAAAGATAGTACTTAGGTCTCAAACTATGTCAGCTAGGATGACATAGTTTTATAACATATCCTCAATCCCTAACAAGATTGACCTAGCTAACATAGTAATAAAATGTGTGTATGGTTAGTCAAGAGATATTTAGGAAGGTATATTTATTATAAGTGTATATAAAATTAACTTGTAGTAATTTTAGGTAATAGTATATGGACTAACAATCTTGTGAAGTAACAAAGGTCTACCCACTCCTTTCCCAATGTACCGTTTAAGGTGTACAGTCAAAGAGATTAAAACTCGATAATTTTATACAAGAGAGAAAGAATCAATAAATGATAAAGTTTAAAAATATTGTGTGTATACATATGCCTCACTTAAATCTCATCACATGTCATGTAGTTGTAACATGGAATGGTGATTTGAGAAATAAAATAGCAACACACAATGTTGAGCTAATAAATTTTAGAAAAAAGTGGAAAATAAATGAAAGTAAATAATTGAAAAACACATACCTTCACTTACCTTGTTGTTATGACACAAACGTACATGAAAAGTAGGTTGAAGAGGTGTCCAATGTACAAGACATTAGGTGGACCTAAAGAATAGGCTAAAATTTGAAATTTTTGTAATATATATGAGGTAGATATAGAAAACATTAATATACATTATAAGGATTCCATAAATTTTTGTGATTTATAAAATGATCATGTAGAAAAAAAAATTGAACAAAACATGATATTTTTTGGTAAATAAGTGCTAGCTAAAGATTTTTTAAATTTTAAATATAAATATAGTTTTAACTATTCATTTACAAAATTACTATTTTGAGAAGCGAAAGTCTTATACAACCTAGAAGAGTGATGAAAAGCACAATGACACAGATGTGAGGATCATGAGGAGGATGACACATTATGGCTGATGTGAGCATGATCTAGCTATGGGATGTATTAAATTCTATTTTTTATCAATTTTAATTATAAAATGATGTAGATTTGAAAAAATAGGTACTAGGACAAGTTCATGTAGTGAAATTTACCGCCCCCCCCCCAAAAAAAAAATTAGGGTAGACTATAAATTAGGATGAAAATGGGCATGGGTGAAGGAGGGTCATTAATTAATTGGGAATTAATGATAAATATGTTAAAATGACTATAAAAAATGAATGATATTGACCATGTTAACCAAGTGTTAAATTACTAGGTTAAAGTTAGTGGCTCATTGTGTAGTATTAGGTTGATCTAGTTAGTTAGCAAAAGGTCAATTGCATGCATCTAGGCTGATATAGTGTAATAATATATATGTGTCTTATTTCATTCATAATGTTTGATTTAGTAAAGTATATACGTAACCAAAGTCACATATTGAATGGAGGACTATGTTCATTTAGAGTTTGACTTTGGATGAAGTGGCCAATGTATTAGGGTAATCTAGAAAACTATGTATCAAGTGGATGATGTAGTTATATTAAATGACCAACTTTTTACAAAGTGGATAATGTTATATTCAATGGTAGACTTCATATGAATTGGTTAATCTAGTTATATTAGCTAGATGACTTCATAAAAAGTGGATAATGTAATTTTATTTTGATATTTATTGACATAGTTAGATACATGGCCGACATGGTAGAAAATATATTTCTTGACTAACTTAATTAGCTACATGGTCGGCCTACTATAAAATTTTGGAAAAGAGACAATATAGGTTGAAATCATTTATTTTGATGTAACTTGTATTGTTGATTTATGTAATGTAATTTGTTGATTATCTAATATATAGAAAACTGATGAATGTTTTGTTGTTTGATATTTTATAGAGATGACAAAGACTCTAGAGATTTTGAGGTACAGTCTAGTTGTTATACTGTTAGATTGGAAATCAATAATCGAGCATGGATGATGATGTCAAGGTTTAGAGGTTTTATGCAGATGTGTCACATTTTATTGAGTGTTGACTTAGTACCCATGTTCTTAAGGACATGGGAACATCTAACACTTTTATGTGGGTAGTGGAATGGGATGCCATTGAGTTTAGTATCAGCATGGAAGATGTCCATGTTATATTAAGACTTCCTATTATAGGAACAATTGATATTTGTGATACTCCTGATACTGATGTTAAAATATGATCTTTAGCCTTATGGATAATTTTCTTAGATACATATTTTAGTAATTTGTGATTATGTTTATTTGATGTCTATATGTTGAATGTTATAGATATCCAAAATGACATTAATGGCCTTGTGATAGATCATGTGCTATGTCACAAGTTATATTGGAAGGTTCCACTATATGTGGTTGCCTTATGTCATTTGATATTTGATCATGGTACTATGTATGATCTATGGTCAGTGATTTAGGTGAAATTAGCTCGTGATATGTAAAATATCCTATCATGAGGGTATATGACTATGGTCCCTATGCTTTTATTGAGTAGTTTGATTTATGAGTGGTTTCTTATATATCATCCTATGGGGTTACCCCATAATATAAATTATAGTTTACCTCCTATTATGAGATGGATACATGACCATGTATTAGATGTAGAATAATATTGTGAAACAAGTTAGTTCATGCATTTAAGATATAAAATAAATGACAAAGAATAAAGAATTAGGATGCTAGGCCTAATCCCTCAAGGGGAGTGGATCAATGGAGTCAAGATACTTAGCTAAGAAAACATGGAAAATGCCTTCCCCAAGTGGCCCTCCTCCAAGATCAGTCCATTAAACTTATTTATGCCCAAATTTGGTGCTCGAAGTCTTTTTCAGTTTGGTATCATAAGTCTCTCCATACATCTCTCTTTGCACCAATGGATTTGTCTCTTGATTTGATAAATTTTAAAATAATGAGAGAATCTCTCTAAAGATATTTTTTGTATAGTTTTTCTACACCAAAAATATCTTAAAGGTTATATCCATGGCTCATGTATTTATAACTTTTCCAAAATGAGTTAAGTGACTTATGGCCCTCCATCTCATGATCAAGATGGAGGGTCACAAATGCATTCAAATTTAGAGGGATAAGAACTAAATATAGTCATTAATATGTGGAATAATGTAACATTAATAAGGCATGGGTAGCCTTTATCTTGATATTTATCTCCATTAATGCTTTATGGATGATACTCCTATGATGATGTCTTGGGTGACATCGTGGCCTAGATATTTTTAATTATTAATTCACAATAATTATATATTCAATAATTTTCCATGGATTTATCACTTATTCTCTTAATCTAATTTTCTTTTCTTAATTGAGTTCACATATATTTTTGAAAGTCTTGGAAGTTGGTTGCTTATTTAATCAAACTACTCAAAAATGTCAACTTACTTAGTCATAATTTGACTAGAGTTGAATTATAGGAAGGTGTCAATTATGTACAATGGAAAACCCTAATTAAGGAAGTATGGATATAAATTGGCACATGTACATGATGTATGTGGATGAATTATAATATTTTAGTGGTTTATAGTTTCATTTTGTTTGGTCTCAATTTAACTCAGTGTAAATTAAGAGAAGATAATAATTCCATAAAATGAATTTCCATAATTAGGGATACATGGACATGAATTAGCACATACATGTGATGTGTGTAACCAGATTATAAAATTTTGGTGATTTTGGGATAATTTGTGCATTATTGTATAAATTCATTCAAATTTGAAATCTCAACACGATAGTGATAGGAATTGGATGTCTACACTTTTCCCTTATTTGAGAAGGCATGGTGAAACGTTTGGTAAAAAAATGGATTTTAAAATAATGAAAAGGTCACTTAAAATGATCATTATTATAATAAAATTTATTATTACCTTCCATTAAATTATACATGATTTGTAGAAAAAATTGGCTATGAAAATACCCCAAACAACATTTGGGTGACCCATGATTCCCCCTCAAGGAAAGAATGGATTTTTTTTTCAAATTTTTATGGGTTGGCCATTGATAATAATAAAATAACACATAACTTAGAAAAGAGGCCAAAAATAAAATAATTAGAAGAAAATGGCCTAAAAACATATAAAAAAGACTAAAAAAATGCTCTCATGTAGAAACAAGGTAATAATAAGTCCATATGGGGAGATTGGATCAGAATATGGTGATGTATGTGTATTTGTTTTCCATGATTATGTTATCATCAATGTTCATCATTTTTAGTTGTTCTTGTAATGATAGGATAATGTATGTTAATGTTAGGAGATGCAGTCCTTAGTTAACATATGGATTATTGATTTATCCCTTTTTCTGACTTATGTATGACTAGATACTAGAGATTAATTTAGGAGATGCATATCCTAAATAAATATATAAGAAGCGATAGATGTTGTGTAAATAGATGGATATAATGAATTGATACATAAACCAAGAGACACACATCTTAAAGTAATAAAGAGATTCATGCTTATTTCCAATGTTTAGCTCATGATTAGAGGATAATATCTTGGCTACATAGTAAATATGCAATATGGTGACACATTATTTATAAGACTAGATAACTTGGAGTTTAATATGGTAAATTAAATTATGAATCATAAGTATAAACAACTTATAATAACATTGGGTTTCAAATTATGAATAGACTAGTTCAAACTTGAATATTTACAACTTAAAATAATGATATAAATACCCAAACCTAAGTTGAAAACATTTATTTTTGAATATAAAACAAAAATAAATAACCAAAATCAAATACAAAACATAACCAACTAAAGAACAAGATATGAATTATTAGAATCAAGTGGAAACAAGAATATACAAAACACAAACAAGAAATAAAATATTCTAAATACAAAAGTAAATAACTCAACCCCAAATTAAGGCAAGACACAAATGATTTTAAAGTTTTTTGTAGACATGACACTCAAAATATTCAGCATACAAAGTGATAAAAAAAACACATAACACAATGTAATGAAGATAAAGAGACCCAATGTAAGCAATAAACAATTATGCATGTGTAGTAAATAAGGTGCCATGCTTGGAGTATGATCAAGTTTCCTAAATAAGTGGGAGTGGAATAATAAGGAAGGGGTGGTTGAGCTTCCCCTAAGTGATCCTATAAAATGGGAAATACCTATATAGTCCAAAGGAACCTCAAGATAATATATTTCTCTCAAGAATCAAGATAGAAGAAATATGATGATAAGTAGAGAATAAATGATTGATAGAAGAAAGATAGGAATGGGATCACAAAAAACTAGGAGTGTATAGGTCTAAAATTACTCATAAAATGGTAAGAGATTAAAGGCATAGGGTACTATAACTTGAAAACAATAGTGGTTGAGCTGACCTGAGATGCCCCATGCATCCAAACACTTCCTACATAGTCTGTGTGGACCTTAGGCCAATGTAGTTCTCCCATTATGGGAATGTAATGAAATAACATAAATGATGAATAGAATAAATGGTAAACCCACCAATAAGATGGCATGGATTAATAACTCTCATGGAGATTTCAAGCCTACCTTCTCTAACTAGGTTTTTTTTGTTTTTTTTATCTATTTTCTAATGTTTTTGGGTTTTCTAGAATAAGGAAAAAAATGTAATATGTTAAAATGTATATAAAACCATCTATAAAAGGACCCTAGTCCTTAGGTAGAGATCAAATAATAGTTAAACTAGCTACAACAGTGCTCCTATGAACCAACAATAGTATCTGAGATCTAGGGGAATAACATGCAATAGTAAATAGGAAAGAAATGGCATATAATGTGGAAATAATAAGAGAAGGACAATTAAAATAAATATCAAATAAATATCAAATAGGTAAAACCATATATCGACATGCCTTGAGATACTATCCCATAAAAGAAGTGATTGATGCTGATGTTGATGCTTATGTTAATCCTAATCACTCAGAACTACAACTAAAATATTTATTGAAAATGTTTGCATACTTTTTGGTTCATAATCAATATCATGACTAGTAATAGGATTAAAAACACCTAGAATAATAGGTAACAAATAATAAGAATGGTCTAGGAGAATAAAATTATTATTCTAATAGAATTATAATGGTCTAAGTAATAATAAAATGGTCCAATTAATAATAAAATAGTCTATGTAATAATAGAATAATCTTGGTAAGTGAGTATAAATGGTCTAGGTAATAATACGTAACAAGGTACAAATTATCTAGTTAATGATATGCAATGGGTGCCCCCAAATAAAGGGCTCTTATAAACAATGGAACAAAATACAATTCCAGCATGGAAATGCTTGAGATGTAATATGTTCATGGGTTCTTTGAGATATTTTCCATCTAGATTAGCCAACATATATACCCTATAACCATAATTTGTAGTGACCACAAAAGGACCCAACCAATTGGCTTCAAATTTGCCTTCCTTTTTACACTTGACATTGGTTTTTTTTAATTTTATTGCATAACTAAGTCACCAAATTCAAATTATCAAGGGAGAATGTATTTGTTATAAATAAAATGTATCCTATTTTGATAAGCTTGTAAGTGGTTTAAGGCAGCCCAATACTTTTCATCTAAAAGTTCCAAATTTTACAATCTACAAACTTTGTATTCATCACCATCATCACATAATAATATTTGTGCTAGTTTAGGTCCTAAGGCCCCTTCTTTTATTCCATCCCTTTTTCACCCCATGTAATTACCCAGTTACTATTTTACCCTTACTCCACGTAATTATTTTTATTAATTTCTATTTCAATTTAAAAGTAATTAATTTTTACTAATTACCTATGGTTAAAATCTAGATAAATCTATAAAAGCATAATAAATGTAAATTGTTTTAACCCCTTAACAACTCCCTCATCATCCCAAATTTATTCCACAACTATAGGCCTATTTTAAAATCATAGTTGAAACCATTTCAATAGTCTTTGGTAAATTAGGCAAGAATTGGTACTGATCCTTGTGCTTGACATCAATTCTATTGAGACAACATTTATTTAACCACAAGCCTCCCTTAAGAAAAACACCATAATTCTACACCTATAATTTGCATTGGAATGCTTAAGTAATTTATTTGGAATGTTTGTTAGTAAATTTCTCACCTATTAGAAGCCATGCTCTTGCATCATCCCATCATCACTCATCTAAAGGTTAGAAATCCATTCACCAAACTTACAATTACTACAGATTGGAAGTGTTGTGAAAGTAAGTACATTACTTGTTTTAATCATTTCTATCTATTTTACATTTTGTTTTACAATTTTTTTATCTCCTTAATATTTTTTAGACTATCCAAATTCATCCTAATATATTTTATATCCCATCAAACAAATATTTAATCCCCTATCCTTAGAAATTTATCCATACTATCATAATCAATCATGTAGATCCGAATCAATCTTTACTAAAATAATTTTCTATCTACAATCCAAACCTATTTCAATTATCACCCTAAATTAATATTTATTAGTTTTTCCTTAAAACATGAGTTTTCACTTCTAAATGACATTGTCTAAAGTCTTGCATGACATAATAACCATGCGTTATTTTCCTATAGTTTGACATCATTTCTTCTTTGACCAAAGTGACAATTCCTTTTAATAAAGAATCTATGCAATTATATTTTACCTCATCATCGAGGCCATTATTAATTAGTTAGAAGTAATACAAGTGGATAAGACTTAGTTGAATCTTATTGGAATGCTCATTTTTCTAATCTCCATGCAATGGATGTATATTTATCTAATTTATCTCAATTTCATATCTATATCACTATATGTATTATTGTAATTTAATTTACAATCTTTATCTACTTGAGTGCTTATAAAGTGGGCTGACATCCTTGTTAAGAACTGTACCAATTTTTGGGACTAGTCTAATACCAGGCAACCCACTTACATATCTTATTAATCAATATATTTCAATTTTACCTATTATGTGAAGGTAGTCCTTCATGTCAAAACAAGAGATCCCATATTATTGGATCAATAATGTGCAATATTTCTAGTCACAATTAAGCCTTACAACCCTATATCTCAATTTACATTCTTAGTAGTTTATTTTATAAAAGAATAAACACAAAAAATACTTAAACATTTTGGCATGCTTGGTGGGACCCCTTTTGGCCTCATTATTCTTGATTATTAATTTTTGTTTTGTTTCTCTTAGTGAAGCTTTTTATTTGGTTTTTATTAAAGTAAATATTGGCCATTTTTGGCCCACACAGGAGATTCTTACATAGTTTGATGAAGCAGGTTGAAAAGCTAAAGTGGACATTTTCATGCTATTGTATCTTGAACATATGCTAGAGTCAAGGAGAAATAATCATGAGTCTATTAATTTTGAAGTTTAGTTCACTTGCACCAAGTTTCAGCTCACACACTAAAATGACCATTTGGATCCAAAATCCTTGGTGAGAACCTAAGGAAGAGTACACAACTAATAAGTTTTAAGTGTGTGGGATCCCAAAGCAAGTTAAATAGTTAATAAATCTTAGGGACCAATGAGAAATTGAGCTTAGAGTGGTGGGTCCCAAAATATCTATGGTCCATAGTTAATTAGATATTAAGATCTAATGAAGCAAAATAAAATCAAAGGGGGTAAAAAATATGAGTCAATTTTTATAGCCAATAGAAAAGAGGCAATTCAAGATATTCAACAAAATTTAGTAAAGCATGAATGTACCTGACTTGATAGGAAAGGAAAATAACCCAAACTTGATAGAACATGTAAACTTAGATAGAACATGGCATCGAACAAAGTGCCATCTACATGTAAAAATATAGGAAAACCAATATCCTTAGATTGGTTTTCACCTATGGTTTTCTTGTTTCAAGATCTAAGGCATAAGAATAGATATGTGATTAGTGAGGAGACCATATCGAGTCAAGCCCTCAAAAAACCACCATTCAAAGTAGGCATGATGTATCCTTGGTAGATATAAGGATCTTATGATTTTGATGAGATCTAGTCAAGGATCAACAAATAAGAGATTGGGTATTTGAAAAGTAGTTGGATCATTCACTTCTAGCCATATTATGACTTGCCACTTTTGGAAAGCTCTTATCTTCTAGTGAATCCTATTAAACATAGAATGATTTGGAGGCTTTTGAGCAAATCACAAAAATCCTTCCCATAATGACCTATTCTGATTGGACCAAAATCTTGGAGAAACATCTCTTGAAGATGACAGCTCATTGATTTCCATGAACAATGTGTTTTTCCCTTTCTCCCTCTCTCCTCTTCCCCTTCTATATAAACCCTTACTTTTTAGTTTTGGAGATAATCTCTCAGGGACCTCAAATTTTAGATTTTATTTTATCTTTTTAAGAAATGGGATATTGCTTGATATATTACAAAGTATACTTATCTTGATGAGGCTTGACCTTATCAAGCATTTTTAATAACTACTTCTTAATGTAATAAGACTTTTTTTGCCTATCTTTTGCCTTAATTCTTTATTTTATAAGTTGTGCACTATGGCATTGTGAGAAGGAGAATATTCCTCATTCATATTCCTATTGTCACTTGGATTTTCAACCATTGAGAAGATGTATTATCTCTCCTCATCCAAGTGGCATAATTTAAAAATCTTACTTATTGTGGGTAATCAATTTGATGAGATGAATCTCTAGAATTAAGGGCTAGCTCCCTAAATGTGTCTTAAAATGCTTTCACCTATTCTAACTAATTATTTATGGGGAAAAGGGTTAGATTTTGCATGAAATAAAACCTATTATAGGCTTGATTCATGAATATTTTTACCATAAGATTATCATACTCTATCATAAATAAATAAATCATAAAACTCTAGTCTAGCAGTCATAGAATGCACTACCATGAGTATTTCAATAGGAATGGGACATGCATGAAGAATATCCAATGTAAGTGGAAACATATATTATTTTAAGATACTAAAGGATTCCTTTTACACTTAATAATATATCCATACACTTAAAAAAAACATTATACACCAGCATAGAATCACTTGTATTAAACATGGAAGGATTGAGAGAAAGTAAGGATAGATGAATATCTCTTAACCATTCACTATAAATATCTTCACATAATTTGAAAAGATTTTATATGAAATCAAACTAGATTTAATTTATTTTCTACAAAATTTACAATGTCAAAACCACTAGGGCTTTTCCATACATGGTGTGGTATTGGATTACAAAGGCCAAAATGGCTAGTTCTTATAGAACTTGAGAGAGAGGAGAGGAAAGAATTCAAAAGGTAAAAAATAATTTTTTTAAGATAATTAAAGGAGTTATAAATTCATGATAATAATATAATAAATAAACTTTTCAAGGTTAAGAAGAACAAGTGTCACCCCAAGTCATGAAACTATTAAAATGTGGTGTAGAAGTTCTCATTCTAGATTAAAAAAATGCCTTCATGATTTAGCCCTATTTGAACATCCAAAAAATGATTAGGGATAGGTATAATGATTTTAATTATAGTTAAGGGTTGTATAAATTCCCCTCCATGCATTGGTTTCAATCTTGGTCACTTGGAAACTTCTGAAAGTGAGCCATCGCTACCCAGTATGTAAGAAAATTCCTCTTTTAGTCACCCCTCACACTTGGCATCAAATTTGGATTTCGTTTTCCATGAAAAATCCATGGAAGGGAGTATATGAAACTTTTAAATACCATCCATGTCCTTATAATTATTAGGTATACCTTAAAAATCCATTCACTCGAAGTTTTCACCCTTCTCACTATCATGCTCATTATGGTAGTTCTGATTAGCTAAGATGAAGCAGCTAGTTGAGTCACTTAGGAGTTGTTTTAAGGAATGAAATTTACATGTATAGTTATATTAATTAATAATATTCCACTAAATGTGATTGGAATATTTTGAAACCTCTTATAACCTACATAATTCATAAAATGGTTAACAAAACCCTATTTATACCCTATCCATATGGACTATGTATAACTCATCCTAATGGTAGGTATCCTGACTAAGTATTATACCTCCTCCAATCATCATTATAGGAAAATTATACCATTTTGGTATCTTACCATCCTCATTTCCTTCATCAAGTCATTCCAAGGGTTTACAAGGGTTTAGGCTTGTTTTACCCTCTTAATCTTTATTCATAAAGATATAACATTGGATAGGGAAACTAATAACACAAATGGTTATTTATTACCTTATATAATTAATAATATCCCCTTGAGTATCCATGCAAATAACTCAAATAGATATGATCCTCCAAAGTTGTTCTTTTGAGCTTAATTATCCACTTTACATAAATCTAATTTGATCTTAAACATAAAAATGGATTATTTGTGATTCCTCTGCAAGGTGAAAGATTAAATATATCTATAAATACCCTATAAACATGTCCCAATACATTTAAATTATTTCTTGATTTTTAAATTGAAAATGAACTCCTCTTTGCCTTCTAGGCCTCACCATGCTTAATAGGCCTACTTGGAAACCTAGCCACCTAGAACATCCTATTAGGTTACCTCATTTTGTGAGGTGTTTTTTATGTTTACATAGGTGTGTTTAAACTCCACACACATCATTTCCATGTTAAACCAACATTTGGTTCACCCTTCCATCCACATTCCCCAAGACTCTAGGTTTTATGCACAAAGGGAGTGTCATTTATCTGAGATAAAATATAGGGCACTCCACTACTTTATCAAATAATGATGACTATTGGAGGATATTATAAAAGACACAAACATGTTATGTACCAATTTTTATCACATTTTTTGATTATTTGTCCTCCCAAATTGTCAAAGACCCAAAATTGACCTTTTGAAGGAAGACTGTGTGGCCATTCAACCATATGGGCAATGTATTGCACTATTAGAGATCTTTCTCTAATTGATTTAATATAATATAATCCTATTGAAAACTATCTATTCATTATGGTTTTATTATAAATCCACTCATCATTATAAACTTCAATTTACTCCTGCACACACCTTGAGCTCTCAAAACAAAGTGTATTTCCTAATTATGTCTTTGAAGGCATTGTTCTTGTAGATGTTATGCATAAGTTGAATTTGGATGTAGTGTTACAAGAAATTAATTGGGAAATAATTCCAATTTAATTTTTTTTTTGTATATTCACATTATATACATGTACTACCACCTTCAATAATACTCACATTTGTTCACTATCTTACCACAATGATAGTTGATTATGTTTTTTGTATCCTGGAAAGGCACCTGTAGGTGACTATGCATATTTGGGCTTGAGGGTAGTATATGAAAACTTATATAGAGTCCCCTAGGATCGTATTATCCTTTTTTTAATTCAATTTTTCTTATCTTTCCTAGGTTAGACCATATCAAAACTCAAACCCTTGCCTCTCTACCCCTCATAATCAGCTACAACTAATTATGTGGGGTCTTATAGGTGATGTTGAGGCTTGAAATGTAGTATTATAACATTTTTGAATGATTCATAGACCATACATGATTTTTTATATTCCTTTCACTTGATGATATATCTTAAACATGAATATAGACTTTATGCTTAAGTCCACTTCATGAATGGTCTAAGAACTAAAATCTATTGTAGCTAAAAGTCTATAAGGGTAAGGACATATATAGGTGTGAATGTGAATAAAAACATAATAAATAATTCCCATTAAGTGTATTTTAGATCATAAATACTCATTTAAAATATGTTGAAACATTCAACTATGTTGGCATAGTTTAGTTTGCAACTTTGGGTGAAAAGGGCTCTTTTGGATCAAAATCATGTAGATGATATTGACTGTTTTCAAATCATGAAAGTGTAACTTTGTGATTACCAAAAACCATTCTCCACTAATACTCTACCTCCAAAAATTTTCCAAGTTCTAATATGTGGAGACTATAAATTGGGATCATATAAATATCACAAAACCTTTAGTGCCCCTATTATCAAATATAAACAAAACTTTAAGGAACTATATTTTGCACTTTTGGGGATTCGATCCTAGAACTTAGTCATCTGACCCTAGAAGGTGATAAAAAATATCACCTTTACAACTTGACATTACAAAATTTATAATATGATCTTTAAACCTTAACACTCCATATGAGTACCTCAGTCTTCTATTAAGCCACCTATAGGTGGTTATTGTCATATGCAGGCAGACAGTATGAACATCCTTTAAACAATATATGATGTATGGAAATTTGGTCACTCCATAACATTATATTATCTTCAAATTAATGTTTTAAACCATGGGTGTATTTAAACATGTTTTAAAACCTTTATTCTTAATGTGACTATTCTCTTTGAAGCACCTGTAGGTACTCATTAATGGCAGAATGTGTAGAAGTTCTGCATATGAATGCCATAATGTTTCCTTTATCATTTTAAAGATAAACATAATATGTTTTTTTCTATAATATATATCATATATTTTTAACCTTAAATTTATCCTTTATAACATGGTCAAATCTCAAAAAACATGATTGTAACTCAGACTAGGGAAAAAGTTAATTATGGCAAGACTAGGTGTTTAATAAAAGTATGGAGTTATGAGACCAAAACTAGAATTAGGTGGAACATATGGTATTAAAACATGTAAAAAACCATTTCCCATTCATATGAATCCATATCATTTAATGCAACCTTCTATAATTAGTGAACTCGATTGTCATTCTAACTAGAACATCAACTTGCAAAGTAAACTAATTATCTCATGAGATATTTTCCAAACATGAAACTAAGCATGAAAATCATGAGGTGAGAGATTAAAAATAATATAGAATCAACCTTATAGTTTTTATTAGACGTATTTCACCAAACCAAAGCAAAACATATAGGGTGCATAGATTAGAAAGAAAATTAGATAGGTCAACTTCTTAGGAGTGGTTCAAAAAGCACAAGCCACAATTATTATACAACAAAACATAAAATATAATTTTAATAAGTTAAAAATAGAACCCCAAGATCATTTTTCCTAAAACCTCACTTATTGACTATACCAAGTACAAACTTAAAGACCATATTTGCTTGTCAAGCCTAGCGAAAGGAAAGAAAATTTATTTTCTTAATTTATTTGAGATTCTAATTAAAATTATCATTGGATCAAGAGTTTTTAATAAAAATAGAAACTAAATAAGTGTCCTCAATTATATGAGGCTATGAAATTATGTATACCTCATTAAATGCTCATTTTCTCCAGAAAAAATACATTTTTTTCTGAGGAACCTTCCACCTTTTAGTTATAAATAGTTGAATAAGTCATAACATGACATATGTCAAATAAAATAACATTTTAAAACCTTAAAATTTACTAATGAGGATTTATACCTTATTTAATGCCCTATTTTGATAATGAAAATGACTCAAAAGGATATAAGGACTAAAATGACTAATGACCAAGGATAATATGACATTAAATAACATAAAAAGACTTACAACATACCCCATGACATAATATTAGACCCATAAATACCTAAAAAGTCATGTTTTTACCTATAAGGGTCCCAATTTAACTTGATGGTTAAAATTAGTCAACAAATTGGTGACTCATAGGTGTAGTATGCATGCTTTACTAAAGAGCAATAGCCTTATTAGTCTATCAAGATTAGGGAGTCATTTGAACATGAGGATTGACACATAAAATTTCCTCTAAAATTGTAAAAAACATAATAAAAACCAACAATAAGCAACACATAAGGTAAGAAATTAAGGAAAAACACACTTGTGCTTCATGAGCTCTTATAGAACACACACACCAAACTAACTCAAAAACTAACTAATTGGAGATGAAAACTCCCTCCTGGATCAAGGGGTAAGTTTTAAACCTTACTTTATTCATTACATGAAGGATTTAGTGAGACATGTAGTCTTTTGACCTTTAGCATTGATGCTTCCATCTTCTTTATGGTGTTTGCCAAATTCATTGGCATGATGTTCAATGAGAACCAAGCAACTCCATATAGGTTAACTATGTAAATGGACTCTTATTTCATCCAAATAGTCTCAATCTTCTCATGTACTTGGCCTTTGATGTGCAATTTTGAAAATATGATAGTCCTCTCATCCTTACACTCCTCCTTGTCATAATGTGCTTGATTTTTGGAAGCACCAAGCTTTCCTTCACCATGTTCCCACATCCCTAAATGTTGTTTTACCTTATATGGATCTCTTGACTATCTTATAGGTAAAAAAAATATTTCTTGACATCATTATCTATGTTTACAACTTCTAGTACACTAGCATTATCAAATGGCTTCATGACAGTAGGTTCTTGACCAGTAGAATGGTGTTCATCTTTATATTTAATTGAAACTCAAGATCATGTTTATTAGACTTATCAAAAAACTTGTCATCAGATATGAAATCTTTTGGAGAAGATAAAACTTTACCAACTTATCCAATTCCTTGATTATGGCATTGAACTTCTACCATAAATCTTCTTCATGAATGTCATCTTTAAGAGTTATTCCCTCTAACTTGGTCTCATGAGAATCTTATAAGAATACCACTTCTTCAAGATTGACTTGACCTTCATACTTAATAGTAAACTCCACTTCATTCTTGAGATGGTCATCCACAACTTCATGATTAGACATGGAGTCTTCTTTAGATACTTTTCTCTTTAATTCTTGGCCACATTTCTCATGGATAGCTGAAAAAGAGTCTTTAATATGTTTCTTCTCATTTAAAAAGGTACGATTGCACTTTTTCTCACCAAGGGGAGTCCCTATGGTGATTTATTGCTCATAGTTACTCATGAGATCTCATTCATCAGCCATGAATTGATTTTTCTCTTCTTCACTTACTTCTCTCAAGATGGGTTCTTCCTCAAGAAGGGGTGAGGTGTAAGGTTGATGGATAGGCTCACATGAAAGAGATAGAATGTGAGGTGTATTATAAGGTTGATTATTTGGAGATGGAGTGTGGGATTAAGGACAAGGCTAATGAGTGGATTTAGGAAAAAGAAAAGCACTAGTCAACTCATATGGAAGTGAATTCTTGGACTAATTAGAAGGACTAACATCTACATAAGTAGGACCTACATCTTGACAATAATATATTTGTGTACAATCCATGCAGTCATCTAATTATATATGACAAGACTCATAAGAGTATTCTTGAGTCTTATAGGCATCATGGAATGAATGATAGGACTCATAATGGGACTGATATAGAGGTGTTTCTTGATAGGTTTCTTGGTAGCCTTCCTCATAGGGTTGTCCAACAATATGGTGTCTATATGGAGAGGGAAATGAAGGGTTATATGGCTTCCAAAATTCTTCATATTATTTCTTATCATCATCATAGCCTTCTTCAATGGTAGTATTACTATATCCAATATGATTCTTAACAAACTTGTCATGATCTATATCAAGCTCATAATTAGGTTGATAAAGACCATACCAAGGCTGATAATGAGTGTCATAAGCTTGATAAACCTCATTAAATTGTGTACAATAATACTCGACACCAATGTCAGCCATGAACCTTCATTAGGAAGCAAGAACACAAGGACTGATCATCAAAAATCTTCAAAATGAATACCTAGGCTACTTAACCAACTGATGTAATCTTAGAGTCATCATTAATGTTTAGATATATGCCTCCAAATTCTAATGTGTTAAAATATAACACTAAAAAAAATTCAACTTCTTGGACTAAGAATCCCACTAGGCATGCCAAAAACTATTGTCACTTGGGTTTTCACCCCTTGAGGAGATGTTTTAGATCTCCTCATTCAATTTACATAATGGAAAAATCTCACTTGCTATGGGTGATCAATTTGATGAGAAGAATCTCAAAAATTAAGGGCTAGCTCCTTGAATGTGTCTTCAAATTATTTTACCTATACTAACTGATTGTTTATGGGGAAAAGGGTTAGATTTTGAATGAAATGAAACATATTATATAGGGTTATGTACCAATATGTTTACCACAATACTATCATACTCTATCACAAAGTGACATAGCATATAACACTAGTATAAGAGTCATATAATGCACTAACATGAGTATTTCAATATAAAGGTGACATGCATGAAGACTATCCAAGGTAAGTGGAACCATAGATCAATTTAACATACTAAAGGCTTCCTTGTACACTTAATAATAGACCCATATACTTAACAACACTTCATATGACCTACTAGAAATGAAATCACTTGCATCAAACATGGAAGGATTGAGAGAAAACAAGGATAGATGAATATCTCTTAACCATTCACTATATATATCTTCACATACTTTTAAAATATCATATATGAACTCAAACTAGATTTAATTCACTTTTTAAGGAAAGTATAATGTTAAAACTAGTAGGGTTTCACCATACATGGTGTGGTATTAGATTATAAAGGCCAAAATGGCTAGTTCTTATAGAAATTGAGAGAGAGAGGAAAAGAGAGAAGTCCAAAGGTCACAAGGACACTTGTAAATATGATCAAAGGAGTTAAAAATGGATGAGAAGTATATTTTAAATGAATCATGCAAGGTCAAGAAGCACAAGTGTCACCCCAAGTCATGAAACTCTTGAAATGTGGTGTAGAAGTTCTCATTTTGGCTCAAAAAATTACCTTCATAATTTACCCCTATTTGAACATCCCAAAACTAAATAGGGATAGGTCTGATGATTGGAATGAAAGATAAGTGTATAATAAATTCCTCTCCATGCATTGGTTATGGTCTTGGTTGCCTAGGAACTTTTGGAAGTGGGCCAACACCACCTGTAGTCTAAGAAAACTCCTCTTTCAATCAACCCTCACACTTGGCATAAAAATTGGGTTTATTTTTCCATGAAAATAAATTTGAGGGAGTATATGACACATTAAGAGACCCTCCATGTGCTTAGACTACTTAGGTAGACCATAAAAATCCATTCACTTGAAGTTCTCACCCTTTGCACTATCATGCTCATTATGCCAATTTTGATTGGCTGAGATGAAGTAATTGATTAAGGCACTTAATATTTTTTATAAATCATTAAATTTACATAGGGAGTTATATTAAGTCCTAATATTACTTTCCATGTGATTGATATTTATTAAAACCTTTTGTAACTTTCTTAATGGACAAAATAGTCAAGAAAACCCTATTTTTACCCTTTCTTTACAAATTTCATACAACTCATCTTGGTGGTAGGGATCCTAATTGAGTATTTTACCTCCTATAATCATAATTTTGGTAAAACTATTCCATTTTGGTAGCTTACCATCCTCATTTCCTTCATCAGGTCATTCTAAGGGTTTGTAAGTGTTTAGGCTTGTTTTACCCTCTTAAGATTTGTCCATAAATATGGAACATTAGAAAAGGAAAATAATGCAAAAAAATGGTTTTTTATGACCTTATCCAATTCATCCTAACCCATTCAGTTTCTATTCACATCATTCAAGTAGATATGAACCTCCAAAGTTGCTCTATCAAGCTTGATTCTCCACTTTACATAGGTCTGATTCGATCCTGAGCCCAAAGTTTGTTTTTTTGTGATTCTTATACAATTTGAAAGACTTGATATATCTATAAATACCATAAAAACATGTCATAATCCATTTTTATTCTTTCATAAGTATGGAATTGAAAATGAACTCCTATTTGTCTTCTTGGCCTCACCATGCTTAACAAGCCTACTTGTAAACCTCGCCACCTAGAACATCCTATTGGGTTCCCTCCTTTTATGATCTAGGTAGATCCATGCACCATTCCATTTTTAAAGTCTTAAATTTCTAGTCAAACCACTTTCACATCAAATAATTCATCGAGAGCTTTCTGACACTTCTTTTAGAACACAAAATACAGTCTGAATGCTTAAGATATAGCTTGCTGAAGTTTTCTTGTGACAAGGGAATAACATGTGTCAAAAAGTGACATGGCATTGTTAAAATACACCAAGTGGACCAATAACCAATTAACAAATGGCAATATGAATTTTTACAAAAAAAATTGGTTTGGTGTTTGGTTTGTTGATAGCCTCTGATCTCTGACAAGCAGTCATATGAGGATCTATGGGCCCTACTATTTACTAATCATGGGCCCTTAGTGAGGGTCAGAACACTCTTTTGGAGGGGTGCCTTGGCCTCCTATTATTCATATGTTATTGTATGTGAAATTTTATTTAAGTTACAAAGTTCATAGAAACCCCATCAATGTGGGATAATTGTTTTAAGTTCTGTAATAAGGAGCCTCACACCAACACATGGCAGAGCCACAAGCCAACAAACCAAAGGTGCCACATGACATCCAACCACCTTGCCAATTAAAGCTTGATATTACATGACACAATTGGAAACTATGACTAAAATGTGTGTCACATCATAGTTTATATAGCTCATGATTTATCTTCCATCTTACCAAGTCATATGCTAAGTTGGAAACCGTTCTAAGTTTGGTGCCTTAACCCTACCAAAAGGGGCATCAACATTGTCTAAGGTGGATGCTAGCCTTTAAAAAGACATAAATCCATTGTGATTTTATAAATGTGAGATAATAAGATAAACCCAAGCACCTAAAAAGGGAGGCCAATGCCTTGAACCATGCACCTCTTATGCAAAAAAGATAAGCCGTGACCACTTATGCTGTGTACTTCAAAGTGTTATATAAGGAACAAAATTCCATTTGAAGAGTAGTAATCAACCGAGTGTGTAAAGAGAATTAATAATGTTAGAGACTTATTTATGCCTTATATGGCCTTGGCCCATCAATGACAAGTTTGAGAGATATTTTTATAGGCAAGTAGAGACTAGAGTAGGGGAATTGAAGATTTGTATTGATTTTGTAAGCCATTTTTTGCACAAAATCAATGGAAATAGTCCTCACTTCGAATAGACCCAGAGACGTAGGCTATTGAACCCAAACTCTATTATCAATTCACTGGTGAATTCTTCTATTTTTATCTACTATTTTATAATTTTGATCTTGATTTTAATTCTAGTTTTTATTTCATTATTAAAAATTAAATGGAAAAGTCGTGAAATTATTAGATCTTGTAAATGTAACAAAGTGTTATTCAATTTTGTGACACTTGCATTTTTAGTTTTTAGATCATGTTTTTGGTATCATACTAGTTTTTATTTAACATTGGTTGCTAGTGTATGTTGACAAGGTATAAATCCAAAAAGGGTGAAGGAAAAATCACTGAGTATAATCTAGAGATTGAATCAAGGTGTGCTTCAGGGATGGCTAAAGAAGAGATAAAATCTAAAAAAGCTTTCCACCAATCCTTTATGGAAATGATAAGCATGGTTGAGGAGCTTTATCATGATAAACAAAGGAAATCTGAGAATGAGAAAGGTGATTCACAAGAATCGAAAGGTAAAGAAACTGAAAAACCTTCTTCATAAAATGATGATAAAAAACTATGGAATCTCTCCCTTCACTAGAATTGGATATTAAGTTTGAATTACCAATGTTTAATGGTAAAGTTAATGCTGAAAATCTAGATAATCAAGTCAAGTAGATTGAATTTTATTGCAGGGTTCAAAATATTATAGGGGATGAGTCAAAAATTCATTTGGCTACTCTTCGTATGGGAGCCACAACTCTCATTTGGTGGGAGAGTAAGTTGAAGGAAGCCGAGCTTCAAAAAGTTAACTCAATTGCTGCTTGGAATGAATTTGTTAAAGAACTCATAAACCAATTTTATCCTTTAGGCTATATGTAACAAGCCATGATGGATTGACAAAGTTTTAGACAAGGTAAAGGCCAAAGTTTTCAAGATTATACACAAGAATTTAGGAGAAAAGTTTTACTTTTGAATGTTCCTCTTTACACATAAGAAACACTACTAAAATATATAGGTGGGCTACACAGTTACTTAAGACATATGATTCTTATGTTCAATCCCACTAATTTAGATGTAGTATGTGTATAAGCCACTCATTTAGAGGCTAGAGGAAAACAATCAAAATAATCTTTTCCTAAATTTAAAAGTAAGCAATCTAATGTTAAGCAATCCAAAGGGAAAATTTCATTAGGAAAGGGTTAAAAAAAATCCAATTTTACTGTTAAAAAGAAGGAAAACCATTTTGTAATCATTGTAAGAAAAATCATGATGAGTCTAAGTGTTGGGAACTGCACCCTATGTTAAGGACTAAAAGGTTTCAAAAGAAGGAAAAAAAGACTAATGCTATGGTTTAGGATTTAGGTTCAGATTTGGGTGATGAAACTAAGATCACAACCATGGGATTACATAATTATTCTTCTCTTTCATTTTCTAGCACTAAGTCATCAAATGATGAATCTTCTTCTAAATAGAATTATATGCATGTTGATAAGAAAATAAATGAATTGCTCCACATTAGAGTTGTTTCAAAACATACTAAAATTGACGCTCTATTTGATAGTGGTTCTCAAGCAAATTTAATATATGAAGAGGTTGTTAATAAGTTAAGCTTACAAACCAATCCCCATCTGAATCCTTAAACACTAGGTTGGGTGTGTGACAATGCAAAGCTAAAAGTCTCACAAACTTGTTGACTAAGGTTTGCCATCACATCCAAGTTCATAGATGAGTTTGAGTTAGATGTTGTCCTTTTGGACATATGTGGGATTATTTTCGGAAGCCCATATCTTTATGATAGAAAATAAATCTTTTATAGAGAGGAGAATAAGTACTTGCTTGTTAAGGATGGCATTGAAAGTATATTCAGAGCACATCACATTAAAACAAGTCTTTCTTTGGTTACAGCAGGGTAAATGAAAAGACTAATTAATTCAAGCAAGACTTTTTGTCTCATGTTGATTAAGTCTAAGGAAAAATAACATTCTTAGGCTTTGAAAAATTGTGATCATAAACACAAGAATGAATTGGTTGAAATCATTTCTACTTATGATGATGCATTTTAGGATCCTAAATTTTTACCCCTTAAAAGGGGATTTCAACATGAAATTCAGTTATTAAAGGATTCTCCTCTCCCTAAGATTGGCACGTACAAGTTATCAGTGGTGGAAAATGAAGAAATCAAAAAATAGGTAATGGATCTATTGGATAGAGGTATTATTCATCCAAGTTCATATCCTGTTAGTTCACCAATTATTTTTGTTCTAAATAAAGATGGCACTTGGTGAATGTGTGTTAATTTTCGTGCTTTAAAAAAAATTACTATTAAGAATCATTACCCTCTTCTTCATATTGATGATTTTTTGGATGAATTAAAACATGCTATTTATTTCACTAAGCTAGATTTGAGAAGTGGATATCATAAGTAAGAATTAATGAAGGTGATGTGTGGAAAACCACCTTCAAAACAAAATAGGGATTGTTTGAATGGCTTGTTTTGCCTTCTGAGTTGTGTAATGCCCCAGCTACATTCGTGAGATTGATGAATGATGTTTTTAGACAGTTCCTTGATGATTTTGTTATAGTTTACTTAGATGATATATTGATTTTTATAAAGTCTTGGGAAGAGCATGTGATCCACATGAAGAAAGTCATGGATGCATTATGAAGGGAAAAACTTCATTTAAAAATGTCAAAATGTGAGTTTGGCAAGACCTCTTTGATATAATCAGGTTACATTGTAGGACATGGTAAACTAAATATTGATCCTGAAAAAGTGGAAGACATTGGTAACTGGCCTACACCCACTAATACAACTAAGGTTAGATGTTTTCTTGGTGTAGTATAGTTTTGGAGAAAGTTTATTGCTCAATTTTCATATATTGCATCACCTTTACATTCTTTGACAAGCATAAAATAGGTCTTTTAGTGGGTAGGAAAGCATCACAAGGCCTTCAACACTTTGAAAGAAAAGTTAAGTACTACTCTGGTCTTGATACTTCTTGATACATTTAAGATCAAGATGGATGCAAGTGAATATGCTATGGGAGCTTTTTTAATGCAAGGTAAGAAACTAGTTTGTTATCATTCTGAAACCTTCACAAGTGCAGTAAGAAAATATCCAACTTATGATAAGGAATTGTATGCATTGGTTCAAAGTGCTAAAAAATGGAAACATTACTTAATGAGAAAAGAAAAAATAATACATATAAATCATCAGGCCTTATAATATCTCCAATCACAAACCAAGCTATAACAATATAAACATTTTCATTGGATGGGTTTCCTATTACAATTTCATCTTGTGATTAAGTATTAAAAAAGGTATTCAAAATAAGGTTGTAGATATGCTAGCTAGGCCTCCTATGGTTGTTGCATCTATTATTTTACAACATGTTTCTTTGTCTCATGAAATATATAAAGAATATTACGTTAATGATCTTGATTTTTAGGATGTATATAAAGACTTGATGAGTAGTAGACAAGTAGAAGAATTGGACTATCATGTACATAATGATCTTTTGTATGATTTGGTTAAACTTTGTATTCCTCAAAATGAGAGGGTACACACGATTAGAGAAACACATACTTATCTTATTTTTGGTCATTTTGGAGTTGATAAAATGGTTACACATTTGAAAATGTATTGTTACTGTCCCCGTATGTAGGAAAATGTTGCCAAATATATTAAGGGATTTACTCTTTGTGCCATAAGCAAACCTAGTAATAGGAAACTAGGACTTTACACTCATCTACCTATTCCTACTCACCCATGGGAAAATATCTCCATGGATTTTTTGGGGGGTTTGCCTATGACACAAAGAAAACATGACTATTTATATGTGGTTGTGGATAGATTTAGCAAGATGTGTGTTTTGATTCCTTATACTAAGCAAATTACTGGGGAAGGCACTATACACTTATTCTTTAAACATGTATGGGTTCATTTTGGGTTGCCTACTTCAATTATTTTTGATTGGTATTCTTGGTTCATTGGGGAGTTTTGGTCAACTTTTTGGGGACTAATGGACACTAAATTAAAAAAGAGCATTGTATTTCATCTGCAAACCGATGGGCAAATAGAGGTTGTGAATTGCATTGTGGTACATTTTCTTAGGGGTTATAGAAATAAACATCTAAATTTATGGTATGAATAATTGTGTTACATACAACATGCATATAATTGGGCACTTCATTCTTCTACTATAAAATGTCCATTTGAAGTTTGTTATGGATACTTTCCTAAATTTCATCTAGATGTTTGCCATGGATAGGATACAGCTGTTGATGAACCAAAAGAATCCATTCAAGCTAAGAAGTTCATTGAACAAATATAGCTCATACATCAGACTGTCCATATTCAATTAGATAAAATTCAAGCCATGTATAAAGCCAAACATGACAAACATCGTATTGATCACCAATTTGTTGTAGGTGATATGGTATGGCTTCACATCAGTAAGGAAAGACTGACAGGTGAAGGTAAAAAGTTGAAACCAATCTAGTATGGTCCTTTTTAGATTACAAAAAAAATAGGTAAAAATGATTTTTGGTTTGAATTACCATCTTACATGAAGATTTATTCAGTTTTAAATGTGTAAAATCTGAAATTGTATGAGCCTAAAATGATAATTAATCGTGATGAAAGTGTATCCATTCCTTCTATTGATGATTTTGCTCCTGAATATCTAATATAATTATAGGAAGATACTATTCTTGACATGAATGTGCAGAATTCATGAAGAGGTGATGTTGATTATCGTCATGTTGGTCTAAAAGGGATGAACCCAAACAAGGTCAAATGGAAGGAAGCCAAAAGGGTAAGGGAGAAATACCCTCACCTCATTACCAATTAATTTCAAATTTTTGAGGTCCAAAAGTTCCCAATGGGGAGGAGTGATCCAGGTGGATCCATGTACAATTCCATTTTAAAAGTCTTCAATTTCTAGTTGAACCACTTACACATCAAAGAATTTGTTAAGATATTTTTGGTGCTTATTTTGGAATGCAAAACAGAGTCTGGATGCTAGATATATAGCTTGCTAAAGTTTTCTTGTGATAGGTGAATAATGGGTGTCAAAAAGTGACATGACATCATTTAAATACATTAAGTGGACCAATAACCATTTGACATGTGGCAATATAAATTTGTAAGAAACAAAAATTGGTTTTGTGTTTGGTTTGTTGATAGCCTCCAGTCTTTGACAGGTGGTCATATGAGTATCCATGGGGCCCACTATTTGCTCACTAGGGGCCTTCAGTGAGAGTTGACACACTATTGTGGAGGGGTGCCTTGGCCTCCTATTCTTCATATGTTATTATACGTGAAATTGTATTTAAGTTAAAATTTTTGTATAAACCCCATCAATGTGGGATTATTTTTTTAAGTTTTGTAATAAGGAGCCTTAAACCAACACATGGTAGAGCCATAAGCCAACAAACCAAAGCTGCCACGCCACATCCAACCACCTTGTTGATCAAGCTCAAGATTACATGCCACACTTGAAAACCATGATAGAAATGCATGCCACATCCCAATCTATATAGCTCATGACTTATCTTCCATCTTACCAAGTCATAAGGTAAGTTGGAAACCATTCTAAGTTTGGTTCCTTAAGCCCACCAAAAGGGGTGTTGACATTGTGTAAGGTGGATGCCATCCTTTAAAAAGACATAAAGTCATTGTGATTTTGAAAATGTGGGATAATAAGATAAACCCAAGCACCCAAAAAGGGAGGCCGATGCCTTGAACTATGCACCTCTTGTGTAAAAAATATAAGCCTTGACCTCTTGTGTTGCAAACTTTGAAGTGTTATATAAGGAACAAAATTCCATTTGAAGAGTAGTAATTAGTGGACTATGTAAAGAGAATTAATAAGGTTAGAGACTTATTTATGCCTTGTACGGACTTGGGCCATTAATGAAAATTTTGAGAGATATTTTTACAATCAATTAGAGACCAAAGAAGGAGAGTTTAAGACTTGTGTTGATTTTCGTAAGCCATTTGTTACATAAAATTAATGGAAATGGTCCTCACTTCGAATGGACCCAGAGACATAGGCTATTGAATCCAAACTCTATTATCAATTCATTGGTGAATTATTATAATTTTATCTACTATTTTATTATTTTTATCTTCATTTTAATTCTAGTTTTTATTTCATTATTAAAAATTAAATGGAAAAGTCAAGAAATTAGTAGATCTTTTAAATGCAACAAAGTGTTATTCAATTTTGTGACACTTGAATTTTTAGTTATTAGATCATTTTGTGAGGTTTTTTTATGTTTCCTTTGGTGTGTTACAAATCCACACACCTCCTTTCCATGTTCAACCAACCTTTGGTTCACCCTTCCATCCTCATTCCCCAAGACTCTAGGTTTTATGCACAAAGGGAGTACCCTCTATCTGAGATAAAATAGAGGGCACTCCCCTACTTTATCAGATAAATATGAATATTGGAGGAGATTATAAAATACATAAACATGTTATGTACCAAGTTTTATCCCTTTTTTTGATGATTTATCCTCCCAAATTCTCAAAGACCCAAGTAGACCTTTTGAAGGTAGACTATGTGGCCATTCAACCATATGGATAATGTATTGCAATATTAGAGCTCTGTCTCTAATTGATTTCATATAATATGATCCTATTGAAACTTATATACTCATTATTTGTATATTCCCAATCTAATCATCATTATAACCTTCAATGTACCTCTACACACACCTTGATCTCTCAAAACAAAGTGTATTTCCTAACTGTGTCTCTTCAAGGCACTATTCCTATAGATATCCTAAATTATTTGAATTTGGATGTAGTGTTAAAAGACCTTAATTTGGTATTAATTTCCATTAAATCATTTGTTTTTTATACTCAAATTATATACTGACAATGCCAACTTCAAGAATATGAACCTTTGTTCACTGTCTTACCACAATTATAGTTGACTGTGTTTTTTATATCTTGAAAAGGCACCTATAGGTGACCATTCTTGTTTACACTTGAGGTCCCTTAGAATCATATTATTCTTGTTTTAATTTATTTTTCTCATCTTGAATAGATTAGACCATATCAAAACTCAAACCCTTAGCTCTATATCCCTCACAATTAGCTACAATTGACTATGTGGGATCCTGTAGGTGATGTTAAGGCTTGAAATGTAGTATTATAACATTTTTAAATTATTCCTATCACATACATGATTTTTTATATTAATTTCACCTAATGACATATCTCAAACATGAATATAGACTGCATCCTTAATTCCACTTCATGAATGGTCTAAGAACTAAAATCTGTTATAAGTGAAAGTCTATAAGGGCAAGGAAACCTATAGGTGTGTATGGGGAAAAAAATACAATATATCATTCCCCTTAAGTGTATTTTAGATCATAAATAATCATTTTAATTATTAAAACACATTAAACTATTATTTCATAGTCTAATTTGAAACATTGGGTAAAAAGGGCTCTTTTAGATCAAAATCTTGTACATGATACTGATTATTTTCAAAGCATGAAAGTGTAAATTTGTGCTTCCCAACAACCATTCTCCACTAATCCTATACCAATTTTTTTTTGAAAAGTTACTTTACTATGTATATACTACAAATTTGGATCATCTATATGTCACAAAAACTTTAGTACCCCTATTACAAAATATCAACAAAATCTCAAGGAACTCTATTTTGCACTTTTAGGGATTTGATCCCAAAACTCAGTCATTTGACCCTAAAAGGTGATCCAAACTCTCACCTTGATGACTTAAAATTAAAAAAGGTATGATATAATATTTAAACCTATTATAACTCCTAGAAATTCTTCACCATATGCCTTAACACTCCATAGGAGTACCTCAATCTTCTATTAAGCCACCCATAGGTGTTTATTATCATGTGTAGGCAGATAGAATGAACATCTTTCAAATAATATATGGTGTATATAAATTTTATCACTCCAACCCCTTATATTTATTTAAATTCATGTTTTAAACCATCTATGTCTTTAAATAGGTTTTAAAACCTTTATTCTTAATGTGACTATTCTCTTCCAAGCACCTGTAGGTGCTCATTAATGGCAGACTATATGGAAGTTATGCATATAAATACCATAGTGTTTCCTTTATCATTTGAATTCTCACCATACTTACTTATGTTGATATAATATATCTCAAATTTTAAACCTTCAGTTTATCCTTTATAACATGGTCATATCTAAAAAAACATGATTATAATTGAGGACAAGTATAAAGTTGACTATGAGTATGGCAAGACTAGGTGTTTGATCAAAGTATGGAGTTATGAGAAAAAAAAGTGGAATGAGGTGGCCCCTATGGAATTAAAACATGAAAAATACAATTTACCATTCATATGAATTCCTTTTAGAGAATACAACATTCTACAAGTAGTGAACTTGACTACCATTCCACCTAGAATATCAACTTGTAAACCGAACTAAGTAGCCCATGAGATCTTTTCCAAACATGAAACTAGGAATGGAAAGCATGAGGGGAGAGATTAAACATATTATTAAATTAACCTTAGAATTTTTATTTTATGGATTTATCCAAACCAAAGTAAAACCTATAGGTTGCATAGATTAGTAAGAAAATTGGATATGTTAAATTCTTAGGAATGGTTCATAAAGCATAGAGAACCATTAATCTACAACCAAACTTAAAATGGAATATGACTGAGTGTAGAAGACACCTTGAAGATCATTTTTCTTGAAACCTCTCTTTAACTGATCATACCAAGTACAAACATGAAGACCATTTTTTCTTACCAATCCTAGTAGAAGGAGAGGGAAGTGATTTTATTCATTTCATTGAGTTTCTAATCAAATTGATCATTAGAGTAAGTGCATGGAAGACCAAGATACACTATTAAAGTGTCATTAGCTACAAAAGGCTGTATAATTTTGTACACCTCATTAAATTCTCATTTTCTCCAAGAAAATTTCCCTTTGTTTGAGGAACCTACCACTTTTCAATTATAAATAGTTGAATAAGGCATAATGGGACACATGTCACATGTCATAACCTTTTTAAACCTTCACACTTCCCAAGGAGGCCATAAAACTTAATTAATGCCCTATTTTGACCCTCAAAATGACTAAAAAGGATATAAGGAATAAAATGACTAATAATCAAGGATAATATGACATTAAATAACATCAAAATACATATAACATAATCCATGACATAATATTAACCCCTAACACACCTTAAAAGTCATGTTTTTACCTATAGGGGTCCCAATTTGACCTGGGGGTCAAATTTGGTCAGCAAGTCCTTTCTAACTTGGTTTTGGGGATTTTCAATGTTATTTGTAGGTTTAAGTTAGTGTTCTATTATACACCTATCCTAAAAAATACTTAATGGAAATTATCTTGATCTTAGGGTTGTGTAAGTTAGTACTATCCTTTGCTAATCTAGTGTGGGTTTGAGCTTATAGGAGTTCCCTTCTAAATTTGGTGCATCCCCTTTTTAGATTTCTTAGGAGCCCTCTCTCTTTCTAACCATTTTCTCATAGATCATTATGCTTAGTTTTAGTCTAAGGTAAACATAAAAGAGGAAGTTAACCTACTTTAGAGGTTTAGCCCCAACATAGGTGATCCAAATACTAAGGTCGTTTCCATGTTTGACTAGGGTCTGAGTGAGGAAGCCCAAATAAACTCCTTTGTTAGCTTAGGGTGCAATTTTGGCTGATAATAGTTTATATCATGCCTGGTGGGACTAAAGTCCAAAAAAATAAGATAATTTTTGGTGTTTTTATTTTGCATATCATCTTTTAGAGGCATTCTAGCAAACATCATTGTTAATTCCAAATATCCATCAACTATTTTAAGCATCCTAGGTGTCTAATCACCACCATTTAGTATGTAAAATCACCACCCATTTGATCAAAATGCATGTTATTTCATTCCTTATCCTTCATATCAAATCATAAATGATCATGGCTTTACCCTAATTGGTCCTTAAAGTTTAGCTTAGAAACCATATAATCATTCCTACAATAAGCTTATCTCTCCTCCATCTTAACCTACATCCCCATGTAGTCAACCTTATCGAGCCTCACCTCTATCAACTAAGTAACATGAAGTCCTTACATCTTGGATCCTCTCCTATGTCAATAACCCTAACTATTTCATACCCTCTATCATGAAACCCAACCCTACCATGCCCATTTAGGAATGGGAGGAGGTGGCCAAATCTTGCATCATGTTCCCCTCATGGAAATCAATCAAAGAGGGTACAAAATAGAAAGGGAAATGATAGTCAAGAAGGTCCAGAAACCAATCTTCATATAAGAAGGACTAGTTGTGTAAGAGATGAATAAAAAAACCATAGCTCAACCTAATGATCTTGGTATACAAGAGTTTCAAGACTCTCCATCCTTCCCTCAAAAGCATCCTGAAGAAGATAGCTCAAGTATCTATGAGGAAGAGGTCATAATAGGCAGCCCACTTCTTTCTTAAGAAGAGGAGTCAAGTTTTAATCTAAATTATTGGTATGGATTTGATATATTAGAGCCCAAAGATGTGTTTAAAATTAGGGAAGAGTCTACTTTGTCCCAAGATCTTCCATCTTGTATGGCTACAAATGGAAATGAGTAAGATGCAGAGATTGATTTAGTCGATCAATCAGCTAACCATGTTAGAGAGGTCATAAAAGTTCTTAAAGAAGATATAAAGGAGAAATAGGATCAAGATGAAGTATGGTAATAGTAATAGCTATAATATAAATTCATGGATCAAGTAGAGGCTCTAAACTAGCCTATACCTCCTCTAAAATATGAAGAGGAACTCATCCATCAGGATGAGGGTGCTAACCAACCTCAAGATGAGATATTCTTTGAAGGTAGTATTGATGCCTTTAAAAATGAAAAAGGATGTTTAGATTAATAGGCATAGGGATATGACATGCTAGGCTTTGGGTAGATTTATGAACTACCATATGGTCCCCTCCAAAGCAAATAGAGCAAAGATGGTGTTGAAGCTAGAATTATCTCATATGACCAAGAGGAAGCTACATTTTGGGATGACATAATTTTTATGGGATAAACCTAGACAATCAACCAAGCACCAATTAAAAAGAGGAGTTTTTAGAGGCCCTTATAGTCCAAGTTAGATCAAACATTGAAGAAATGGATCAAAATGTCTACATTAGAGACATGTTTTCCCTTTTTCATACACTCAAGCGTAGGTCAAAAGAAGAAACATCAAATATTTTAAACTCACATTCCATAAGCTCTCAAAATCAAGGTGATTTCCATCCTGGTTTGCTAGAATTAAGTGATGTCAAATCCTTTCCATTTTATCTAGGTGGAAGAACTTGTAAATTTTAAACATTATATATAAGTTATAATAGGTTTTGTTCTTTTCTCTAAGTGATTTTATGCACATTTGTTTAGTCTGTTAGTTTTTTATTATTGCTTGCATTTGCCTACATGAATTTTCCTTTGTTATCTTGTTTTGGTCCTTGTTGTTTTAAGAGGAGGTTTGAGAAGGGAGAAGACTTATATCTTCTTCATGATCAACTTAGTTATATAAAATTGACTCCATGCCCAATGGATCAAATAAGGAAAAATGAACTAGGTTCTCAAGCATAGTGTTATTCCCTTAACCTTTGGTGTGTCTAGGTATATGTGTGGCCAAACTTTGGCTTAGATACCTTTTTTATTTACTTGTTACATTTATCTATGTTCTTAGATAGGTTAGCCTATGGAATAACCTAGGCTAAATAGACTATATATAGGATGTAGTGGTTAGTTTTTAATCATCATGTTAAGTATTCTACTCTTAGTACATTGTTGTGGAGGTTTCCCCCTCAAAGTGGCTTTTCTATATTATCTAGTATTCTATGTTGATATCAATTATTGATGTGTAATCTCTCATAATTTCTTATTCTACATAATATAAAATCATTATATGTGAATATCTAAGTAATTTCATTACAAGTGGTATCAGAGCTTTGATTTGGGCAAGTTTTTTTTGATGCTTTTTTTTTGATCTAGTGAGGCATGGCTTCTAAGAGTAGTGAAAATGAAGAAACATAACTTGTAATCTGAGAAGAATTAATTATTTCTATCGGCACAGTATTGCTTGAAATGCTTTTTTGAAAAGAAATATTTAAAAAGAAGTCTAGAATTTTTCTTCCCCTTACACACTTGTAGTCATTGGATTCATCTTAGTGAGATGATTTCAATGGTATATCATGTTGGTATACTTTTTTGGTACTAAAAATTTTACTCTAGTGTGCAAAGGTAATCATAAAATTCATCTTGACAAGGTGATTGCAATGGTACCATTTCTTAGTACACTTTTTTTTTTGAGGTAAAAACCATATTAGGGTTTATTTATGGTAGGCACTTCAACTTGAGGAGAAAAAGGGTCACCAAAAACTCCTAAGACTCCTGCTAATGACATGGAATCTAAAACTTCAGATCTAGCAATTTCTTAGCTTCAACAGGACATAAAAAACTTGGTGAGGCATGATGACTTTTTTGTAGTCCAAGTTGATGTTTTAGGGATGCACAAAGAGATTAATGGGGTTCATAGTGAATTTTAACATATCATTATGAAATTAGATACCCTCACATATTAGTTTTATCTTAATAACACTCCACTTTAGCATTCAAATCCTCCTCTCAATAACTCCCATACTAGTGTGAAATCGATGTTGCCAAAAGTGGACATGAATAAGTTTTATGGTAAGGATCCTCTCACTTGGATTACCCAAATTTAGAATTTTTTTGAGACACATCAAACCCCTAGTTTTAAGAGGGTGATGGTGGCATCTCTATAAATGTAACATGAGCAATTCATTTGGTATCATTGGTTATGTGCTCAAAATAAAAATAATAGTGCTCCTATTATATGGACTATTTTTACTAAGGAGTTGATAGCTCATTATTAGAATAATGTATCTGAGAACCATTTCAACCAATTAACCAAGTTGTGGCAAACAAGAATAGTGAAGGATTATATTCATCAATTTCATAATCTCTCTTTATGGGTGGAAAATATCACTAAGAGAAATTTGATGGATCTATTTTTGGGTGGCCTCAAAGATACCATCCAACATGAGGTTTGAATGTTTAACCCAACATCTATATCATAAGCTATCCCTAAGGCACACATGATAGAAGAAAAAGAGATGGTCAAAAGGAAAACTTTCACTACCGGTTGTGATCACAACTTTTCAACACCATCATTTTCACAGCCCACTAGATTAACATAATGAAAAATTGAGGAGAAGTGAGCCAAAAGGTTTTGATAGAAAATGGAGCAAAGACCATCATTATGCTAAAAAGAAGTTATTTTACATTGAAGGTGCTAATGATGAAGAAGATGATGTAGAATTACATGATGTAGATGTAGAAGTTCTTGAGGAGGAATTTGAAGACTCTCAGCCTACTATTTCATGTCATGCCCTATCAAGTGTTATTAATCCCCAAAATCTTAAGGTGATGGGTTTTCTTAATAAATAGAAGGTCACTATCTTGATTGATTCTAAGAGCACACACAATTTCATCCACAGTAAGGTGGCTACTCATTTGAACTATTTCATTTATACATCTCTAAAATTTTAGGTTATGATTGGAGATGGTGTTACAATTAGCTATTTAGGAAAATGTTATAGTATTAAGTTGGCCATGGGAGACTACTTATTGGATTCTCCTATATTTGTTACTTTAATGGGTGGAGTTGATATTATTTTGGGAGTCCAGTGGCTCACCACTTTTGGCACTATTGAGATGAATTTTCAAGAATTATGCATGCATTTTGATTTTGAAGAAATTACTTTTGAGATAAGAGGATTAAAGGCTAAATCTCTCCAACTTGTTATCTCCCATCAAATGACAAATATTGTCCATAAGGGTGTTGAGGGATTTTTACCTCAATTATTTTCTATGGAAGTATAGCCAACTCATCCATCTCCACCTCTTGATCTACAACAAATAATTGATTCTAATTCTATTATTTTTGGAGACATGCCAAAAGGAATTCCACCTAGCTGCACACATGATCATGCTCACACTTATTCTTGAGAGTAAACCACCCAATGTTAGGCCATATAGGTATCCTTATACCCAAAAAAGTGAAATTTAAAAGATGGTACAAGAGATGTTAGATGTAGGAATCATTCACCATAGCCAAAGTGAATACTCTTCACCAGTTGTCATGGTGAGAAAGAAATATGACACTTGGAAGATGTGCCCTAACTACAAAGAACTCAACAAGTATACTATCAAAGATGATTTTTCAATTCCTATCATTGATGAATTTATAGATGAATTTAATGGTGATCTTTATTTCACCAAGTTAGATCTATGTTCTGGGTATCATCAAATTAGGATCCGTGATGAAGACATACCCAAAACTACTTTTAGGACTCATGAGGTCCATTATGAGTTTTTGGTTATGCCTTTTGGCCTAACAAAAGCACCATCTAATTTTTAGAGTTTGATGAATACTATTTTTAATCCATTTTTGAGGAGATTTGTTTTGGTATTATTTGATAATATCCTCATTTATAGTAAAATTTGGGCAGACCATTTGTAACATGTGAAACAGGTACTCTCCATTTTGGAAAAAAATCACTTATATTCCAAACCTTCCAAATGTACTTTTGGGGGATGATGAGGTTGAATTTTTTGGTAATTTGGTGTCTTAGGAAGGAGTGAAAGTGGATCCTAAAAAAATATATACAACGGTGGACTTGCCAATTCCTAAGACACTCAAGCAACTTGAAGGATTTTTTGGGCTTAATAGTTACTATCATAGATTTGTCAAAAATTATGGTAGTATTGCAGCCCCACTTACCTCTTTATTAAATAAAGACTCCTTTTAATGGACTAATGTAGCTACCTAGGCATTTGAACAATTTAAATTGGCTATGTGCACTACTCTAGTATTGGCCACTCCTTATTTTTCTAAGACTTTTGTGGTGGAATGTGATGTATCTGTGTATGGTATGGGTGCTATACTCATGCAAGAAGGTAGACCACTAGAATTTGAAAGTTGTCAACTCAAGGGTAAAAATCAGCACAAACCCATCTATAAGAAGGAAAATATGACCCTTTTGCATGTAGTCAAACAATGGAGACCTTATTTGATGGGTTGTTACTTTCAAGTAAAAACTGATCATGATAGTCTTAAATATTTTTTAGAACAAAGGTTATCATTTTAAGAATAATAAAAATGGGTAACTAAGATGTTAGGCTATTATTTTGAAATATTCTACAAAAAAGGTAAGGATAATGTGGTGGTAGATGCACTATCTAGAAAAGATGAATCAGTTGAGGCATTGATATGTGGTATACCCATTTTATAAGTAGATTGGCTAGAGGAAACATGATTAGAATGGGAACATGATAGTACTATTCATGATTTGATTCAAAATCTTCAGCAATGTTTAGGTGGATTTGAAAAATTCACATGGAAAGGTAATGCATTATGGTATAAAAATAGATTGTACCTATGTAATAATTCTCTTCTTAAATAAAAAATCTTTTAAGAACTTCATGCAACTCCAATTGGGGGTCATTCAGGATTTTTGAAAAACTATCATACAATCAAGTAGGATTTTTTTTGGGAAGGTCTCAAGGGGGATGTCCAAAAATACGTGGTTGAATGTATGATCTATCAATAAAACAAAGGTGAAACCATCAAAACTCTGGGTCTTTTACATCCTTTATCTATCCCTAGCCAATGTTGGGAAGAGGTATCTATGGATTTCATTACAAGGTTACCAAGATCTAATGGTCAAAATTTTATCATGGTTATTATATATTGTCTTAGTGAGTATGCTCATTTTTGTTCATTATCCTAGCCATTTGTTGCTATTACAGTAGTTTCTAATTTTCTCAACATAGTTTAGAAACTACATGGGACCCCTACGATCATTGTTTGTGATAAAGATCCCATTTTTAGTAGTAATTTTTGGACTAAGTTATTTACATGTTTAGGCACCCAATCGGCCCATAGTTCATCCTATCATCTTCAATCCAATGGATAAATTGAGGTATTAAACAAATGTTTGGAAGGATGTCTCCATTATTTTATTTCTAATAAATAAGATAAATGGGTTCATTGGCTACCACTTGTTGAATGGTGGTATAATACTTATGTTCATAGTTCTTCCAAAATGTCTCCTTTTGTGGAACTATATGGATACCACCCTCCATCCATCACTTCAACCTTGAAGATCCATCCTAAGGTTCGTGTAATTGAAGAACATATTCACCATCAACATGAGGTCCTTGCAAGTTTTCATGAAAATTTAGCTATGGCCCATAATCACATGAAGCAATAAGTAGATCAACATAGAAGTGAGAGGAATTTTGACATTGGTGATTGGGTATTTTTTCACTTACATCCATATAAATATATGTCATTAAATCAACAAAAAAAGGATAACAAGTTGTCCCCTAAGTATTATGGGCCTTATCAGATGTTGCAAAAAATTGGCAATGTGGCCTATAAGTTAGATTTTCCTTCATTAACTTGCATACATCTAGTATTTCATGTATCATGCCTAAAAAAAGCCTTTTTACATATTTTTACCATTAAAAAAAATTACTAAAATTGGATGAGGAAGGTATATTTATTCTTGATCCTAAGGTGATCCTTCAATGGTGCACCAAACAACTACATTCTAGAGCAATTATAAAATACCTAATCAACTAGAAGAATATACCATGTGAAGATACCACTTAAGAGGATGAAGCATTTGTGAAACAACATCTAAAATTCCCATAATATTGAGGACAAAATTTTTTTGAAGTGGAAGGGCTTGATATTCCTTTAACCATTGGTGTGTCTAGGGATATGTGTGTCTGACTTGTGGCTTACATACCTATTTTATTTACTTGTTACATTTCTCTATGTTATTAGATAGGTCAGCTTATGGAATAACCTTGGCTAAGTAGACTATATATAGGAGGTATTGGTTAGTATTTAATCATCATGTTAATTATTCAACTATTAGTACATTGTTTTGGGGGTTGCCCCCTCGAAGTGGCTTTGCTATATTATCCAATATTTTATTCTATTATCAATTATCATTGTGTAATCTCTCATATTTTCTTATTTTATGAAATATAAAATACTTCTATTTGAATATCTAATTAATTTCATTACACATAGCAACCACGCTTCCCTATGAGTCACCAAAGATGTTGGCCATTTTTGGCCCACATAGGAGATTCTTGCATAGTTTGATGAAGTAGGCAGAAAAGATAGTGGACATTTTCATGCCTCTAGATCTTGCATGATGGTAGATTCAACTATAAATAATCATATGGGTATATTCATTTTGAATTATAGTTCATGTGTGACAATTTTTATCTCATGCGCTCTAGCACAAAAAAATATATGCATGGGCAAAGTTAGCTCCTAATTCATAATTTACTAAGTTTCCATACTTAGCCATTTTGGGCTAGAACAACATCAAGATTCATAAAGGATCATATGAACTAGTTGACTTTAACATTTTATATAAATTCATGGAAGTCTCAAATGGCCAATGGATCAAAAGGGTTGGTTCATTTTAGCATTAGGTTTATTCTCTTCAAAATTGGTACCCCCATGATCTTTATACTTCAAGTTATAAAATTTCAAAGTTAATCAGGAAATGATATACATCCACATGAACATCATTTTTAAGACCCATCAAGTGACTATTTGGATCCAAAATTCTTGGTGGGAACCTAAGGAGGAGTGCATGGTTGATAGGTGTCAAGTGTGTAGGAGCCTAGAGCAAGTCAAATGGTCAACAAATCCCAAGGACTAATGAGATATTAAGCTTGGAGTAGTAGGTCCCAAATGATCTATGGTCCATGGGTAATTATATCTCAATATATGATGGATCAAAATAAAGTTGAAGGGGGTTAACAATCCAAGGTGATTCTAACAGCCAATAGTAAATAAGTGAGTCAAGATATTCATCTAAATTCGATAAAGCATGTATGGAGCTAACTCGACAGGAAATTAAAAGAACCTAAACTTGAGTCTAACCCAAGTTGGTAGTGGAAGTAAAATAAAGAAGTTAGATATAAACTTAGACAGGACATGACATCAAACAAAATACTATCTATATGTAAAACTATAGGAAAACCAATATCCTTATATTGGTTTTCACCTATAGTTATCTCAAACCAGGATCTAAGGCACAAGAACAGATATGTGATTAGTGAGGAGACCATCCTGAGAAAGGCCCTCAACAAAATGATATTTAAATAAGGTAGGATGTGTCCCTAATAGATATAAATATATTATCTTTTTGATGAGATATAGTGTAGGATCAATAGATCAGAGCTTGGGGATTTAGAAAGTAGTAAGAGCATTCATTTCTAGCTAGATCACAACTTGCCACTTTTGGCAAGCTCTTGTCTTTTAGTGTAGCATAATAAAAATAGAATTATTTAGAGGCTTATGAGTAAATCATAAATATCTTCCTCATAATGACTTATTCTGATTGGACCAAAATCTTAGTGAAACATCTTTTGAATCTGATAGCTCATTAATTGTCATGAATAATGTGCTTCTCCCTTTCTCCCTCTCTCATCTTCCTCTTCTCCTATATTAACCCTTGATTTCTATTTTTTGAGATAATATCTTGGGAACCTTATATTTTAGACTTTGTTTTATCTTTTTGAGAGATGAGACATTCCTTGATATACTACAAAGTATACTCATCTTGATTAGGGTCAACCATATCAAGAATATATAAGAACTATCTCTTAATGTAATAGGACTTTCTTTGCCTATCTTTTGCCTAGAATCTTTATTTGACAAATTATGAACTATGGCATTATGTGAAGGAGAATATTACTCACTCATAGTCCTTATTTATAACTTGGTTTAGGGGATTTTAAATGGTTTTTATAGGTCTAGATTAATGTTCTATTCTAAACTTCTCCTATCAAATACTTATGTAAATTAGCTTGATCTCAAGGTTGTGCAAGCTAGTACTATCCTTTATTGATCTAATGTGGGGTTGAGATTATGGGAGTTCCCTTTTAAATTTTGTGTATCACTTGTTTATATTTTTTAGGATCCCTCTCTCTTTTTAACCCTTTTCCCATGAAGCATTAGGCTTAGTTTTAGTCTTAGGTGAGCATCAAAGAGGAAGTCAACCTACTCCAGAGGTTCAAGCCTAACATAGGTGACCCATAGCTTTGGGCTGTTCCCATGTTTGACTAGGGTTTTATTGAGGAAGCAAAAATAACCTCCTTTCTCACCTTAGGGTTCAATTCTTGATGATAATAGTAACAAAAAAATAAAAATAAAAAATCACAAAAAGTGTATAAATAACTTTATTTTTAAAGGAAATTATTTTTTTCATTTTCCTATTTTAGAAGTACATATAATGTAAGCGGATAAATTTACCATCTTAGTATCACTCTTTTCTACACACTATCAAATCATGACAATCAAAAAATTGACAATCAAAATAAATCCCAACAAACCCACTTGGATTGCATCACCAAGGGGAAAGTTGACCTAGTGTTCTAGTTGAGTATAAATAATTGGTTAGTAGTATATAGGCTAATCACTCAAAAACCTTATTACTACAGGGCCATAAAGTGAGGTAGTAGGCCTCAATACCATGCCATGTAATACCACTAATCTAGAATTATGAATCTTTGTACCTTTATGTATATCAAGGTTCCCCTGTTTAAATAATCTCAAAACCAAACATAGCTTGCCACTTTTTAAAACCTTCATTAACCTATCACCCATCACATTCTAAATTTTATTTATTAATAAAATTGAAAATAATTAAGTACATTCAAATAGAGTGTATGATTTTCCTCATTAAAAATGAGATAATCCAAATGAGTTGTGTGCTTTTACATTTATATTATATTTTTATTACATGGTTATAATATGATAATAGTCACTAAAAAAAAAAAGTCACCACACTCATACTCCTCAATGGAACACTCACCAAGCCACCTACCTCTCTTAATTCCATCAAGGATGGTCACCCTCAATTTTATCCTTAAGGTGATCCTAATTTTCAAATATATTGGATGATAATATGATCACCTTGAACTATTACCTTATCACACGATCCATAAGAATCCATATTTCCCCTCATGTCCAAACCTCCTAATATTTTTATGGCATGCTAAAACACACACACACACACACACACACACACACACACACACACACACACACACCCACACACACACACACACACACACACACACACACACACACACACACACACACACACACACACACACACACACACACACACACACATTCCATATATTTAATTATGAGTTAGAATTTTATGGTTTTAGATTATGCTAATTTGTTGTGGTTTATGGATTTATATTATGTGATGTATTTTGATTTTTTCCATGATTATGGATTTATTATATGATTTATATAATGATATAAAATGATGTATTTTAAAGTTTGAATTATGTTTTTATGGATGAAAATTATGGGATAAACTATAGTGATTAATGGTTTTATAGTTTGAATTTTATGGGATTTTGTGGATTATAAATTTAATCAAAGGATATATATATATATATATATATATATATATATATATATAAACTAATGAATGTACATAATCAGAAGTCTCAAAAAATACAAAATGGTTCTCTATCTAGTATAATGTATAAAATATAACTAATTAGTAAATTGAATGCATCTAAAATTGATGTTATCTCCATACCCACCTCCATCCTTACCTCCATACTTGTCATCTTTCCACTATACTACACTCCTTAGGCTAGCTAAATCACCATGAGTCTACCATGATGATATCAATTGTGTCAATAAATAGGTAACATAATGGGGTTCCTCTAACATAGCTGCTTGGAACAAAGTAAACAGCATGGAAATTCAGCTAAGCGAGATCCCTGTGAAGCTCAAATCTTACGAAATCAATCTCTGGGAGTTAATAAAGGATAACAGAAAGAAAATGGATGAAGTAACATCTAACATTTGTGCAACAGCTATCAATATAGGTAAACGAGCCAATGAGTAGACCAAAGCACTAGAGGGTCCCAGCAAAAAGACAAGGCAAAGTTCCAGAAAGAAAGATACACAAAAAGGAGCTTTGCTGGAGGTTACCACATAGGAAACTGCTTTGAAAGAAAAAGAAGCCATGAACTTGATTCTGGAACTGGATGAATAATCTGGTCCTTCTTGGTGGTAAAGAAACTAGTACAGTTCTTTGTTTTTTGCTTGTTAGCTTTTGTTTGTTGTTTCTCCAGACTTCTGTATCTGGGTTTTGATCGGATGTATCTCTGATGGTTTTAGGACCATTCAAAACCTGATTTTACTACTTCTTTGTAGTGTTTTTTAGGCATTGCCTGTGGGCGTTGTTGTTTTTTTTGTTTTTTTACTCTTTGTTAAAGGGTTTTGGGGCCCCTTCAAAATCTGCTTTGACCTCTAATCTAAAACATAATTGGGTTCCTCTGATAGCCACTCTAGTATGATCTAATCATAATATCATATCTCTATATTAATATCTTGATATATATCCAAGATCATTTTCCATCCCTATCAGGTGATAGATCCTAATCCCATGTACCTGGTTTCCCTACAACCACCATAGCACCTCCCCTCAATCTATCCCTCTCTACCTAAACACTTATGATGATATTACACTTCCTAATCATGAATCCCCTATAGTACCTCCATATAGACCTATAAATAATCATATCTCCCCTTTATATCTATCAATCTCCCCTGTAGTTTGGTCACCTTTTCTTGTAATGCATCATGTTCATCTGTTAGTGATTCATGCTCTATAATAGTCATCTACATATCTACCTCAGCTAGCTCCTCTTTCCCTACCTCTTTTATCTCCACACCTCCTACATCATTCCAAAGTTATACTACTCTCTCCTACCTCTATTCCATATAATCCTCCCACCATAATGAATATGCTAGTGTAAATCTTACATCATACACATCTATAGCCACTAGTTCTTACTATGTGTTAGGAACCCATGGAAGCACCATTGATTACCATGCAACTAAACATGCAGAAATAACCAGAAGCAATAAGTAACTAGAATTTAGAAATAACATAGAATATGAGAGACAATACCCAATTGTATTAATACTCTTCCAGAAGGAAATACAACAAAGAAGATTGCCACAGTTCTTCCTTACACACCTCTAGGGTTCCCACACCTCTAGGGCATAAACAGTAAATCTCTTCAAGAGCTCACTCTCTCTCTTATGGTCCCAACACACAACTCAAACATAGAGTTGGTGTTCACCTCCAACCAGTCAGTATCCACTACTGCCAGTACACCGAGTATACACACATACTCAACCAAGTATACACTGCAATCCAAGTAGATCTCCCATTAACTTGCAACAACCTACAACTCAAATGATCTTACTTATGGAAGGATATACCTTGCCTTCCTCTTTGCTCAATAAACGAGTACACACCGTACTCCAAGTAGATATCTCTTGATCTTGCTACATGTTGTGTTGTTGTCCTCCCTGATCTTGCACACCTATAAATCAATTTGGTTATGCACACCTAAAAACCTAGATCCCACACCCACATACACCTACAGATCAACTGATCTTAGTTACCCGAAAGGAACTACCTTGCCTTCCTCTATTTGCTCTTTGATGTGTTGATGTCACCTTTGATCCTGATGCTACCTACAGATTTCCTTTGACCTCGCACACACACACACACACACACACCATGTAGATCTCCAAAGGTGGCCTTACACACCTGCTAACCAAGATCCTACATACATGAAGAACCCTTTTGATTCTCCAAACCAGCACCCACACTTGGCACTGTGGCACTAAGAGGAACACACCTTGCTCTCTTCACACACAGAAGGAGCTAATATTTGCTCTCTTACTCTCTAGCACACTTTTACAATACAGCCCATGAGTCTATTATATATATCTCATGAAAATAATAATTAGACATCTAATTACAATAATTAGATCCATAGCTCAAGACTATAATTATCCTTCTTACATGCAAACAACCGGTTCATTAATGAACTGTCTGTGGAACTCATAGTTTGAAACTGCACAGGTGACTGACGTCAGTCCCTGTCTGCCTGGGCGTGACCAATGTCAGCGGATCCCTGACCATCGTCAGTAACTTCTTGTCTCCACCTGACTGACGTCGGCTGGCCTAACTAACACTAGTGACTGTAACACTCAGCACCCTCTTCCAATGTCTACATCAGTGAAGCTTTTAGCTGCACAACCTAACAATCTCCCACTTGGAGATAAATAACTACATTGTACCTGTACTTATACTCCATCTAATCTATTTCCTAGATTGTATCCCTCTTCAAGCTCAATTTTGAAGACCAACTACCACAAAACCTGTGGTGAACCTCCTATCATCCAAGTAACCTACTGCATCCACATCTACAAACCCATGTAGAAAATAACTTGACCCTACATAACATGTCAACCTGCTGCTGGTCCCTCTCAAATACCTAAGAATCCACTGAACTTCCCTCTAGTTCTTCTTTCCCAGATCAGCTCCAAACTTTCTGACAGCACCCACTACTGGGGCAAAATCAGGGAGTACACTTGTACTCAACCTCATCATGTGATTGGGGACCTTATTCTGTGAACTATCCATCCATAGTTGTGATGCCCTACTCTGTATCCTGGACTACCTTCACACAATCATCTTGTGACAACATCAACTTGTGATCTCCCTGTCTCTAGGATTACTCATGCCAAAGAATTTCACTGCTCCCAAATCCTTCATGGCAAACCACTAAACTAACCTTACCTTTAGCTCAGCAAAACCCTGTATATCTAAACCTGCTAGCTAGCATACCATCAACATACAGTAATAGGATAATGTTGCAATCATCATTCACTTGGTAAGACAAACACAATGGTTACACTGACATTGACTAAAGCCCTGCTTTGTCATCCACCTATCAAACCCTATACCACTATCCTATAGCTTCCTCAAAACCATATGACCTGGCCTTCTATCTCATCTGTCCATTCTCTCTATTCTTTAACCAATGAATCCATTTGTCTTTTAATTCTTTCTTCTAGCTGGCAACCCTACCAAATCTCCTATTTAGTTCTACATCCTAATCATGCCATGCTCCCACTGTTTCTTGGATCCTTCCTGCTCTGCAGTGAGTAACGAGTATAAAGAAGAGGAAAAATGAATTTGAGGCTTACTTACAACTTTTAATCCTCCATATGGGCATTTGAGACTCCTTGACAGCTTGCTGTCTGTCCAAAATCTATCTCAGTGACCAACCTCGGTCACCACACAATCTGCATCTGACCGATGTCAGTTTCCATGCGACTATCCTTTCTGCCAATGCTAGTTTTTTGACCAACATCTGTCTTACCTAGTCACTGATGTTGATTCTATGACCGACACCGATAGACACCCTACCTGACACCACTAGCTCTGGTCTATACATGACTAACATCGGCACCTATCTGTTTGATGTTGGTTCCCCTTGACCGATGCTGGTAACTGTGTTCACCTGTGAGTGATGAATTTTTACCTACGAGCTCTCTATGGATAAAAACCCTATCCAAACCGCCCTGCTCAGAGATGTCCAACATTCTCCACTAATCTCTGTCTGTCATCTCCTCCAAAAACACCAAGGCTTTCCAGTTCTCAAGTCTGTCAAACACATCTGACTTCCTCTTAAGAACATGCATCTCTTTCTTGCTCATGTGACCAACCTACAAAGCCACATCTTCGCAACAAAAGAAGAATCAGTAATATAAGTAGATAGATAAAGGATACCTACTTTGTTACCACCAACTAATTCAAGTGCATCCACTATGAGAGTTCTTGTGCATCTCTCATCACCCAACTTTCCTGAAGCAATTAGCCACATCTTCAAGACTGGGACCTGTATGACCTTCTTCAACACCCATGTGTTGGCCGCATGCAATTTCAGCTTCACTTCACCTTTGCCAATACTTTGACAAGGCTCACCAACCCCTCTATTTTGGGTTGCATGGAAAGAGGCAACATAATCTATAAACCAAGATTCTACTTTATCCAAGAAACATCCTAGAGCATCCTGTGCAACAACACCTGTAATATCTATTTCTTCAGTTCCTTCATGCTGATCTTCTACCAACCAACAATATTTATTTACCTACTCTTTCTTTTCATAACATCATAATTGACCATTCGTGCCTTTGAATTCCTTCATTCTTAATGTACTTTCTTCTACCGTTGCTATACTCCCACTCAATCAAAAACCTCTGAGACTGACCTGTAACCAAACACAAACCTGCTCCCTACAACCTTAGCTTTGATACCAACTATTACGAACCCATGGAAGCACCATTGATTACCATGCAACTAAACATGCGGAAATAACCAGAAGCAATAAGTAACTAGAATTTAGAAATAACACATACTATGAGAGACAATACCCAATTGTATTAATACTCTTCCAGAAGGAAATACAACAAAGAAGATTGCCACAGTTCTTCTTCCTTGCACACCTCTAGGGCATAAACAGTAAATCTCTTCAAGAGATCACTCTCTCTTATGGTCCCAACACACAACTCAAACACAGAGTTGGTGTTCACCTCGAACCAGTCAGTATCCACTACTTCCAGTACACCGAGTATACACACATACTCAACCGAGTACACAACACACTCCAAGTAGATCTCCCATGAACTTGCAACAACCTAAAACTCAAATGATCTTACATATGGAAGGATCTACCTTGCCTTCCTCTTTGCTCAATAACTGAGTACACACTGTACTCCATGTAGATCTCTCTTGATCTTGCTACCTATTGTGTTGTTGTCCTCCTTGATCTTGCACACTTGCAAATCAATCTATTTTTACACACCTGAAAACCTGGATTTCACACCCACATACACCTGCAGATCAACCGATCTTACTTACCTAGAAGGAACTACCTTTCCTTCCTCTATTTGCTCTTTGATGTGTTGCTGTCACCTTTGATCCTATTGCTACCTGTAGATCTCCTTTGACCTCGCACACACACACACACCATATAGATCTCCAAATGTGGCCTTGCACACCTACTGGCCAAGATCCTACATACATTAAGAACCCTTCTAATTCTCCAAACTAGTGCCCACACTTGGCACTATGGCACTAGGAGGAACACACCTTGCTCTCTTCACACACAGAAGGAGCTAATATTTGTTCTCTTACTCTCTAGCACACTTTTACAATACATCCCATGAGTCTATTATATAGATCTCATGCAAATAATAATTAGACATATAATTACAATAATTAGATCCATAGCTCAAGACTATAATTATCCTTCTTACATGCAAAAAACCGGTTCATTAACAAACTATCCATGGAACTCACAGTTCAAAACTGCATAAGCGACCGACATCGGTCCCTGTCTGCCTGGGCATGACCGATGTCATCTGATCCCTATCTACCTAGGCATGACCAACATCATCTAATCCCTGACCATCATTGGTAGCTTCCTATCTCCACCTAACTAATGTCGATTGGCCTAACCGACACTGGTGACTGTGACACTCAGCACCCTCCTCTAATGTCTGCATCAGTGAAGCTTTTAGCTCCAAAACCTAACAATCTCCCACTTGGAGATAAATAGCTACACTGTACCTATACCTATACCCTGTCTAATTTGTTTCCTAGCTTGTATCCATCTTCAATCTCAATATTGAAGAACAACCACCACAAAACCTATGGTGAACCTCTTGTCATCTAAGTAACCTACTTCATCCGCATCTACAAACCCATGTAGAAAATAACTTGACCCTGCATAGCATGTCGACCTACTACTAGTCCCTCTAAAATACCTGAGAATCCACTGAACTTCCCTACAGTGCTTCTTTCCTGAATCAGCTTCAAACTTTCTGACAGCACCCACTACTGGGGCAAAATCAGGGAGTACACTTGTACTCAACCTCATTATGTGATTGGGGACCCTATTCTATGAGCTGTCCATCCATAGTTATGTTGCCCTGTTCTGCATCCTGCACTACCTTCACACAATCATCCTGTGACAACATCAACTTGTGAGCTCCCTTTCTCTAGGATTACTCATGTTAAAGAATTTTGCTGCTCCCAAATCCTTCATGGCAAACCACTGAACTAACCTTACCTTTAGCTTAGCAAAACCCTGTATGTCTAAACCTACTAGCTAGCATATCATCCACATATAGTAATAAGATAATTTTGAAATCATCATCCACCTGGTAAGACAAACCCAATGGTTACACTGACATTGACTAAAGCCCTGCTTTGTCATCCGCCTGTCAAAACCTATACCACTATCCTGCAGCTTCCTCAAGACCATATGACCTGGCCTTCTGTCTCATGTTTCCATTCTCTCTATTCTTTAACCAAGGAATCCATTCATCTTTCAGTGCTTTCTTCTAGCTGACAATCATACCAAATCTCCCATTTGGTTTTGCATCCTAATCATGCCATGCTCCCACTATTTCCTGGATCCTTCCTACTCTGTAGTGAGCAGTGAGTATAAAGAAGAGGAACAATGAATTTGAGGCCTACTTACCACTTTCAATCCTCTATATGGGCATTTGAGACTCCTTAATAGCTTGATATCCATCCAAAATATGTCTCAGTGATAGACATTGGTCACCGCACAATTTGCATCCGACCGATGTCAGTTTCCATGCGACTATCTTTTCTACCGATGCTAGTTTTATGACCGATGTCAGTCTTACCTAGTTGCCGATTTCAGTTCTATGACCAATGCCGATAGACACCATGCCTGACACCACTAGCTCTAGTCTACACATGACTGACATTGGCACCTATCTATTCGATGCCAGTTCCCCTTGACTGACACTGGTAACTGTGTTCACCTGTGAGTGATGACTTTTTACCCGTGACCTATCCATGGATCAAAACCCTGTCCAAACTGCCTTGCTCAGAGATACCCAATGTTCTCCATTGATCTTTATCTATCATCTTCTCTAGAAACACCAAGGCTTTCAAGTTCTTAAGTCTGTCAAATACATCTGACTTCCTCTTAAGAACATGCATCTCCTTCTTGCTCATGTGAACAAGCCTACAAAGCCACATCTTCACAATAGAAGAAGAATCAGTAATATAAGTAGATAGATAAAGGATGCCTACTTTGTTACCACCAGCTAATTTAAGTGCATCTATTGTGAGAGTTCTTGTGCATCTCTCATCACCCAACTTTCCTGAAGCAATTATCTGCATCTTCAAGACTGGGACCTGCATGACCTTCTTCAACACTCATGTGTTGGCCACCTATAATTTCAGCTTCACTTCCCCTTTGCCAATACTTTGACAAGGCTCACCAACCCCTCTATTTGGGGCTTCATGGAAAGAGGCAACAAAATCTATAAACCAAGATTCTACTTTATCCAAGAAACATCCCAGAGCAACCTGTACAACAACACCTGCAACATCTACTTCTTCAGTTCCTTCATGCTAATCTTCTACCAACCAACAATATTTCTTTACCTACTCTTTCTTTCCATAACACCGTAATTGACCATTCACGCCTTTGAATTCCTCCATTCTTACTGTACTTTCTTTTGTTGTTGCTATACTCCCACTCAATCAGAAACCCCTGAGAGTGACCTGTAACCAAACACAAACCTACTCCCTACAACCTTAGCTCTGATACCAACTGTTAGGAACCCATGGAAGCACCATTGATTACCATGAAATTAAACATGTAGAAATAACCAAAAGTAATAAGTAACTAGAATTTAGAAATAACACAGAATATGAGAGACAATACCCAATTGTATTAATACTCTTCCAGAAGGAAATACAAGAAAGAAGATTGCCACAGTTCTTCTTCCTTACACACCTCTAGGGCTCCCACACCTTTAGGGCATAAATAGTAAATCTCTTCAAGAGCTCACTCTCTCTCTTATGGTCCCAACACACAACTCAAACATAGAGTTGGTGTTCACCTCCAACCATTCAATATCTACTACTACCAATACGTTGAGTATACACACATACTCAACCGAGAACACAACGCACTCCAAGTAGATCTCCCATGAACTTGAAACAACCTGCAACTCAAATGATCTTACTTATGGAAGGATCTACCTTTCCTTCCTCTTTGCTCAATAACTGAGTACACACCGTACTCCAAGTAGATCTCTCTTGATCTTGCTACTTGTTGTGTTGCTATCCTCCCTAATCTTGCACACCTGCAAATCAATCTGGTTCTGCACACCTACAAACTTGGATCCCGCACCCACATACACCTATAGATCAACTGATCTTACGTACCTGGAAGGAACTACCTTGTCTTCCTCTATTTGCTCTTTGATGTGTTGTTGTCACCTTTGAGCTTGTTGCTACCTATAGATCTCCTTTGACCTCATACAGACACACACCTTGTAGATCTCCAAACGTGGCCTTGCACACCTATTGACCAAGATTTTACATAAATGAAGAACCCTTCTGATTCTCCAAACCAACACCCACACTTGGCACTGTAGCACTAGGAGGAACACACCTTGCTCTCTTCACACAAAGAAGGAGCTAATATTTGCTCTCTTACTCTCTATCACACTTTTACAATACAGCCCATGAGTCTATTATATAGATCTCATGCAAACAATAATTAGACATCTAATTACAATAATTAGATCTATAGCTCAAGACTATAATTAGCCTTCTTACATGCAAACAATTGGTTCATTAATGAACTATTTGTGGAATTCATAGTTTGAAACCACACAAGTGACTGACGTCGGTCCTTGTCTACTTGGGCATGACCAACGTCAATCGATCCCTGACCATCATCGGTAGCTTCCTGTCTCCACCTGACCGATGTCAGTTGGGCTGACTGATGTCAGTGACTCTGACACTCAGCACCCTCCTCCAATGTCTACAGCAGTGAAGCTTTTAGCTCCATAACCTAACAATCACCCACTTGGAGATAAACAACTACACTTTACCCATACCTGTACCCCATCTAATTTGTTTCCTAGCTTGTATCCCTCTTCAAGCTCAATCTTGAAGACCAACCACCACAAAACCTATGGTGAACCTCCTATCATCCAAGTAACCTACTGCATCCACATTTATAAACCCATGTAGAAAAGATCTTGACCCTGCATAGCATGTCAACCTACTGCTGGTCCCTCTCAGATACCTGAGAATCTACTGAACTTCCCTGCAGTGCTTCTTTCCCAGATCGGCTCCAAACTTTCTGATAACACCCACTATAGGGGAAAAATGAGGGAGTACACTTGTACTCAACCTCATCATGTGATTTGAGACCCTGTTCTATGAACTATCCATCCATAGGTGTGTTTCCCTATTTTGTATCCTTCACTACCTTCACACAATCATCCTGTGACAACATCAACTTGTGATCTCCCTGTCTCTAAGAATACTCATGCCAAAGAATTTTGATGCTCCCAAATCTTTCATGGCAAACCACTAAACTAACCTTACCTTTAGCTCAGGAAAACTCTATATGTCTGAACCTGCTAGCTAGCATACCATCCACATACAGTAATAGGATAATGTTGCAATCATCATCCACCTAGTAAGAAAAACACAATGGTTACACTGACATTGACTAAATCCCTTCTTTGTCATTCACCTGTCAAAACTTGTACCACTATCCTACAACTTCCTCAAGACCATATGACCTGGCCTTCTATCTCACATGTCCATTCTCTCTATTCTTTAACCAAGGAATCTATTCATCTTTTAGTGCTTTCTTCTGGCTGGAAACCCTACCAAATCTCTCATTTGGTTCTGCATCCTAATCATGCCATGCTCCCACTATTTCCTGGATCCTTCCTGCTCTACAGTGAGCAACGAGTATAAAGAAGAGGAACAATGAATTTGAGGCTTACTTACCACTTTTAGTCCTCCATATGGGCGTTTGAGACTCCTTGATAGCTTGTTGTCCACCCAAAATCCATCTCAGTGACCGACGTCGGTCACAACACAATCTATATTCAACTGATGTCAGTTCCCATGTGACTATCCTTTCTATCGACACCAGTTTTCTGACCGACGTCGGTCTTACCTAGTCACCAACGTCAGTTTTATGACTGACGCTAGCAGACACCTTGCCTGACACCACCAGCTCTAGTTTGCACATGACCAACATCGGCACCTATCTGTTTGATGCCAATTCCCCTTGACTGATGCTGGTAACTGTGTTCACCTGTGAGTGATGACTTTTTACTCGTGAGCTCTCCATGGATCAAAACCCTATCCAAACCGCCCTGCTCAGAGATGTCCAGTGTTCTCCACTGATCTCTATTTGTCATCTCCTCTAGAAACACCAAGGCTTTCCAGTTCTTAAGTCTATCAAACACATCTGACTTGCTTTTAAGAACATGCATCTCCTTCTTGCTCATGTGACCAAGACTACAAAGCCACGTCTTCACAACAAAAGAAGAATCAGTAATATAAGTAGATAGATAAAGGATACCTACTTTGTTACCACCAGCTAATTCAAGTGCATCTGTTGTGAGAATTTTTGTGCATCTCTCATCACCCAAATTTTTAGAAGTAATTAGCCGCATCTTCAAGACTGGGACCTGCATGACCTTCTTCAACACCCATGTGTTGGCCGCCTACAATTTCAGCTTCACTTCCCCTTTGCCAATAATTTGACAAGGCTCACCAACCCCTCTATTTTGGGCTACATGGAAAGAGGCAATAGAATCTATAAACCAAGATTCTACTTTATCCAAAAAACATACTAAAGCATCCTGTGCAACAACACCTGCAACATCTACTTCTTCAGATCTTTCATGTTGATCTTCTACCAACCAACAATATTTCTTTACCTGCTCTTTCTTTCCATAACACCGTAATTGACCATTCATGCCTTTGAATTCCTCCATTCTAAGTGTACTTTCTTCTACCGTTGCTATACTCCCACTCAATCAGAAACCCCTGAGAATGACCTATAACCAAACACAAACCTGCTCCCTATAACCTTAGCTCTGATACCAACTATTAGGAACCCATGGAAGCACCATTGATTACCATGTAACTAAACATGCAGAAATAACTATAAGTAATAAGTAACTAGAATTTAGAAATAACACAAAATATTAGAGACAATACCCAATTGTATTAATACTCTTCCAAAAAGAAATACAACAAAGAAGATTGCCACAGTTCTTCTTCCTTACACACCTCTAGGGCTCCCACACCTCTAGGGCATAAAAAGTAAATCTCTTCAAGAGCTCACTCTCTCTCTTATGGTCCCAACACATAACTCAAACATAGAGTTGGTGTTCACCTCCAACTAGTCAGTTTCCACTACTGCCAGTACACTGAGTATACACACATACTCAATTGAGTACACAATGCACTCCAAGTAGATCTCCCATGAACTTGTAACAACCTACAACTCAAATGATCTTACTTTTGGAAGGATCTACCTTGTCTTCCTCTTTGCTCAATAACTGTGTACACACCGTACTCCAAGTAGATATTTCTTGATCTTGCTACCTATTGTGCTGATGTCCTCCATGATCTTGCACACCTGTAAATCAATTTGGTTCTGCACACCTACAAACTTGGATCCCGCACCCACATACACATGCAGATCAACCAATCTTACTTACCTAGAAGGAACTACCTTGCCTTCCTCTATTTTCTCTTTGATGTGTTGCTGTCACCTTTGATCCTACTTCTACCTATAGATCTCCTTTAACCTCACACACACACACACCATGTAGATCTCAAAATGTGGCCTTGCACACCTACTGACCAAGATCCTTCATACATCAAGAACCCTTCTGATTCTCCAAACCATCACCCACACTTGGCACTGTGGCACTAGGAGGAACACACCTTGCTCTCTTTACACATAGAAGGAGCTAATATTTGCTCTCTTACTCTCTAGCACACTTTTACAATATAGACCATGAGTCTATTATATAGATCTTATACAAGCAATAATTAGATCCACAACTCAAGACTATAATTAGCATTCTTACATGCAAACAACTGGTTCATTAACAAATCGTCCATGGAACTCATAGTTTAGAACTGCACAGGTAACTGATGTCGATCCCTATCTGCCTGGGTGTGACTGGCATCAGCCGATCCCTGACCATCATCAGTAGCTTCCTATCTCCACCTGACTGACGTTGGTTGGCCTATCCAATGTTGGTGACTATGACACTCAGCACCCTCCTCTAATGTCTACATCAGTGAAGCTTTTAGCTCTAGAACCTAACAATCTCCCACTTGGAGATAAATAACTACATTGTACCTATACCTATACCCCATGTAATCTATTTCCTGGATTGTATCCCTCTTCAAACTCAATCTTGAGGACCAACCACCACAAAACCTGTGGTGAACCTCCTGTCATCCAAGTAACCTACTACATTTGTATCTATAAACCCATGTAGAAAAGAACTTGACCCTGCATTGCATGTCGACCTACTGCTGGTCCCTCTCAGATACCTGAGAATCCATTGAACTGCCCTCTAGTGCTTCTTTCTAGGATCGGCTCCAAACTTTCTGACACCACCCACTACTAGGGCAAAATCAGGGAGTACACTTATACTCAACCTCATCATGTGATTGGGGACCCTGTTCTTTGAACTGTCCATCCATAGGTGTGCTTCCATGTTCTGCATCCTGCACTACCTTCACACAATCATCTTGTGACAACATCAACTTGTGATCTCCCTATCTCTAGGATTAATCATGCCAAAGAATTTCACTGCTCCCAAATCCTTCATGGAAAACCACTAAACTAACCTTACCTTTAACTCAGCAAAACCCTATATGTCTAAACTTGCTAGCTAGAATACCATCCACATACAGTAACAAGATAATGTTGTAATCATCATCCACATGGTAAGACAAACACAATGGTTACACTGACATTGACTAAAACCCTACTTTGTCATCCACCTGTCAATACTTGTACCACTATCTTGCAGCTTCCTCAAGACCATATGACTTGGCCTTCTATCTCACGTGTCCATTCTCTCTATTCTTTAACCAAGGAATCCATTCGTCTTTCAGTGCTTTCTTCCAGCTAGCAACCCTACCAAATCTCCCATTTGGTTCTGCATCCTAATCATGCCATGCTCCCACTATTTCCTAGATCCTTCCTGCTCTACAGTGAGCAACGAGTATAAAAAAGAGAAACAATGAATTTGAGGCTTACTTACCACTTTCAGTCCTCCATATGGGTGTTTGAGACTCCTTGACAACTTGTTGTCTGCCCAAAATCCATCTCAATGACCGACCTCAGTCACCACACAATCTGCATCTAATTGATGTCAGTTCCCATGCGACTGTCCTTTCTACCGACACCAATTTTTTGACCGATGTCAGTCTTACTTGGTCACTGACATCAGTTCTATGACCGATGCTAGTAGACACCTTGCCTGACACCACCGGCTTTGGTCTGCACATGACTGACATTGGCACCTGTCTGTTCGACTCCGATTACCCTTGACCGATGCCGTTAATTATGTTCACTTGTGAGTGATGACTTTTTACCCGCAAGCTCTCCTTGGATCAAAACCCTATCCAAACTTCCTTGCTCAGAGATGTCGAGTGTTCTCCACTAATCTCTATCTGTCATCTCCTCTAGAAACACCAAGGCTTTCTAGTTCTTAATTCTGTCAAACACATCTGACTTTCTCTTAAGAACATGCATTTCCTTCTTGCTCATGTGACCAAACCTACAAAGCCACGTCTTCACAACAGAAGAAGAATCAGTAATATAAGTAGATAGATAAAGGATACCTACTTTTTTACCACCATGTAATTCAAGTGCATCCACTGTGAGAGTTCTTGTGCATCTCTCATCACCCAACTTTCCTAAAGCAATTAGCCGCATCTTCAAGACTGGGACCTGCATGACCTTCTTCAACACCCATGTGTTGGCTGCCTGCAATTTCAAGTTCACTTCCCCTTTGCCAATACTTTGACAAGGCTCACCAAACCCTCTATTTGGGGCTGCATGGAAAGAGGTAACAGAATCTATAAACCAAGATTCTACTTTATCCAAGAAACATCTCAGAGCATCATGTGCAACAACACCTACAACATCTACTTTTTCAGTTCCTTTATGATGATCTTCTACCAACCAACAATATTTCTTTAACTGCTCTTTCTTTCCATAACACTGTAATTAACCATTCGTGCCTTTGAATTCCTCCATTTTTAGTGTACTTTCTTCTGCCATTACTATACTCTCACTGAATCAAAAACCCCTGAGAGTGACCTGTAGCCAAACACAAACTTGCTCCCTACAACCTTAGCTCTGATACCAACTGTTAGGAACCCATGGAAGCACCATTGATTACCATGCAACTAAACATGCAGAAATAACCAAAAGCAATAAGTAACTATCTTTTAGAAATAACACAAAATATGAGAGACAATACCCAATTGTATTAATACTCTTCCAGAATGAAATACAACAAAGAAGATTGCCACAGTTCTTCTTCCTTAAACACTTCTAGGGCTCCCACACCTCTAGGGCATAAACAATAAATCTCTTCAAGAGCTCATTCTCTCTCTTACGGTCCCAACACACAACTCAAACACAGAGTTGGTATTCACCTCCAACCAGTCAGTATCCACTACTTCCAGTAAACCGAGTATACACACATACTCAATCGAGTACACAATGCACTCCAAGTAGATCTCCCATGAACTTGCAACAACCTGCAACTCAAATGATCTTACTTATGGAAGTATTTACCTTGCCTTCCTCTTTGCTCAATAATCAAGTACACACCATACTCTAATTAGATCTCTCTTGATTTTGCTACCTATTGTGTTGTTGTCCTCCTTGATCTTGCACACCTGCAAATTGATCTTGTTCTGCACACCTACAAACCTGGATCCCGCACCCACAGACACCTGTAGATCAACCAATCTTACTTACCTAAAAGGAACTACCTTGCCTTCCTCTATTTGTTCTTTCATGTGGTTTTATCACCTTTGATCCTGCTGCTACCTGTGGATCTCCAATGACCTCAAACACACACACACACACCATGTAGATCTCCAAACATGGCCTTGCACACCTAAAGACCAAGATCCTACATACATGAAGAACCCTTCTGATTCTCCAAACCAACACCCACACTTGGCACTGTGGCACTAGGAGGAACACACCTTGCTCTCTTCACACACAAAAGGAGCTAATATTTGCTCTCTTATTCTCTAGCACACTTTTATAATACAGCCCATGAGTCTATTATATAAATCTCATGCGAACAATAATTAGACATCTAATTACAATAATTAAATCCATAGCTCAAGACTATAATTAGCCTTATTACATGCAAATAACTAGTTTGTTAATGAACTATATGTGGAACTTGCAGTTTAGAATCACACAGATGACCGACGTCGGTCCCTATTTGCTTGGGCGTGACCGATGTCAGCCAATCCTTGACCATCTTCGGTAGCTTCCTTTCTCCACCTGACTGACGTCAGTTGGCATAACCGACGTCAGTGACTATGACACTCAACACCCTCCTCCAATGTCTACATCAGTGAAGCTTTTAGCTGCACAACCTAAAAATCTCCCACTTGGAGATAAACAGCTACACTTTACCTATACCTGTAGCCCATCTAATCTGTTTCCTGGCTTGTATCCCTTTTAAAGCTCAATCTTGAAGACTAACCACCATAAAACCTGTGGTGAACCTCTTGTCATCCAAGTAACCTGCTACATCCGCATCTACAAACCCATGTAGAAAATAACATGACCCTACATAGCATGTCAACCTATTGCTGGTCCCTCTCAAATACCTTAGAATCCACTGAATTGCCCTCCAGTGCTTATTTCCCGGATTGGCTCCAAACTTTCTGACAACACCCACTACTAGAGCAAAATTAGGGAGTACACTTGTACTCAACCTCATCATGTGATTGGGGACCCTGTTCTTTGAACTGTCCATCCATAGGTGTGTTTCTCTGTTCTACATCCTAGACTACCTTCACACAATCATCCTATGATAACATCAACTTGTGATCTCCTTGTCTCTAGGATTACTCATTCCAAAGAATTTCACTGCTCCCAAATCCTTCCTGGCAAACCACTGAACTAACCTTGCCTTTAGCTTAGTAAAACCTTGTATGTCTGAACCTGCTAACTAGTATACCATCCACATATAGTAACAAGATAATGTTGCAATCATCATCCACCTAGTAAGACAAACACAATGGTTACACTGACATTTACTAAAGCCTTACTTTGTCATCCACCTGTCAAAACCTGTACCACTGTCTTGTAGCTTCCTCAAGACCATATGACCTGGCCTGCTATCTCACATTTTCATTCTCTCTATTCTTTAACCAAGGAATCGATTCATCTTTCAGTGCTTTCTTCCAGCTGGCAACCCTCCCAAATCTTCTGTTTGGTTTTTCATCCTAATCATGCCATGCTCCCACTATTTCTTGGATCCTTCATGCTCTGTAGTGAGCAACGAGTATAAAGAAGAGGAACAACAAATTTGAGGCTTACTTACCACTTTCAGTCCTCCATATGGGCATTTGAGACTCCTTGACAGCTTGCTATCCACCCAAAATCTGTCTCAGTGACTGACCTTAGTCACCACACAATCTGCATCTGACCGATGTCAGTTCCCATGCGAATATCCTTTCTATCGATGCCGGTTTTTTGACCGACGTCAGTCTTACTTGGTCACCAATGTTATTTCTATGAATGACATTGGTAGACACCCTACTTGACACCACCACCTCTACTCTGCACATGACTAACATCGGCACCTATCTGTTCGATGCCAGTTCCCCTTGAAGACACCGGTAATTGTGTTCACCTGTGAGTGATGACTTTTTACTCGTGAGCTCTCCATCCATCAAAACCCTATCCAAATTGCCCTGCTCAAATATGTCCAACATTCTCCACTGATCTCTATTCATCATCTCCTCCAGAAACACCAAGGCTTTCCAGTTCTAAAGTCTATCAAATGAATCTGAATTCCTCTTAAGAACATGCATCTCCTTCTTGCTCATGTTACCAAGCCTACAAAGCCACATCTTTGCAATAGAAAAAGAATCAATAGTATAAGTAGATAGATAAAGGATACCTACTTTGTTACCACTAGCTAATTCAAGTGCATCCATTGTAAGAGTTTTTGTGCATCTCTCATCACCCAACTTTCTGGAAGTAATTAGCCGCATCTTCAAGACTGAGACCTACATGACCTTCTTCAACACCCATGTGTTGGCTACCTACAATTTTAGGTTCACTTCCCCTTTGCCAATACTTTGACAAGGCTCACCAACCCCTCTATTTAGGGCTGCATGGAAAGAGGCAACATAATCTATAAACCAAGATTCTACTTTATCCAAAAAACATCCTAGAGCATCTTATGCAACAACACCTACAACATCTACTTCTTCAGTGCCTTCATGTTGATCTTCTACCAACCAACAATATTTCTTTACCTTCTCTTTCTTTCCATAACACCGTAATTGACCATTCATGCCTTTGAATTCCTCCATTCTTAGTGTACTTTCTTCTGCCATTGCTATACTCCCACTCAATCAAAAACCCTTGAGAGTGACCTATAACCAAACACAATACTGCTTCCTGCAACTTTATCTCTAATACCAACTGTTAGGAACCCATAGAAGCACCATTGATTACCATGCAACTAAACATGCAAAAATAACCAAAAGCAATAAGTAACTAGAATTCAGAAATAACACAGAATATGAGAGACAATACCCAATTATATTAATACTCTTTCAAAAGGAAATACAACAAAGAAGATTGCCACAGTTCTTCTTCCTTACACACCTCTAGGGATCCCACACCTCTAGGGCATAAATAGTAAATATCTTTAAGAGTTCACTCTCTCTCTTATGGTCCCAACACACAACTCAAACACAAAGTTGGTGTTCACCTCCAACCAGTCAATATCCACTAATGCCAGTACACTGAGTATACACACATACTCAACTGAGTACATAATGCATTCCAAGTAGATATCCCATGAACTTGCAACAACCTGCAACTCAAATGATATTACTTATAGAAGGATCTACCTTGCCTTCCTCTTTGCTCAATAACTGAGTACACATCATACTCCAAGTAGATCTCTCTTCATCTTTCTACCTATCATGTTGTTGTCCTCCATGATCTTACACACTTGCATATCAATCTGGTTCTGCACACCTATAAACTTGGATCCTGCACCCACATACAACTATAGATCAACCTATCTTACTTACCTAGAAGGAACTACCTTGCCTTCCTCTATTTTCTCTTTGATGTGTTTCTATCACCTTTGATCATGTTGCTCCCTATAGATCTCCTTTGACCTCACACACACACACACAAACACACACACAAACACACACACACACACACACACACACACACACACACACACACACCATGTAGATATCTAAATGTAGCCTTACAAACCTATTGACCATGATCCTACATACATGAAGAACCCTTTTGATTCTCCAAACCAACACCCACACTTGGCACTGTGGCACTAGGAGGAACACACCTTGCTCTCTTCACACACAGAAGGAGCTAATATTTGCTCTCTTATTCTCTAGCACACTTTTAAAATACAACCCATGAGTCTATTATATAGATCTCATGCAAATAATAATTAGACATCTAATTACAATAATTAGATCCATAGCCCAAGACTATAATTAGCCTTCTTACATGCAAACAACTAGTTCGTTAATGAACTGTCTGTAGAACTCACAGTTTGAAACCACACAGGTGACCGATGTCGGTCCTTATCTGCCTAGGCATGACCGACATCGGCTGATCCGTAACCATCGTTGGTAGCTTCCTATCTCCACCTGACTGACGTCGATTGGCCTGATTGACATCGGTGACTGTGACACTCAACACCCTCCTCCAATGTTTGCATCAATGAAGCTTTTAGCTCCACAACCTAACACTGTGGTCCTTTTTAGGGATCATATAGTGGGCCTCTAGTATCCTAGTATCTATATCATCCCTCTTGTATAGTTTTGGTGTGTTTGGGATCCCTTGTATCAACCCAAACTATCTCCTCACCCTCTCAAATTATAAATAATCTAGGTTCTCCACTCTCCTCCCATGTAACCACATATCTAGTTATCTCTTAGCTAGCTTTCCCTCTACCCTAGGCCATGCTAGAAACTCCACATATGGCATTCAAATATAATATCCATCCTATAACCCCTCTATCACCCACTGATAATATGCAAACTCATGTACAATCACATTAATGAAAGGTCTCATAAGGTCTTCCTTCCACTGAAGGAAGCCCACACTATATTTTATCTAGTGCCATCATGTCGATGCAGTGCCAAATGGGTAGACAATTATAATGTGCTCATAATCCCTTAACTATAGAAAAAAGGTCACAACCAACCCAAAACTCTATTTTTTACTCCATACCCACAACTCTATGTACACATGTGAAAGAAGGGTTGGTGCCCACACAAATAATGTGTAATGCTCCCACATATCTACAACCACACCAATCAAACTCTAAAAAAATTGGCCTCCCCCTAAATTTGGTAATGCACGGTAGGAGATGGCTAGCATCATTATCATCATCATCATCATCATCATCATCATCATCATCATCATCATCATTAATATTCTCCCATCTACATCCTCTTTATATAGAACCTTAAAAACAAAAACCATAGTTATGAATGTGATATCTATGGCATCTTATCCATACAAATGTGCCAATTTTATTTCATGTCCCCTCTCATCCACTAGTATAATCATTACACCTTGAACTATTAGTCATAGTATATGATATATATCCTCTACCATCATGGTGATATCTCCTATCGATAGCCAAAAGCTCCCTATAGTCACATCCCATTTCTCTAAAAATTATACCAATATCCCCACATCTCTATATACACATAAATAATGGTGTAAGCCTCCAAAACATATATCCTCCATGTGATTCGAATCATCATCACTCAATCATTTAACATCTCTAATAGTGGTGTAACCTAGTCCTGTATCATCAATTGATTTCATGCCTGCACTTATAGGTTAGCCTTTGTAATCTTTTTATCCTATACTCCTAATCTCTCTTAACATTTTCCTATCATTATTTAAATTTTTAATGATCTTATAAAATCAATAATAATCCTCAAAGTTTTATGTTGATTATGTGTCAATCTATGATGATCTGAAGGTAATCAATGTATGCTAATGATCAACATCAATCCTTATGTAAATCCATATTAGTATATAATGTTAACAATTTTGACCTCACAGGTCAAATTATCATCCCTACCAATTTAAAATTTACTTATCAATACATGGTGTACTTTTTTAGGAATGAAAATATCAAATAGATATATTTTATAATAGTTTCATCAAGTTGCTCAAGTGATTCTAGCAATTTTAGTTCTAAAAAGGCCTATCTTGAGACCATACATATAGTTATTCAAATTAAAATTGATCTTCAAGATTATTTAGTACCTTATTTTTGCATTAAAAATTCAAATCAATGGTTTGGAAGAGGTTTCAAGTGAGAAAATGTAAAGAGCTAATTTATCTCCCGTATCGACCTCCTTGATAGCTCTAAGAAGGCCATCATTTTTTACTTATTATAGACATGAGAGAGAGTCAAGTCCAAATATCTCTATAAATTATAAGGACCCTAATTAACTTCAATTTAGTTTCATTGGTTTTTATATTCATTCCCTCATATTTATAAACAATTTCTAAGAGTGTAGGGTAGTCTAAATGGCCTATTCATCTAAACATGGTCCATGTTTTCTTCCATTTCTTTGATTAAATATTAAATGGGTAAGAATGGTTATATTTAGGTTATTTAAAGGTAAAATAGGACCTATAACATATATATTCATCAAGTATCTCCTTCCAAGAAGGTACATATGATACAGAACTAGTTTCTTATATTTTCCTTATGAATGATCCATTTGATCAGTTTTGTAGCATGATTTGAGTTGTCAAGCAAGTGTCTTCAATTTAAATGTTTAAAATTTTAATTAATAATTCATTTAACACCTCATTAATCCAATAAAAATCTCATATATCACCATCTTGAGTATAATCTCCTTTGAGGTGGTTATGGTAATATAATCTCTTTAACAAGGTACAATTATAGTTAATGAGTTTCTAGTGTCTGAAAGGTATCTCAATGAGGTAAGCATGATATTATAAATAATAGTGCCTAGATATGTTTGTCTCATTATTTTAATGTATTTTAATTAATTTCAAGAGACCATACTCTCTTAAGGTACAAAAGATCACTTAGAGGTCTAGTAATATAACTTTATCTTTAGACCTCGGTGAGCAAGTTAAGAGAAATATCATGACAAGTGACATGAAGAAAAGCATCAAAAACATTGGAAGGATTTTTGAATCACATTATATATTTTCATTTCAATTTTTATAATTCTTGAAATGGCTAATGACACTCATAAGGATCAAAATACCTAAAAAGGCTTATTATGCCTAAATGTACTAGTTAAGCATGTATGTTATGATCATGAAGACTGATGTGTGTCACATAGAGAAATGACTACCTACATTAGTCATGATGGACTAGGGGTAAGATGACTTATTGATTTATTTTAGAATCTCAACTCAAGGTAGAATAAAATATTAATTGGTGTCATATCAACCAAGTCAATTATCATGGAAACCATTAAATAATTTAGTCATAGGGAGCGAAAGTTGATGAAAAAATAAAATTGTAAATTCATTTTGTAGAAGAATTTAAGGTATTTTTTTTCATTTTTTTAGGTAATGGATCAATTCTTGTTTTCATTAATATTCAAACCTCCTTATGTAAATTAGATGTTTAATAAATCTAGTTTTGTCTCTTGATAGTAATATCCCATCCTTCCTCAGTTTGTACATAGGGATAAATCACCACTTACAATAGTTATCTATCTCAAGCTATATCTTCAAGAGTCATCTTGTTGAAACATGAAGGTATGTGGAATGGTTTAATGAACCTATAGTCCATACAAATACCACATCTACACCATAGCCATGTATTTTAGTTGTCAGTCAAGTTTTCATGAAATATTATTTATGAGGAGAAAAGGTACAAGGAAATGCTTAATATGGATGGAATTGATCATAATGTTGGATTTGAGTATTAAGGACCAAAAGGGATTAGCAAGTACAGTAAGATAAAGGGATATTTAATCTATAGTCTATATAAAAGACAAATTGAATCTAAAACCATGGTATTATGACATAGTTAGCATTTTCCTATGCAAAATGAACTAAAGAAGGTTAAAAACCTTCTAAGATGGTTAAAAACTTGTAGAGCTTATGTATTATTGGTGATAATATGACTTGATGCTAAAGACTAAAGGGGGGTTTAGTGAAGAGAAGGTAAAATAACCTTTAGGTCTACTATCATAGCTAGATTATTAGAAATGCCTAAGAGAGTTTATATGAGAGGAAAAAGTTGAGGTATCACATTATTACCAAGATGTAAAGAAGATAGATAAGACAATATATTTTTTTTCAAAGCCACATGATTTTCATCTTCTACATCTTAATAGGCTTATAACTCTAAAATATACACCTACAACAAGCCTATAAGCCTAATTTATGTTCCAAGGATGCATGGATGAAATAAGTATAGTGATAAGGTTAAGGTTTGATTAATTAGTCATTGATTATAGGGTGGAATTGGATCCAATATCATGAAGAACCTATAATCATACTTTTTCATGACCCTAATCCTCCTTATGATTACACATCAGATCATGTGCAGAATACTAATATTTTTTATCCTACTTAGAGTCCTAGGACACTCTCTTGGACCATTTCTACTAATATTCTCATCCCTCACACATCCCTAATCCATCTTAGCTTTTGTGCATGCTAGATGGGATCTCTAGGGATCCCCTAGGGCCCTTTCAAGAGCTCATTGAGTACCCTAGGCCCATGTTTGATTTAGGAAATGGATTAGGGAGGAAATTCATGGCCTAGGCCACATGTTTCCTTTAAAAAATCCATTTTTTAGGCCATGACCTAGGTATAATGCATGCAAAAGTGCCTAGTTTGGACCCAAATAGTTAAAAATCACTAGTTTTTGGTCTTTTGGCATGTTAGGGTTGAGATATATTCATGTTTAGAATTAATCTAATCCCATCTCTTGATTTTATCTTCCCACTTGATCATATAATTATAATTTTGGCTACCTCCCTGAATCTCTCTTGATTCTTTCTTGGCACAATAGCTTCATTTGTGATTGGGGATGCCCTATACTACTACAACTTCCATTGGTGATTTTCATTGTTATTGATATTGTTCTTGAATATTTTGGGTTACTCTTTTCTCCCTTAAGACTCCATTTCACCTATTTTTTCCTACTTTCATTATCTCTTCCATAGATTTGTGGCTTCTTCTTCACCTCCTCCATAGCTTTTGGCTCTTGGTTTGGACTTCAGCTTGCACCTAGCTTGGTCCTCCTACATTTCTTCATAGCTTGGATTCCTAGTTAGTAGAGAATATACACTTAATATTTGATCTTGATCTAAGGGCGCATTTATTTGTAAAGTGAAACTCCTTTATTTGTGTAGTGTATATGTTAGGGTTTAAACTATTTTAGTAAAATAGTTGTTTTATATTTTTTTAAAGTAATTTCCAAAGTTTATTGCATTTGTATATGTTTGAATAATAATTTAATTTATATAAAAACTATTTTTTTTCATGCCATTTCTCTCTTTGGAACCCTTCTTCATTTTATGTTATAGATATACATGTACAAAAAACACTATAAAATTTGCTCAAACATTCTCTCTCTCTTGCTAAAACTAGAACATTGCATGATTAGAAAATAGTAGTGTTACTTTGAAAGGATAGCTCAAATATAGAATAGGCATGCTATTAAACCCTTGATTTAAAACATCTTTGTTGCAAAAAATTTCTTTCATTTAGCTTTTAAGTGCCTTAATTTTTAGATTTGCATTTCATTAGTTATCTCTTTTCATTCAAGATTGTTGCTTTTATATTGTTTATACAATAAATAATATAGCTTTTACCACTTGCTTTACTATGGTTGGACTTGTTAGAGGTTCTTTCATACTTTGTGTGCTCATTTATACTATCCCAAACATTTTTTACAAGTCTATCTATAGCTTGGTGTAAGCAGCTTAACTAGATAGCCACTGTAGACCTCCTATCGCCCATAGAACCCCTGAGCCTTCTAGCCTCTTAGTGGTTAGCTTTAACACCCTACCAAACACTGATGGTTCTATTTAGATTATTGGAGCTACATTATAGCATGCCTAGTGGGACCTCACATATAGTTTCACATTATTTCTATCTCATTTATATCTCCTTTAGCCAATCCCCCTTTGATAGCCATAAGGCTTTTCTTTTAGTTGTGTTTTGGCTCTCCCTCTAGTTATGTGATCTTGTTTTCAGTTTTGTGTCTTTCTCCTTGTTGTTTCTCTAATTGGTTACATTTTATATTATCTCTCATGCTTCTCTTATTTCATTGCATCCATGGCCAACCTCCCACCCTTGGGACACCAATTCCATTAGATTCAATGTCTTATCCCTGAGCTCACTCATGAGTAGGCTAAGGATGAAATGGAATACCGTAGACTCCATAAGACTTAGGAGGTTATCTAAACCCAAAATAGTTACCTTGACCATCTCATGTTACATAGGGAACAAATTAGTAAATCCATAACTAATGGGATCACTCACCTTTTCACAATTCTAAGCATCATTTGTCTAAGGATACCTCCCCAAGACTTGAGTATGATTCTCATTCACCCATTTCAGGTGGATGAGGATCCTCTTACATGGATAGGGCATGATGAGTTACTTGAAATCATAGATTATTATTTTAGATTCCTTTAGTTGAATGAAGTGCATCTTTTTCCCTGTTAAAATAGGTAGTGTGTTTTTTTTGAAGACATATATTATACCTAGTCTAGTTCGATTGCCTTGACTAGTTCTCATATGAGTCCCCCACCTCTTTCTCAGTAGAAAACTCTACAATAATAACCCCCTCATGTCCATTTTTTGGGTCATAGGTATTCCCACTTGATGAGGTATATTCATAATGAATATTTATCCCATCTTCCTAGCACTTACTTTAGAGTTTTCAATGACCGTGTTGATTTTGATCATCACCTATAGACTAGAGATCCATGGGATGCCTATTAAGAGCATCAATACCTATTAGTTGACCCTCATATGATGGTACATGATCATCATCATGGGTATTTTTATCATCATGACTACCTCTGTGATTATATTGTGTCTTCCCATCATCCTTATGAGGGATATCACTCATCTTGTAGTCATTTCCCACCCTGTGGTAGAGATGATTTCCACCATGAGCATCCTCCCTATCAAGATCTACCTCAGGATCATCCTTTCCATGAACATGGTTATAGTGATGCCTATAGGAATAGGTAACACCATTACCATCATGATTCTCCTCTCAGATCTTGTCACCAACTTGATATCAATTATGCCTATGAGGATCTCCTTTAGAATCCTATAGCTCTTTAGGTGAATGTTATTCCCCTTCCTACTCTTATCCTTAAACTACCTCAATTTAATGGGACTCAAAACTCTAGTCCCATAGAGCATATTATGGAATTTATGATGGCATATATGGATTGCGAATAGGATGAAGGCATGATATTGAATCTCTCCACTTATTATCTATGAGTTGAAGCTCTTGTTTGGTTTTAGAATCTGCCTCTAGATTCTCTCTACTTTTCATATCCATTTCGATGACTTCCTCCAATATGTAGATATTTCTAGACCTTTTAACCTTGACATCCAATCACTCACCTCTATGGTGTAAGCTAAGGGTGAGTTTAACTTTGATTTTTTGTGTAGATGGAGTTAAATCATCCATATGTGTAAGACTAGGTTTTTGGATGACCAATTTTATGATATGTTCACATGAGCATTAAGGCAAGAGGTTCACCTTGATGTCCTTAAGCATGAATCCACCTCTTATGAGAAAGATATTAATGAGTGTCTAAATATTGAACTATTTGAGATATGTGTGGGCATACAGCCTATACCTTCCTAAAATTCATCCTCATCATGTGATTTCAACCATAATGTGACTGATGATGGTGTCATTGATTCTCCTCTTAATAAGAAGGATAATCAGGAAAGTCAAAAGGTGAATCCATAATCAAGAAAACAACTATTTTTTTTTTTAATTTTTGGTTCAGTAAAACAATGGATGGTGTTTCCTTATGACCCCACCAAGTTTTACAATTACCATTAAATGAAGGGGTACAATGATGCTAATTGTCCCACCCAAAATTCTGGTGGGAAAACCTCACCTCAATCTTAGATTTCTCCTCTTATAAAGCCCTACCATAAGTTGGATGTGTTTAAGGAGCCTCTACCTAACCATGACAAGGCGAAAAAGAAGAAGAAAAATAAGAAATAAAAGGCTAAGGCCTCACATTATCCTTGTTTTTCCACCTCTTTTGACTCCTCTTTTCAAGCTAACTTGAGAGGGAAAGCCAAGTGTGAGAGTATCAAGGTCATTTTTACTATTGACTTCACTCTTATTGGTTATGAGTTATTTGTCAACGTGCACTTTGGTTAGGCCACTGAGCCTATTGGAAAAACTAGTGGTGTTAGGCCTCCCATCCAACCCATAGGAGTAGGGAATCCCAAAGTCATATTTGAATTTTAGTGTAACATCCCTCCTTAGGCTACACAACATTCTTACTCTATCATAGAGGAGTTGTAGGGCCTATTTGCTTGGGATATCCATTTAGGACCTACTTTACCTTTGTCCTAAGCAAAGGGGCCTTGTCTTTGATGAGCTTGGTCTCTCTCATAAGGGTTTGCTATAGGATGATATCAGAGTGTTGTTTAACTCTGATACACCTAATCACCCTCATCCACCTATTTTATTTTTCAACCCAACCTCCTTACTAAATGCCTCAATTATGGTAAAGAGGGATCATTTCTCTCTCTATATCAAGACTTATGTTTATGATTACCATATTAAGTAGTGCATTATTGATGAAGGAGCCACCTTGAATATCATGCCTCTATGTGTATTTAACAAGATTTAGATTAGTCAAAATAAGCTTTTTGATTCTCACCATAGGTGTGTGGATTTAAATAATGACATAGTTATGCCATTGGGGAATATGAAACTCCACATAAAATCTAGTCTTAATATAATCTAATTCAAGTTTTGTGTGTTAGGCCTTGATCTTTCATACAACATGATTCTTGGCCATCCTAGGACTGCTACCATGTAGGTCATCATGTCACCCATGTTTCGCATGGTGAAGTTTATTCATAAAGGTGAGATTCACACTCTAGAGGCTAACCCAGATCCTTGGGTGTTGCTCTATGTAAAGACAAATACCTAAAGTGAGGCTTTGGTTGTCTCTTCATGGGGTTTTTTGGGTGACCACACACCCCTCACTATTGAATCTCATTTTATCAAGGATAAACATTATGATTTGATTTAGTATCGAGCAATGTTGATTCCTTTGGAGTCTAGCATGTATCAACCTTTTCCCTATTGTTTGGCTTCTTCTTAGGCTAAGTAGTGGCCTACCTTGGGGGTATGCTTCTAGTTAGGTAGAAATAGTGGCCTGCCCTTGGGGACAATCCCTGACCTAGGCTAGTGGTGCTTTGGTGAGCCTCATAGCTTACTAGAACACCCTCCCCAGGTCCCCATTCCATGTATTCCCCTCTTGTGGAAGCCATAATTATAACCTTGTGGGTATCCTCTATCATGAGGCTTGTGCAATCCTCCTTAGATGAACCTTGATATAGATGTAGAGTTTTTTGCTTCTTTTAGTTGTTCAGGTTACTGCTCACTTTCAGTTAACCTTCTACTCACTCCCTCTCTTTTTTCTACAATGCCTATAGGTGGTGCAAGTTAGTAGTTATGATTGATTATGACCTATTCTGACCTTCCTTGGATATTATTCATCTATCATAGGCCTCCTACCACCCCTTCTCACCTATCACTACAGTTTTCATTAATTCAATCTCTCACATTTGACCCTACATAGTGGTGTTGGTTCTACTAACTGAGATGTTTTTCTTGCCTCTAGCACTCTAACTCTTCCTCATGTTTGAAAAAGAGATAAATGTGACCTTGGATAAGTTATGTTCATATTGGAATTAAAAACTATGTTTTGGCATGCTCACAAACATTTTTTTCTTGTCTCCCCCTTCCCTTTCCTTTTTGGAATAGTTTTGGGTCTTTCTAGGCTCCCCAAGCTTGGTTTTAGCCCTTTTTGGCCTATGCCATAGCTTTATGGACTAAGCTATAGCCTAGTAATGGGATAAGATGAAAATTTTTTAGCTTGGTAGTGGTCCATGCCATAGGTTTGCCTAGGTATGTCTTGTCCTGGGCCAACAACCTTTTTTTTGCCCTTTATAAGCCTTTGTTTGGCTCCATTTTTGCTCTTAGAACTCCATAACATCCATCTTAGAGGTTTTGGCCCATTTTGAATGTAATGATAGAGTATGTTTCTCTATTTGAGGCCTCTTTGGGTCTATTTTGGGACCATTCCTATCTCTTTGAGCCCCAAGTCCTCTAGCCTATCAGGCCTATGCACTCCTTGCCAGATGCACCTTATGGGACCTTTTTTGAATTTCAGCTTATAAGACCTCCATGTTAGAGCTTTTGGCATATTCTAAGAGTATTGGTGGCCTTAATTTTTTAATTGAAGGCTTCTTTGGGACCACTCTATCCCTATTTTTTTCATTAAGATCCCTTTTGAGTCCCCACTAACCTCTTGGGTCCATTCCCCATTTCGTGGGGACCTAGGGATAGAAGTTACTTTTTATACTTCTTTTAGTTAATCATTTCTCTACTTTCATGTAGTGAATCCAGTCTAAATCCTTCTCTCATTTTTCATCATGGTTGTAAGTTGATGTTGTTAGTTGGTTGCAATGGTTTGAGACATGATTTGGTCTTGTTGATTGGTCTTCATCTTCTCTAAACTTCCCCCCACTTCCCTTAATTACCTCTTCCCATGACTAGTGTTGGTCAACCACTTTGGTTATGGCCTGATTACATTTTTTACTCCCTTGTACAACTCACTTACTTCACTCTACATTGAGATAACATTTATATAGTTACCAATCCTTTGTCCTCAACCCCCATCATGGTACACCACTTAGTGGTGATTCACATAGATGGTGGTAGTTGGGGTAACCTAGGACCTATGGTTGTGGCTTGGGTTATTGATGATCCATGGGGCCATGATATTTTTGAAGATGGTCATTTCATGATAAATGAGATGAATAATTCCATTGAGTATTATGTAATCATTAGCACCTTGACCAATGCCCATGATTTGGGCACGTGTTATGTGAATTTTTTCTCCTTCTCACTCTTAGTCATGTCTTAACTCACTGATGTTTGGTCCATCCTTAACTTTGAGTTACACCCCCTCTTTGAGGCAATAAATAGTTTGCTCTCCTTTGAGGATGTCTAGTTCAACTATATCCATCATAGGGATAACACTAGGTCTGATGCCTTAGATAATGTCATTTTGTATGGTATGATTTGATTTGATATCACTTGTGTTCCTTATTTGTAGGAGCTAGATCTAGATCTAGATTTAGATTTTGGATTATCCAACATTTGCACTTTCACCTATGGATCATTCCATTGACATTCTTCCATCACCATGGTTATCTGGTAAGTGTAGGTAATGTTTTTTTAATATTTTTAGTACTTTCTTTCTTTTTCTTTGGTGTGGATTCTAGGTACTTCTCAACACTCCTTGTTCATTTGATGCTCATACCTTGGGGGCATATGTAATCATACTTCCCATGACCCTGCTCCTCCCTATGATTACAAATTAGATCACATGTAAACTACCAACCTTGGTTATCCTATTAAAATTCATAATCCACTATCTTAGACATTTTTTTCATGACATTCTCATCCCTCACACATCCCTAGTCCATCTTAGCTCTTGTGCACACTAGACGAGCTCTTTAGGAACCCCTTGGGGCCCTATTAGGAGCTCATTGACCATGCTAGGCCCATTTTTGACCTAAGATGTGTCTTAGAGAGAAAAACCATGGCCTAGGCCACACATTTCCTTGAAAAAATCTATGTCCTTGGTCATGGCCTAGGTAGAATGTGTGCAAAAGTGCCCGATTTGGACCCAAATGGCTAGTTTTTAGTCTTTTAGCATATTAGGGTTGAGATATATGCCACGTTATTATTCATATGATCCTCTCTCTTGATCATTATCTTGATTTAATCTTCCCACTTTATCATATTATTGGAATTTTGGCTACCTCCTGGAATCTCTCTTGATTCTTTATTGGCACAATATCTTCCTTTATGATTGGGAATGCCCTATACTACTGTAACTTCCATTGGTGGTTCTCATTGCTATTAATAGTGTTACTAAAGATTTTGGGTTTCTTCTTGATCCCTCAAGACTCAATTTCACCTATTTTTTCTCCCTATATTGGCTCTTCCATAGATTGGTGGCTTCTTCTTCACCTCCTATACAACGTTTGGCTCTTGGTTTGGACTTTAGCTTGCACTTAGCTTGTTCTTCCTCTTACATTACTTCCTAGATTGGATTCCTAGTTGGTATAACATATTTAATTCATATTTGAGATTAATTTTAAGGAATTTTTTTTGAAAATTTAAACTCCTTTTTTTTTGTAGTGTATATGCTAGGCTTTGAACTAATTTAGTAAAATAGTTATTTTGTATATTCCTTAGAGTAGCTTCCAAAGTTTATTGCATTTGTATATGTTTGAATAATACTTCAATTACATGAGATATTAATTTTTTTCATGTAATTTATCTCTTTATAACACTTATTCATTTCATATTAGAGATATACATGTGTACAACACACTAGAAAAAATATTCAAACATTCTTTCCCTCTCTTCCTAAAACTAGAACATTGCATGATTAGAAAATAGTAGTTTTGCTTTGAAAGGATAGCTCAAATATATAATAGGCATGATATTTAACCATTTCTTGAAAATATATTTGTTACACAAAATATATTTCATTTTGCCTTAAAGTTCCTTAATTATTATATTTGCATTTCATTGGTTATCTCATTTCATTCAGTATTGTTACTTTTATATTGTTTATGTAACTAATACTATAGTTTTATCCACTTGATTTACTCTGGTACAACCCAATAAAGGCTCTAATTTAATTTTTTCACCCATTTTTGCTAGCCATAACTTGGTTTATAGGTCTATCTATAGCCTGATACAAGCTAGCAAAATGGATTGCCACTATAGACCTCATTTAGCCCATAGAACCCTTACGCCTTCTAGCTTCTAAATGGTTTGATTTAGAACCCTGACAAACTCTAGAGATTTAATTAAAATTATTAGAGATATAAAAAAATTTAAAATAACAAAATTCTCTTAAATATCTATAGTCATCCTATATTCACCTATAGTTTTTAAGGATAGTACACAATCAGTTATATATTAGCTTGAGAAGGAGACTTGTGTGAGTAGAAGGAGATTAAATGTTTTATTATTTCCAAATACAAAGAGGTTATTAAGGCATTTAATATACCTATTAATGCCTTATTTCATCTAAATCTCTACCTATGACTAAATAAGTAGAAAATAGTGCACCTATAATCAAGGCTAGACACAAGTAGTCTTACCAAGAAATTAAAAGTTTGAGAGTGATTACAGGTCAAGAATGTGATAATGAGAGAGTGTTATAAATTAATTTAAAAATAATTTATATATAATATTATTTTAGTCCACATCCAGGGAGGTATCTTATTAAGTCATAAAACTCAGTCACAAACCCAATCTACACACATTCATCTAATGACCTACATGCATATTCTACTAAACAAGTGAGAGAGAGAGCATGTTTCTCACTAATATTTTGAGGTATGAAAATAAAAATATAGTTTGGATGACCTCATAAATACCTCCACACATTTTTTGCATCTAGTTCAAATGGATAGAGAATTAGAATTGAGTTCTAAGGTCAATAAATAATGTTTGCATACACACCCTTAATAATGAAATATAATGTTTTAGACCATTTTAAAAGTAAATGCTTATATAATATCATCTTATATAATTTAATGAATCATATATAAACTTTTAAATATATTAATTTTTATATTAAGTTATATTTTAATATCCTATGACTCCAATGATCTTCCTCGATCTTCACTCACAACCATCTAAAATTAAGTGAAGAATTTGCAGGTGTGAGAACTTATTTTAGAATAAGCATGATGAATTTTTAAAAAATTAGGTGTTTATGGGGGTATTATTATTCATATTCATGACATTATTTTAGTCATTATATCTCATAACCTCATGAACAATTAGCTAGAGTACACAAAACACTATTTTACTTGATAAAGATCTTGAGGAGAAAACTTTGTTTGCTCAAAAAATTCATGAAGAAGTGCATGGTAGTATAATATATTAGGGGGTGTTATGGTAATATTAATACTCAAAATTATCTTCATTTTTTTTGGGGTTAATTCCGTGGCCTTTACGAGCTATTATTAAGAAGTTGAGTCACTCACAAGCTACCAAAAAAGCCAATTTCAACCAAATTAAAAAAATTGATCTCCAAAGCACATAGAATTACCTGGAATATTTCTAAAACCTATTTAAAATTATTCAAGACACTCTATAGATCCTCCACATGACATTTTTCTGTACCTACAATAATACCAATTTGAGAAAAAATGTACTTTTATAAGCTTTTTTAGGCCAAAAGGGGGTCTTAAAGTCTGTAGATGACGTTAATAATTAGGAGAGGTTATTTTAGAGTTATTAAAACTATCTAAGTCTAAAAATTCATACAATATAACCCATAAGTGTTAAAAAAAAAAAAAAATTAGGGCAGTCTGAAAATGCTTTAAAAAGATAGCCTTACCAAAGGCCATTTCATGGTTTGACTACTTATAAAAGGTTATAGAATCCCAAATTTGTCATTAAGGATATTGTTTGTCCATGTAAATTGAATCAAACACTTTTGGCTAGTTTAAAATTTATGGGTGGTCATTTGGACCAAATTTCTCTTTCCAGGCTTAGGAGGCCTAATTAACACTAATTATAGAGAGAAATCATATAAAATGATTACTTCCACTTGGATTTAGATCATAAATTTTGTATGGTATTTTAATGGGATAGAGGTTACTCAAAAATTTTCCCTTTTTTATAATTTTATTCATAAATTTTTTTGAACAAATAACTTTACATGTTTTTAGGGCTATAAGGAATAGGTGCTTTAGAAAGAAAAATGAGAAAAATTACATCTATTGGAATAGTTTAGGGATCAAAATTCCATATTTAAAGTATTATTAAATTTTTATAATCCTTCCATGGATAAAATTTAAATGGTTCAAATCAAGACTCATTTTTCTCTCTCCTATGTCTCTTTGCTTAAGGAGTCAAGCGAGTAAAGCATTAAGTTGATAAATAAAAACATTTAAAAGGGTTTTATTGAGGTTTATCCTTATTTATAAACCAATTTAATATTAATAATAATTCATATCTTTGTTGGGATAATGATTCAAATTTTTAAAATATCTCTAAGACTCCTAATTAGACCCTCCCTCTTTCCAATGCCTAGTCAAAGAGGACAAAGTAAAAATTTTAAGAAGTATTCTAATGGAAATTTCAAGGTGGAAATATATTAATAATGTATTATTATAATGTTTAAAATAATTAACTGATAAATACATGATGACCTATTTTAAATTAAGGAGACATTCATCAAGGAAGGTAAGTAACCAATAATATAGGGTATGTAAGAAAAGATGTACATATTTCAGTTGGTCAAACATCATAAATCAATGCCTAAAGACTCCTTCAAGAATCCAAACAAGTCTCCTTCAACATATAAACTATTTATAAAATCCTGGATGAGATATAATCAATTTAATACTATGTTGGGTTTGAAGAAGACTAGGTGAATATCACATTTCCTAATTTTTTGGGGTTGCCTTATCTCTATCTCTCTCCTCTCTCATTATCTATATATGTAAGCCTATGTTTGGAATTTGAAACAATCCTTAACTTGAGTTGTGTAAATATCATTATTATAAAAACACTCTTATTTTAATCTTTTGAATGAATAAGACTAAATTCATGCCTCATCAATGCTTGTAGCTAGTGTATGTTCATGGTTAGTTGATAGATGACAATGATATTGAATGTTTCATTTCATCTTGTCCTTTAATTTTTACCTATTTTTAGGTGTTATTTAATTATTATAGGTTGCATATTCTTCTTAAACAATCTTGTATGTTTGGAAAGTGTAAGCTTTCCTTAGTGTCTTTGAGAGACCTATTGATCAACTACCTTAGATCATCCATCAAGGTAAGCCTTTGTGTGAAACATTGATGTAAAGAGACCTTCATTTGATAAGTTAAATCAGTCCCATATATCTATTCATAATTATTACTTCATATTACATAATTGGAGGACATATTTTAGTGTATCACCTCAATTAAATATGTTTTCCTTTTAGTTTACCTTCTTCTCTTTCCCTTGTAAGTTGGTAGTGTAGAGTAGAGATCTTAATTAGTACATCAATGAAAGCTAGACATTAAAATACAGAGATTAAATCCATACATTATGCCACTCATATCCTAATATTATCTCCATGTTAATTCAAACTATGAAGGCTTAAAACTACCTTCACAAGGGTACAATTTTAGTAGTTAATAGTTTTGGCATACCCAGTGGGATTATATTGGTGATGGCCTTGGTGAAATTACAATTGTAATAGAATTTTATATGAATTATTTGGTGATTATAAGATCATTTAATTGATTCTAATAGTCCAGATATAGTTTCCATGTAAGTGTATCTTCATTAAACTTTCTTGATGTTATTTTTATGGTTGTATACAAGGAAAATTCCTATGATATACTTCCCTATCAGACTTATAATGAGTTATACCAGATTATTTATGATCCATATGAGCCCTATAATCATCCATATGAACCTTTTTATGATCTTGACCAGCCTTATAAAGATTATTATTAGCCCTATGATTAGTCTTGTTAAGAGTATGATGATTCATATCAGCTTTATAGTAACCCTTATCAACCTCACTATGACCCCAATTATGTTTCTCAACATCCTTATCAAGACTCATAATAGTCATACTCAACTCTTCCTAATCCATATCCAACTTAGAATCATGCTTCCCCTAACATATCCTTATTGGCATTCAAGATAAATATGCTAAAGTCTAAAGGGGTGATGAGACTATGGGATTGAGAGTTGGATGTGATTCCTTTTCACCTCATAGAGAATATGGGGAAATTAGTGTATATGTTGACAAGTAGGTGGGAATCATCTAGAGAGGAAAATGAATATGTCATGAATTATGAGTTGTGTGACATGAGAACCATAATTTAATGATGGGTAGATAGGTTAGTAGGTTGGGATAATCAAGAGATACAACCAAAATAACCTCAACCATATCTTCCTATCCCTAGTTAAACTTCTTGTGATCCAAGTTTCCTTTCATCTACACCTACCCTTCCTCAACAAAACAAGATTATTCCACATTGGAGGCCTTATTGGGATATGATTCCCAAGTATGGCATGCAAAGTCTTATGTATGAATCTTCTCCTATTACTTTTCAATAAATATCTTGTTTTCCATATCATCCCTCTTATGATACTTATCCTCATGAAGTCTTTGACCATTTTCAAATTGAGACCCCAATAGATTAAATTTAACCTCCAAGTGAACCTACTACTTTAAAATTGCTACCCTAAAACCAAATAGTTATGTCTTAGGAAAAATAGGAGGAGGTGAGTGTTATAGAGTTTGAGCCCAAAGAAGACCTTTAGCCTATAGTTATTCCCTCATGGAAGTCAATTAAAGAAAACATCCAAGGAAGGAAGAAGTGATTGTTAAAAAATCTACAACTTTTGTTTTAGATTAAGGTAAAAATAGGTTTTGAAGGGGCCCCGAAACCCTGAACAAAGAGAAAGATAAACATTAAAGCGCAACCAGGTTAACACGAGAACCTGAAAAAAGAAAAGAACCAACACCAGGTTTTACAGGGACCTGTAACCGACCATAATACCAATACAAAACAGCAATCAAAACACAGATCTGAAAGTTTACCACAAACTTCCAGATCCGTAACCAGCAAACCGAAAAAATGACCAGTTTGCTGCCCCCAAAAAACCAAACAGTAGAAAGGAACATTGGATGAATCTTTTCAATTTGGATTTTTCTTTTTGCCTGACCAAAGATTCATATCAAGAGGAGGGACCAAAGGCTTAGCCTTCTTTCTTTTGACAGCTGTCCAACCGTCTTCTACCTTAGCTGCCTCAGCAACCCATGCCTCAAGGGACAATGAACTTTGGACACCAGTAGGCGTTAACTCCTGGTGACAGTCAAACACAGTCTAGCTTTTAGGTAGATCCTTCAAAATAGGGGTAGAGATCACCACCGCCTCCTCAGGCTCAGCTGTAACTTTGACTACAGCCTCCTCAGAGGCTTCATTTGATTGATTCTCTAGTGATTCCTCTTCATCTTCTGATTCTGATTGCACCCTTTCCTCGTTCTCAGACTCGGAATCTATTTTTGCTTCCAAAGGTAGTTTGTCTAAACTATGTTCAGAAAAATCCTTTGGCCACCAAGAAGGTGAACGTCTGGGAATGTATTTCCCAGCAACACAATGGGCTACAATATGTCCCGTCTGGTGACACTTCCTGCATCCAAAAGGGATCCCCTTATAATCCAAGATTTGTGTCCAGGTGCCCCTTGGGGAGTCAATGCAGATCGCCTCGGGAAGGCCCTTTGAAACATCCAGATCAGCCAGAAATCATGCACATGTCGAATGGTGGCTCTTCGAACTATCTTCTTCATATAGGAACTCCCCTATAGCATTTCCAATGGTCTTATAAACTGCTTCTTGCCACAACTGTATCGGAAGATAAGGGAGCTGCACCCAAATAGGAATCTTGTTAAAGGATTCCGTGAGAGGGTTAAAATCCTTATGCCAAGGTTTGGCCATAAGAGAAAATCTGCCCTACCAAGAAAAATTATTGTGGCACAATATAGACTGCATATCTTCAAGACTTTGAAAAATTACTATGAAAAAACCCCTGGCACAAGGCTGGATTTGACCATCATTAATATGCGGCCAACTCTTAGCAATCCAGTTTTGTAGTTTTACAAAAGAAGGCCAGAAACCATAGAAGCAGAAAATGGCAGCACAAGAGGAAAACCATTTTTCATCTTGGAAAATATTTTTTGCTAATTCAGGGTCTAGAGTAACCCTAATAGGTTTTAATGCACTTATAGGTGTTGCACGAGGAGGTATAGGTGTTGAAAGAGACTGGGCTTCATGTATTTCTGCTTCAAAGGCCGCCACATCTGCATAGGTTCGCACTCCTGGTCCATACCCTGAGCCAGAAACATTGGTCAGACTCGCAACTATGTTAATCCCTTCATCAAAAATTCCTTTGTGTGTTTTTTGGTTCCTTCCTCCACTATCCAGACAGACTTCCACAGCTTCCACAGCCTCATCGACAGCTCGGATCATAGCAGCCGGTTTCAAAATTGGATTCGCGCGCGCAGGAGCGGGAATAGGAGCGGGAGCCTTTTTCATTTCAAATAACATTGTTAGACAATCTACAACTTTTTTTACATCTAAAATTGATGAAGTGAATCATGAGGGTGAGGAAGGAAATGGTAAGGAAGAAAACCAAGTATCCATAGCTCAAATAAGCTTACTCTCTTAAATCATTCATAAAAGAATCTTACATTCCTAAGATCTCAAATTTTAAAAGTACTCCCTTAACTCCAAAACAAAATAATGATCTTATGCACTTCCCTTCCACCATATCCATTCTTGAAGAGGATCTTATTCTATGGATGATAAATTAATAAGTTACAACTTCAAGTGATTTTTAAGGAGAGTATGGGAATATGAGGAAAGTGTTCATGAAGAAGAAATATTTATTGTTACTCCCCTTGGTGAGAGCAAAGGCAATATAATTCTTAGATAAGATGAAGAAGTTTTAATATAATATGAAGGAGATGTTGAATTGTTTCAAGAGATTCCTTTTGATGTGATTGAGCATGAAGAAGAGAAATTAAATCCTTACTTTGATCTCTTTTGTATAAGTCAAGTGCATAGTGAAGACTTGTTTGAAGTTTTGGAATAAATATACTCACTTCTTCCAGGTGATTATGAGTTGAGTAAGGAAATAAGAGGTAGTTTTGGTGAACTAATAAATAATTTTAAGAGAGTTAGTTTTGTAAATGTGCCTTTTTAAGAGGTAGCCTCACTAGATGATGATTTATTTAACATTCTCATCATGGGATATCATCCTCTCAACTTATTTTAAAATTATATTTACCTCGTGTAAGAACATGTATATCAATTTTAGAAATAATTTCTTAAAAAACAACAAACTCCCTCTTGTAGAGACAATGATGGACAAGTTGAGAGTCTTCAAGAGGATACTAAGGACCAAGTATGTTACTTCAACTAATCATATGAATTTCATGATGTATATGGTATTAAAAAATAATATGTATCCATATTAGAGACTATTTACAAAGAATATAAACTATATAAGGTATAAAATTAAATCCAAAACTAGTATGTGTGTTTTGGAGGTCAATTTATTCAACTTGGTCAAAAATAGCTTTTCTAGTAGTGTGTGAGTGACTCAACTTATTATCGATAGTTCATAAAGGATAGGGCATTAAATAGAAAAAAAATTCCAGTAAGTTTTAGTATACATAAGCCCCTAACACACCATAATAAATTAAACTCCTATGCATATCTTCATGAAATTTCTAAGAAAACAAAGTTGACTCCTCAATCTCTTTAATAATCAAAATTGGGTTCTATATACTCTAGTTGGTTATTCATGAGGTTACTGGATATAATGACTGAAATAATGTCATTAATATGAATAATAAGACCCCCTAAGAACCTCATTTTTATTTCAAGTCATCATGCTTCTTGTATAACAAGCTCTCACACCTACAAATTACTCACTCAGGTTGATATGGTTGTGTGTGAATTCCAAGGAAGATCATTGGAGTCATAAGATCTTAAAATACAACTTATTTCTAAAACTAATTTATTAAATAGGTAATATATTATTCATGAAACTATCCATGATGATCTTTTATAAGCATTGACTTTCAAAAGGGTCTAAAACATTATCCAAATGTTGATAATTTTGACCTCATTCATCAAATTTTCACCCCTACCACTTGAAAATTTGATTTTTAGGACATGGTGTACTTTTTTAAGCATGAAAATTTATAATGGATACATTTTATTTCAATTTTGTTAGGTTTCTCAAGTGATTCTAGTAGTTTTAGTGTCAAAGAGGCCTATTTTGAGGTCATCCATATAGTTATTCAAGGAAAAATTGATCTTAAAGCATCTTCAAGACATTTTTTATCTATGAAAAAGTCAAATAAATCATTTTAAAGAGGTTTTAGGGGAGAAAAAGTAGAAAACTAAGTTATCTCCCATATCAACTTCCTTGACAGCTCTAAGAAGGTATAATTTTTTGCAAAAAAAAGGTAGGAGAGAGATTCAAGTATAAATATATTAGTAAATGATAGGTACCATAATGAAATTAAATTTATTGGCATTACTTATCCTATTCATTCCCCCATCCTTATGAACAATATCTAAGAGTGAAGGGGGGTCTAAATGGCCTATTCATTTAGATAGGGTCTAAGTTTTCCTTCATTTATATACTTCAAGATTTTATGGGGAATAATGGTTATAGAGAGGTTATTTCATGGTCAAATAGGACCTATTACATGTTTATTCATTAGTTATATTGTACCAAAAAGGTACATATGGTAACAAACTAGTTTCTTATAGTGTCCTTGTGAATGGTCTGTTTAATCAGTTTTAGAGCATGATTTGAGTTATCAAGCAAAAGTAATCATCTTCATGGATTCCCAAGTTAATTATTGATTAATTTCAAACCTAATTAATATAATCAAAATCTCATGTATCCACATCTTGATTATAATCTCCTTTGAGGCAATTTTAGTGAGATAATCTCTTTAACAAGGTACAACTATAATTAATGAGTTTCTAGTATTTGAAAGGTATCTCAATGAGGTCAACATGATCTTATCAATAATAGTTCCTAGAGAGGCCTAATTAATTAATTGAAGGTGTTCATTTATATTTAAGAGACCACCCTCTCTTAAGGTAAAAAAGATAACTTAAATGTTTAGTAGCATAGCTTAATCTTCAAACCTTAGTGATCAAGTTAAGAGAAATATCATGATAATTGACATAAATAAAAGAGTCACAAATGCTTGGAGGTTTTTTTAATCATAAAATTTTTTTTCATTTCAATCTTTATAAGTCTTGAAATGGCTAATGACACTCATAAGGATCAAAAGACCCAAAAATGCATATTATGCCTAAATGTACTAGTTAGGCTTGTGTGTTATGATAATGTAAATTGATAACAAATAGGTAGGCATAATGAGAACACTAATTTGATCCTCTTGCCTCATCCAAGTTGATTAAGTGATAATTTCATATATGGATCAGGTGAACATGTTCATGGAGGCCTTAGTAGGTGAAATGATGATAAGTTTCACAGAGAGAAATAACTACTTACAATAGTAATGATGGAGTAGGGGTTATAAGAAATATTGATTTGTTTTAAAATCTCAACTCAAGGTAGAATAAAAAATCAATTGGTTTAATATAAACCAAATCAATGTGTCATATAATAATTAAGTCATCTAGAGCTAAATTTGATGAATAAATAACATGTAAATTCCTTTATTAGAAAAATTTAAGGTATTTTTGCATTTTTAAAGGTAATGGATCATTTCTTATTTTCATTGCTATTCAAACCTCCTTATGGAAATATGATGCTTATTCAATATAGTTTTTAACATGAAGGTTCAATGATGGTCTTAAGATTACTTTTATCTCTTGATACCAATCTCCCATACCTCATCAGTTCGAACACAAGGAAAAATCACCACATACAATAATTATCTAAGTTATGTCTTCAAGAGTCATCTTGTTGAAACATGAAGGTCAGTGGATTTAAAGTTTGATAAATCAAGTTTTATCAATGATAAATGAACATTATAGAATCTATAGATGATGGAGGTAGGTGAAATGGTTTAGTGAACCTATAATCCATAATAACACCAAATCTACACCTATAGCCATGTATTTTGGTTGTTAGTCAAGTTTTCATGTAATATAATTCATGAGGCTAGAAGGTAAATTGAAATTCTTAAGATGAATAGAGTTAAGCACAATGGTGGATATAAGTGTTAAGGACTAAAAGGTATTATAAATTAAAGTAAGATAAAGTGATTTTTAGTCTACAATCCATAAAAATGACAAATTGAATCTAAAGCCATGGTCTTATGACATAGTCAACATTTTTAAATGAAAAATGAACTAAATAAGGTCAAGAACCTATTAGTATGGTTAATAAATTGTCAATATTATGGATTATTGGTGCTAGGATGACTTTATTTTATAGACCAAAGGGGGTTTCAGTGAAGATAAGGCAAAGTAACCTTTTGGTTTACTATCACAGTCAACTTATGAACAGTGCCTAAAAGAATTTGTATGAGATATAAAGTTGAGGTATCACATTATTACCAAAAGTAAAAAATATGGAAAGGTTAATATATACCTTTTAAATGCCACATTTTTTCAGCTTATGCATCCTAATAGGTCTATAACTCTAAAATCTCCACCTAAAGCCAACCTATAGGCCTATGATTTCTAAGGATGCATAGATACAAGAAGTGCGATGATAAGGTTGAGGTTTGATTGATAAATAATTTATTATAGGGTGGAATTGGATAAAAGGTCATAATTAACCTTTTAAAATAATAAAAATTATCTTAAATATCTACAATCAACATATATGTACCTAAAATTTTCAAGGACAAAACATAGATAGTTGTGTATTAGCCTGAGAAGGATAATTGTGTGAGCAGATGGATATTAGAGGTTTAAATTATTTGACAAGATAAAAATAGGTTATTAATACATTTCATATACCTATTAAAGTATTATTTCATATAAATCTCTACTTACATCCAAACAAGTATAAAATAGTGCACATATAGCCAAGGTTAGACATAGGTAGTCTTAACAAGAAATTAAAAGTTTCATAGTAGTTATAGGTCAAGAATGTGGTAATGAGTGAGTGTTAGAAATTAAGTTAAAAATAATTAAGAGATAGTATTATTGGAGTCCACGTCCATTAATTAACTTATTAATTCATAAAAATCAATCATAAACCTAGTCTACACATAATAATCTAATGACCTACAAGCATAGTCTACTAAACAAGTGAGAGAGATCATGTTGCTCACTAAGATTTTTAGGTATGATAGTAAAAATAGAGTATGGATAACCTTATAAATACTTACATCAAATTTTTTTATCTATTTCAAAGGGAGAGAATCATAACCAAGTTCTAACATCAATAGACCATGTTTGCATACATACACTCAGTGATGAAATATAATGTTTTAGACCCTTTTGAAAGTCAATGCTTATAAAAGACCTAAATGTCCTTTGTGGGTTTTCATGCCTTCATTATTTATACTCAATAGACCTCAAAACCACTTTTCATGCCTTTTCTTGCAAACCATGATCTCAAATTGCATGAACACACATGAAATAACATACTTCACCTATGATAATACTTACATAAGCTCAAACACTTTGAAATCTGATCATGACCCCTCATTAGGAAATACTCTTTATCTTTTATCTTTAGACCTTGACCTATAAATCACATTAGGACTTGAAATTGACTTTCATTCCTCTTTCCATGTGCTCTCCACCTCAATCACATACTCAAGTAACCTCTCTCATGCTTAAACAGTGCCATACATCCTTCATATGCCTTGAAAATAGATCATGATGCCTCATACCTCAAACTTCATGAAAACACTTGAAACAACATAATTCACCTATGACAATGCTTACATAAGCTCAAACACAATTAAATCTGATCATGACCCCTCATAAGGCTACACTCTTTCTCTTTGCTCTCTATACCTTGACCTATAAATCACATTAGGCCTTGAAATTGACCTTCATGAATTTTTACATGTGCTCTCCACCTCACTCACATAATAAATAAACCTCTATCATGATTGAATAGTGTCATACATCCTTCATATTCCTTGAAAACAAATCATGATGCCTCATTTGGCTAAGTAGGGTCTAGAAGTGGTCTAGTTACATACTTGATCTATATATCCTACCCATGTAGGCTTACCTTGAGAATCTCATGAGTGATGAAATGCCTCACATAAATTCTCAAGAAACCTTATACATCCATTCATTCTTGTGTGTAGTCATCTCACTAAACCACCAAGATTATACCTTCTCACAAGGACTTTACATGCCATGACTAGTGACATTTCTAGGCTTCTCAAGCACTTCAAACTTGAAAATTAAACTTGAAACACTTATGAAAGTATATATACTTTAATTAAATGATCATACAATGATAGAAAACCTCTCAAAATATTGTTCTTATTTACTTCACCAAACTTTACTATGCACACTTGACAGAGTCTAGACTAGGCTTCTTAAGACACCTTATACTCAATAACTAGTACTCAAACATTCTTATCTCAATGATATCAAACAAGAAAAATATTTAAAAAATAATCTCATACTACTATAATAATATTTTCATCAACCAATAAAATAATCATTGGGTGATGCTTGAATTCTCTCTTTGATCTAAACTCTGACATCAATCAAAAAAAGAGACATCCTTGAAAAAATTACATCAACCTTGACATACATGACAACACTTATCAACATCTAAATAAAGAAGTAAAAATGAGGTGATGGGGATGTGTAGGCAAAAAATAGTCACTAGCACTCTTAGCAATGGTTCATGAAGTATATTACACCAGTCCTCTAACTATTTCCATGAATTTTGAGTAATAAAATAGTATTAACACCCACCAAGTGCACTTGTTATGACTCAACTCCTCCTGGCCATACCAAGTAACGATTGGTTGACCATTTTAACTTGCAAAGGAGAGTGATGAGAGAGATAAGTTAGTTTTTGCCATTTTTAGACATGACAAAGCTTATGGGAAGATAAATGGACATTTATGAAGTATCCACATGTGACCAAATTGATGCATAGGCCATATAACTACCTAAACCACATGAAACCACTTGATCTTATTTTTTTCAACATTGCACCTACCTTTTGTCAAATTTTCAATATTTCCTCTAACATATTTTGACATGGGGTATGTTCAATATGCATTTGGAATGATTTTACTCTATGATAAACCCATAAAAGCTGATTTAATGACTCAAAAGTGACCTTATATGACATAAATTGACACTAAGGACTAATAAAAAATATGATCAAAGATAAAGACACGTTAAATGACCTCACTAGGACCATGGTACATAGTTTACACCCTAGGAGACCCCTATAAAAAATTGACTATATAAGGGTTTGGCCTAATTTGAATTGTGGTCAAATTAGTCAACATTTTGGTGATTTCCTAGTGGTGGCAAGCTAGCATTGCCAAAGACCATTAGCCTTATCCTATCCATTAGGCTATGGATTCACCTATGAACTATACTTAGCACTATTAAGCCTCTAAAAAAACACCAAAAACACATAAAACAATAGAAAATGAAACACACAAGACAACATGCCAAAATAAAACAACACTTGTGTTCTCAAGAACACTTAGGGAAAACACCAACAAAATCAAACAAACTGACTTAACACAAACTAACTTAAACATAACTCTTCCTCTTGGATCAAAGGGGAAGTTTGAAACATTTATTTCTCCATGAAGTGAAGGAGTGAATGAGGCATATTGCCTTTTTATCTTTGGCATTTATATCTCTAATTCCTTCATGATGTTTTCCAATATCCTTGGCATGATCCTTAATGCAATCAAGATAGCTAAAAACATATCACCTATGAAGGTGAAATCTTCTTACACTTCAAAAACCACAACCTTCTCATGAAAATCCTTAGCTACAAATTTCAATTCTACTTTAAAAAAACATACGTTCTTGACTCCCATGGTAATTTGAGATAGGTCATATTATTCACCATCTTTAAATTCCTCAAGATCATCAAGGAGATTTGTATAGTCCATCCAATCTTGGTCATTATCCTCCATGGATACCTCTTTCTCTATCTTCTTTTGAACTTGGCTCTCAACATTGCAAAGCTTTTCAAGTTCTTCAATTATTAAAACTAATCATCCTTTTTTTATTTGTCCTTGAGAACCATCACCTCTTCAAATTCATCTTCTTGATCCTTGTTCACTTGATCAACTTCAAATCTAATTTCAACTTCAACAAGTTGGGATTATATAAGATCTCATTTTGAGGTCACATCACCAATATGTAAGGTAAACTCAAGAGTGTCTTCTAGATGACTAGTAGGGTGTGTAGTATTTTTAAGACCTTCAAACTCATTACATATGTCATTAAAACTCTACCACATGTCATATTATACCATGTAATTAATAATAACTTCTTCTTCAATGGTATTTTGATATTTAAATTCTTTATCATGTTCATAAACATCAACCAACTCAATAGATGTAGAGTCCTCCTCAATCACTTCTTATTTCATGTCTTGACTAAGATCATGGTGGACAACTGCAACATGGCCCTCAACATCTTTTTCTTCACTCAAGAAGTTTGATTTTCACTTATCCTCACAAATGGGATTCCATATGGTGATATCTTCATCATATATTCTCATGTCATCTTTTTGACCATCTATTGATTGAGCTTGCTCTTCTTCACTAATATCACATATGATAGGTTCTCCTTCAATAAGGGATGAGGTGGGAGGTTTTTGAATAGGCTCATGTGTTAGAGAGGGAATATGAGGTGTGATGGAGGGCTAATGAATGAAATTAGGAATGAAAACTTCATGAATGAACTCATGGGGAGATGATAAGTTGGATTGGTCAATGGGAAAGACACCTTATTTAATAAGAGTTTCACTTTACTCAGCCTTCTTAAGGATATTCAATAGATGTAGGCTCATTTTTAAGCTCTTTATTTTCCCACATTCTCAATATATCTTTTAAGCATTGGATACAATTTTTTTCCAAATAAATTTTCTCATTAATATCATATTGGTTTTCCTTTCCAACTTCATTCCACACATCCATCAACCTTTTAAATAAAACTCTCAACTAATCCATGAGATGGTTAGGGAGCACATCAAACATCTAACCCCATGTTATCATATTTTCTTCATTATCTATAAGAATTATCATGAGTGTCAATAAGGATTTGGCATGAAATGGGGTTGAAGTAGGAGGATAAGGTTAATAGTGGGGATTATGATGATCTCCAATTTTTTGAACTAGGAATTCATATTTTGTTTTAAAATATATTTTTTTCTAATCAATGGGATCTTCTAATCCTTCATGACAAGACTGATAAGAATCATCTTGAGGTTGATATGCATCATTATAAGGCTAGTAGGAGTCATATTTGGGTTGATAAGAAGGCACTTATTGATAGGATTCTTCATAGACTTGTTCAATCACATCATGTTCATATGTATAAGTAATATAATGACCATTGTGATTCCATGGATTATATGACTGATATAAATTTTGATAGCTTTATTGAGGGATATAACATGGGTCATAACAAGGTTGATAAAGAGGTGCATAGTAGGGATTATCACCATATACATGAATATAAAATTAATGAGTCAAATGAAATATAATAATTTATCAAAATATTAAAAAATATATACGTGGGATACTTATAACTATATGGTTTCATTCAGAGTCACCATTGGTGCTTATTTGAATGCTTCAAGAAGTTGATAAGAGAAAGGACACACCAACAATTCTTCCACTTTTTTAGACCTTATTTCTACCTATCATGCCATAACTATTGTTAGAAATATTCTACCATAGAGATGGTTTTTAAATCATAATCTAATATTTATAAAACATTGGATTACCTCTAGTCCTGTGGGTTGCCTATAGCAGAGGTAAACCTCTAGGTTTAAGGGATAACTATCTAGATTTCTCTTTACTTGCTTATCACTTACACTAGTTGTTTTCTCAGATGAAAAGAGATAGAAGTGATATGAGAATAACCTAATATAATGAGGTGATACACCATAAATATATCCACTAGAATACCATATAATTTCACTAATAAACATGACTCACAACACTAGTCTCAAAATCCTAAATTACTCTAACATTAGTATTTCAAATATGGAGGTGATATTAATTACACTACTCAAGGTGAGTAAACTAGAGGTAATATTTTAGACACTAAGGATACTCCTTACACTTAAATATAGGAAAATTCACTTTAATACACTTCATGTGAGTTGTTAGAGTGATAACTACTTGCATCAAACATGAAAGGGTTGAGAAAAAGTAAGGATAGATACCAATCACTTGACCTTTCACTATACACCACTTGAAACACTTAGACAAGATATCTTGTGAACTCAAATATAGACTAAAACTATTTTTTTCAAAGGCAAAACATAGTATCAAACTAGTATGACGTTGCCATACCAGGTGTGGATTTATTTGAAAAATCTAAAAAGGATTGTATTTATAAAACAGGTGAGAAGAGAGAGAAGAAGAGAAGTTCAAGAGTCACCAATACAAGTGTCAAGATACATAAAATAGTTACAAATTAAGTTAATGAGGTGGAAAAGAGGTTAATAAGTCATCTTAGAGAAGTGTCCATCACAATTATGACATCTCCCCTCAATTTGGCATAGAGATTCTTCATCTTCTTATTTGAAATTACCTTGGTGATGAGAGGTTCATTTGACTAATTGAAAATAATATAGGAGTATTTGAAACATATTCACTATCATGAGAAGATGGAATCATGCTGGTAATATTCCTCATGCGCTTTACTAACTTATGGTCTCTTTTTTGACACTTGTGTTCACTCTCTAGTAGTGAATCATTATCCCTCCTCAACTTATCTTCAATCTTGTCATCTGAGTGACTTGCAATTGCTCATGGAAATGTTTTGTATAGGTGTTATGAAACTTATTTAAGATATATTTTTCATCTAGTCTATCAAATATACCTCTAAAGCTTCATGGTGCACTTCTCACTTTGACAATCACCTTGCTTCCTCACTATCTCACTTAGACTACCTACAGTAATAAGTCTAGCAAAGAGATTTTCATACTTTAATATAATGATAAATGTATATTATATGTTATATCAAGTCTTTAATCTCCTCAAAAAATGACTTTCATCCATTAGTCCCCTTTTGAACCTATAGAATCATTTAAATCTTATAATAAATAGAGAAAAATGTATGTCTATATAAGTGATTTTATGGTAAAATTTGATAGTGAGGAGCCTAAGTGATTGATAATAATATATAAATCAATATCTTAGGCATTTTAATAATTTTTAGTTTAATCCCATTCATCTATTTCTAATTGTGTCTAAATGAGGGTTTCAGGATGGTTTCTAGTGGATTGGATTATAAGTAATTATTCATAAAAACCAGACATCGGAACTTCCAAAGAATCCCATTGAGTTTGAGCACAAGACCTTACTAAAATATCCAAAACTCCTTGGGTCACCATGTAGTCTCTATGTACATGTGTTAGTAAAGGAAAGTGGCCTTCAAGCTCTTGTAGTGCATTCTAGGTGGTTCTGAGATTGTTTAAGGCCAAATCAACCATTCTTTAGATCCTATCTACAAAATAACAAATCCAAATCATATTTTGCTCTCCATTTAATGTATTAATATATCTTTTAAAGTTTATGTGGCCTTATGGATGGAATTGATAGTCATCAGGCTATAGGCCTAATTTTAGGTCTAAAGACCTAGACTAAGTATTTGGGCATGTGACCACCTATAAAAGTTCTCAAATGGTTTTATATAATCCTATATGTTTTTACACACTTATTTTAACCCTAAATATAAATTTAATACCATTCCAATTTTAATCCACTCATCCTTTCACTATTGACTCACCAAACCTATAATTTCATCACGACTAGGAGTTCCCTCTATCTGAGACAAAATAAAGTGAACTTTCCATATTTTTATAGTATTGATGACTATAGATTAAGGTTTTAGTTTAACCTTTCTATTTATTTACATTGAGCATCATGTGATATGGACACCACAGCTTTGAGAGTACTCTCAGTTATATTTATTCCATTATACACCCTAGCTAAACTTCAAACTACTCTCTTTACTAGCCTAAATTAGTTTATCTACTCAATCAGACTGCATCACCTGCAAGTGACAATCATTGGTAATTTAAAGGGCTTTTGCATGTATCAACCTATGTCCAATCACTATTATCCAACTCATTTGATGGAAATTGAGGTAATAGATCATCTTTACCCTAAACAAACTCACTATGCATGTAGGTCATGCCTCTTACCTCCCATTATCAACACACTTTGGGTCTTTAGACTAATTTTAGATGTTATTTAGGGAAAACGAGACCTATAGGTGGCTATTTGGATGAATGTATTTACATCCATATTTATATTCTAGTCATTGGAGATCATCTCACACTTAAATAATATCATTTCATTCCTAGAGACTATAGTCTCACTCACTTCCATAGGTCACTACAGTTTGTTGCTTATGGTCATCATATCACAATATTTACTAAGTCTTTCAGGTCAAAAATGTCTAAGTTAGGAACCATTCCACCATTATCATTTCTTGATCAAACAACATATTCTTATGTCAATACCTTGACCCTATGAGTGGGATATAAGATGGAAACTACTATTCCTATACAAACATCAAGATACTTCACCATGGAAAGACCAAGAATATGTGCAAAATGTGGTTTAGAGAAATTAAGGTAAAGTGTCTCAAATATAAATTTCTTAACTATGATAATTGAACTCAAGTTTGTTTGCCATCTTATGACCTCAACATTGTCATAATGTCCTTATTAGTGATATTAGACCTCAATGAAGGTCTCAAGTGAGTTTAAAAATCTACCATTCACATTACTTGGACCTTTGAGGATTGCAGTCAAACCATTGTTCGAGCAGCATGTAGGTGAACATTAGATTCAGGACTATGTGCCAAATTATAAACTTGTCAACATTGGGTCTCTTTTTCGTCCAAACATATTTATAATGAGATATGAGATTGTATGGATGTTTATAGGCTCCAAAAATTAACCACAAATTTGTCTAAGCACTTTCACATTGTTTTGTAGGTGGATGTTACAAGAAAATTGACTGTGCAATTCCTAGATCTTACATATCTAATTATGGCTAGTATTGAGACTAAACCCTCAAGTAAGAACTGATCAACATGATAAGATGTATTGGAAATAATATATCTCCTCTATTCTAAATGCCAATGAAATAAGATGAACTTTAAAACTAGTGGAAATAATGTTTGTAGACTACAATTAAGTCTTTAACTACTAAAATGAGATACTTATACTCATTCCTTGAACTAAACATGTAAACAAGGATGGAAACCTTGTGAGAGATATGTTCAAACTTATTAAAATCATTTAAAATACTTGGTTTTCAAAGACTAATCCAAATAGAGAATAAAAAATGAGATGATAGGGATGTGGAGGTAGATAATAGTCACTAGCACTCTTAAGCAATGGTTCATGAAACATAGTACACCAATCCTCTAAATATTTCCATGAATTTGGTGTATAAAAAGAGTATTACCACTTCTCAAGTGCACTTGTTCTAACTCAACTCATCTTAGTTGTACCAAGTAGAGATCGGTTGACCATTTTATCTTGTGAAGGATAGTGATAGGAAAGATATGTCAATTTTTGCCATTTTTAGACCTATCAATACTAATTGAATGTAGAAATGAGTTGTGAGAAGCTGAAGGGACACTATTGAAGTATCCACACACGCCTAAACTATTTCATAGGCTATAAAACTACCTAAAACCACATGAAAGTGCTTGACCTTCTTATTTTCAATGTTGCACCTAATTTTGTCAAATTTTCAATAGTTTCTCTGATATATTCTAACATGGGGATGTTTAATATGCCTTTTGAACACTTTTACTTTATCATAAACCCATACAAGCTCATTTAAAAACTCAAAAGTGACCTTATAACATAAAATTACACTAAGGACTAATAATAAATATGATGAAATCTAAATACACACTAAATGACCTCATTAGGACCATGGTACACATTTTACACCCTAGGATACCCGTATAATAACTTTTAATATATAGGGGGTTGAACTAATTTGACTTGTGGTCGTGGTCAAATTATTCATCATAAATATTACATATAAAAATAAGAAATCACAATAAATTACATCTATAACTAGTTATGCCTAAAGTATTCAAAGATCAAATAGAAGTTTAAGTGAGATTTTAAGGAAAATGATTAAAGCTAAGTTGATCAACCTACCTCCTTTACATCCAATGAGGAGATCTATATATTATTCTAGATATTATAGAATACACAGTCATCACACATATTCATGTTTAGCATTCAAAAAATATATACAACACATCATTGATAATGAGGATCTTATACAAGATATATCAGTTAAGCAATCCACAATGATACATTAACATATTAAAAAAGGGTCAAATTTAGAAATACTATAAAAGTGGTTACCAAATCATAACTCAACCATTAAATGTTCAAAAAGAAAAATTAGAGTAAGAAATAGTACAATAAGCATAGGTAAATCAACTGAAGGATACAAATATACCTATCCAAAATGAGGTCTCACTTTCAAAACAATATGGTTTTGGTAAAAATTTACTACAATAGTTTGATTATCAATGTCAAGGGTTGGACAAACATGCCTAAGGCATCATTAATCATATTCTATTAGTTGACAATGTTAGTCAGAATTTTTTTGGATTTATGGATAGTACTAATACAAATCATTCATATATATACTTTTTCAAGGAAAAATATCTAGGTACAATGGAAATGTTACAAAAATAGTAAGAAAACAAGTTTTAAATTAAAAATCATGCTATGCCAATAAGCATTCTCAAAAAAGGATTTATAGAAAAATATCCTTCAAAGAACCATATGCCTATAATAAGCATAGTTTAAAAGGGCATAGTCATAATTAATATTTCAAAGAAAAATTTAGAAAGTTTAACCCCATAATATGTGGTAGTACCCTATGGTCATCAAGATACAATATAATTCAGCACAAGAATTTCAAGTTATTATGATTATTATGATGTTGGGAATGAATAATACTCAGATTCATACTACAATGCAATTTAACTATAGCATATCAATCACATTACATGAGATATTACCATTACTATTTTTGGCATAGGCCATATTGATAGTGAGTCTCCTATGAGACTCATCAGTTAGTATGTTCTTCCCTTCTTATACATAGTTTTCGTATGTCTTGCTCCTTGTATATAGTTTCATTTTCATGTTACTTATACATAGATTATATCCAAAAAATAAAAAACAATATAATATACCAAAACGTAAAAATATTCAAATATTACTCAAAAAATACAAACTTTTAGATTATAGGCATCGTTATGTTTACACTTATTATATTTTCTAGATACTATATATTTTAGTTATATTACTATAGTTAGTGTTGACCATTTTTCACCCAATAGGGCAAAAAATCAGTTCCCTTCTTCCCCTATTGTTCAAGGCCAATTAATTTTTCAATTTTACATAAGTCAAGGAATTTCTACGGACTCTACAAGTCTATTTCTACAGACTCTACAGAGCTTGGTTTTCTATAGACTCTACAAGTTTCTACAGACTTCACAATTTTTTCTACAGACTCAACAGGTGTAATCCTTGGAAAATAAAAAATTAGTTTTAAAAAGTATGGGGTTTTACAAAGCTTATTCAGGCTCTTTTCTAAAGAAACTCACAAGAAGAGTTGGCACTTTTGAACTATTAAACCAGTTCAATCACTCAGTTCAATGCCTTGGTTCAATCAGTGAGCTCATCGGTAAAGTTCAAATGCCTTGGTTCATTAGCTTAGTTCAATGCTTTGGCTTAGTTCAACACTTTTTCAAGTTTATCAATGCACAACATTGAACTGGTTCAATCACTTGGTTCAAATGCGTTGGTTCAATCACTTGGTTTATTGCCTCCAGTTCAACAAGTGGTTCAAATGGATAGATTATCGGCTTGGTTCAATCGGCTCAGTGCGCAACATTGAACCATTGAACGGGTTGAACCGTTGAAATTTTTTGCTTCAATGGGTTGGTTCAATAGTGCATCCTAAGGTTGAAGGATAGGTACCCTCACGGAGGGTAGTCTTAGGTTTAAGATCCCTTATAGAGGGAAAGAAACTTTTCAAAAGGAGCCAAAGAGGTAATTCATCAAAATTTTGCCAAAGTCTGAAGGAATTCACTGAAAGGCTGCAGTAATAGGGCCTAAAGGAAGAAGCCCACCCAAAGGGTATGTGCCCTTGTGGGGGGCTCTCACCGAGGATGATGGACCATTTTTAAAAAGCTGAGGGTCTTTTCCCTTCCAAGAGGGATAAACAAAGGAAATCAAAGTAGCTAATTCCCAAGGATTTTTTGCCCACGAAAAAGGGCCCAAAGCAAAAACTTGAAAGAGTGACCCACTAGAAGATCACCCCTGAGGGCTAAAGGAGCAGCGGAATGTGCCATGTGTCCCCTATAAGGCTCGGTGGAAGCCAACAAGTGTCAATATCTATGGGTTTCTCCTTGTGCTTCATTATTGAAAGAGAAGACTGGTAGGCTCAAATGGGTTGCTAAGAGTCATGCAGAGCATGCCAAGTGTTAGCATTTGTGAAGAACCAAAGGAGGCCTAAAATTTGTTCTAAGGTAGCTAAAGGCTCTGTGGAAGCGGCCACGTGTCACCTTCCATAAAAATCTAAAAAAATACTTCCCAAGCCTCTAGGTTAAGCAAAAAGAGTAGGTAGAAGAGGCCACATGTCAACTTCTACCTGACTCCCAAAAGACCCTCTAAGGTAAGTGGATGCTACCACATCCCATTATCATCTTAGTGAAAGCCACCATGTGTCAATGTCCACATTTCAAAGCGGCTTCTAAGTGCCCAAGTAGCAGACTATGACATGTGTCAAAGACAGGTGTGCTCTCAATGATAAGGGAAAATTAGGAAGCTGAAGGAGAGTCCAAGGGTGATGGGCTTGAGGATATCAAATTTAAAGCTACAAAATAGCTATTGGATCTTTAAAAAATACTTGCACACTAGCTATGGAATGAGCCCAAAGAATGTAGTGACACACCAGAAGATTGCCCCTGAGGGTTGAAAGAGTAGATGAAGTGATCCAAGTGATGCGGGAAAGTGTTGTTTCAAGAAGTTATTTCAGTGGTTGACACAATGCCTACCATGTGATCATCAAAGAGGCACAAACAGTGATCGATGCGACTAGTTTTCTTCAAAATTCATTAAACAGCAGGCAAATGGTGCGGCTCATAAATTCAAATCCTGATTGGAGCTGACACAACATTATATTTAGATGACTTCCTCATCCCAATGCTCAGAAGGCACATGGGTCACTTATAAAAAGGGCACAAAAAGGCCTCTTTTCTTCCTCTATATATTAGAGACTTGTCATTTGAGAAATCATCTTATACATTTGTAAGGCATAGCCCTGGCAAATTTTCACCTAAAATCAATGCATTTTTTACCTCTATCCTAGTTAGATATCTCTATGTATGTCTGAGTGTTAGTTTGTGTTTAGTCATTACTTATTAATGCTTCCATAGGTTTAACTCCAACATACCTAGTGTCTATAAAGTGCCATTTCTATAGCTGACAAGGAGAGCTGTATTTAGAAGTGCAAAAATAGAATAAGTTACTATTTAGTGTGCCTTTCCACAACACCTTTGGTGAGTCTCTATTTTCTATATGTTCCATTAAGGCCTCCTTGTTAAGTTTCTTGTAGCGTAGTCCTTCTACTAGTTTGAAGTGTATGTATGTGTTTGTCTAATTTCAAGTGTGAGTGTGGGAAGGTCGAATCATTTTGGTGCATCACCCCTTTTAGAGTAGATTCATTTTCCTATAATACTTCTCCCTTTTCACCCCCCATTATATATCTATATACTTGTTTTAGAACTTACTAAAACAACTCAGATGCATCAAAGGGAGCTAGCCCTTACCTAGAGACTTTCCCCTCTAGCTTTGTCAGTCCCACAGGCAAGAGGGGAGTTTCCATTGTTGCATGTGGAAGGGTGGGACGTAAGCATCCTACCCCGGGTGCAATCCACTGTGTCAATAGTTTTTGGCATGCCTGGCGGGACACAGTCTTACACTCAATAAGGTTTCAGGATTGATGTTGGTCCTATTATAACAAATCAACTATTTTTAGCATCTGGTGACTCCACTGGTAAGAACTTCATTTCCTAATCTAAGACTAGTCTGACTTCCTATGCCTAAAGTCACCACACGGTCTATTTCTAAGGGTGTCACTTTCAAATTTGTTGAGTTTCCTTTGAACTCAAAAAAGGGACTAAGGTTTGAGAAGACTCTTCTTTATTCAATAAACCACCCTCCTAGACCTATTGTAAGGAATGCATATGTAGCAAGGCCACAGTTACATCCCATCCCAGCTATGGCATTACCCTTTACAGCTTTTCATGGTTAGAGCCCCTTGAATCTCCCACATTATGACCCAATTCTAGGAGCAGCCCTAAAAAATGTGCCTTATTTTGATGGAGAGGGGCCCATTACAATCATCAAGCACATTAGAAATATTGCTAATCTCTGCAATATTCACAATGTCACAGAGGAAAATATCACAATTAGATTGTTGACATTGTCTCTCAAGGGCAAAGCTCTTGACTGGTACAGGACTTTGCCTATAAATTCAATCCATTCATAGAATGAATTGGGTACTCAATTGATGGACCATTTTGGAGAAAAGAGTGACCACCTCTCACTTGCTAAGTAGCTGACGACCATGAAAAGAGCCCCACATGAATATATGCAAGATTCAACATGCAGTTTTAGAAGACATGGGATAAAATCCCTATTTTGGTAAGACCGACTACTAGCTATGCTTTCCTATATTATTTAAGAGAATTAAATAATGATATTTTTGTTATGATACAATCCATGGGAGGGCATGTGCTACTTGTTACCTATGATATAGCCATAGCAGTAAAAAATTGCTTAGTACAGGCTGGGAAAATAGCCCATAGACCCCATATGCCACTTTTCCCAAAAATACTACCTCTAATTCAGGCCATTGCTCCCACATTAGATCCTTTGCCTAGCATAGAGAAACTAGCTGCTGCTCCATCCAATGAGCTTCATGAAGTTAAGAGTCTATTGCAGAGTATGTCAAATGAACTTGTAGCTCTTAAAAGGCAGCAAGCTTAAAGCTGTAGACCAAACCAAGGATACCAATAGTATGGTCAAGCTCTAAGACCCCCTTTCCAAAATTACAATCAAGGACAGGGTTAGCTTCCTCAAACTAGACCTTTCCAAGGCTACAACCCATGCCCCCCTTCATCATCTAAGGTCATGGTGCCCATTTAGAACAACTTGGTTTTGGAACAACCAAGTTGTTCAACCATGGGATATGGTCAGGAGAAAGCTGTTTATATGAATGAGATTATGGGTTATTACCCAAATGGGCAAGACAATCAAGTAGCTACTCATTCCCAAGTCTTTGAGGCTCTAATTCAACACAGTACAAACAATAGTCAAAGTCAGCCTGACTCTACTCTTATGAACCACCTAGAAGGTGAGTTCTGTGTAATCAATTATGTGGGTGTTGTAGACAATCAGGCTGACTATGTTGCAGCCAACACAAGATTGAAGAGGAGAGCAATGGGAGAATCCCAAGATACTACCCAAATGGAAACAACAAAAAATCCATCACACTCAAATTAGAAGGTCCCAAACTTTAGACTACCATTTGTACCTTTAACCCCTCAGCCTGTAACTCAGGTTGGAATTAGCCCCAAAGAAAGCTTAAAGGGAGGTAGTCCTCAAGTTAATGTGGTGGACCAGATAAATAAGCTGCATATGAACATCTCCTTATGGGATTCATTGTCTCTACTAGGACAAAAGGACATGCTACAAAGGGAATTGCATGAACTAGATCGATAAGCTATCCTAGCAAGGATCGATAATGTCTTGATGATGAATGGGAAACCTTCCACCTCAAGCTAGGTCAAGAAGGAAGATAAAATTCCCCCTTTTTATGTGTCTTTGGTCATAGGATATTTCTTTGTGCATAAATGCATCATTGATAATGGGGCTAGTACCTCAATAATGCCCAAGTGTATAGCTGACAATCTAGGACTGAAATATGAAGAGATTAATAAGGGAGTCCTATAGCTAGATGCGACACCTACAAAGATAGTTGGGATAATTAAAGGTTTAAGCTTGACATTACATGCTTTCCCAACTTTCTCAGTTCCCCATGATATAGTAGTGGTAGATGTTCCTCTTATTTCACCATCTATTTATCCAAGGACTTCACATCCAAGATAGGTGGCTATCTAGTAGTGAATTGGTCCTATCTAGTTTTAATAACCAAGTATGGGACCAAGGTAAAAATTGAATCCAGACACTCCATAGGGACCATCTAAAACCATATTCACTCAAGGTAGTGAATGTCAGTGACACCATTATTGACCAAGAAGAGTCCCAAATAGACCAATCTCCATCCTCTACTCTTGAAGGAGTTATAGACCTACTCTTGGATGAATGGGGGAAGTGATAACTTTGAGCATGACCTTACAAGTTATAAAGGAGGCAAGCCTTGGATTCTACTGCATGCACGAAGAGGGTACCTTCATACCAAATATAATGAACGCAAGCCAAGAAGACCTAGGTCTATGACAGTTATACTTTGATGGTTCCAGAAGTAGGATGGGAGTTGGTGGTGGAGTGATGTTAGTTTCCCCTTCAAAGGAGAGATACATTTTATATTTCCATTTCCAATTTTCTTACACAAGCAATGTTGTAGAATATGAGTCCCTTATCCATGGTCTAGAATGGGCAAGGAAAAGAGGAATCAAGGAGTTGCAAGTTTTGGGTGACAGCGAACTAACTGTAAATCAGGTGAGAGGCTAGAATCTGACAAAAAATTCTTTGTTGACGTCCTAAAAGCATAGGGTCTGGGACTTGGTGGAAGATTTCCTTGCTTTCAATATTGCCTCCATTCCCATAGAGTAGAATAAAAAAGTGGATAGGCTAACAGAAATTGGTGCTCAATTCAATATTTCCAAGGAGATAATTTGAGACTGTAGTTCACGCTACTTAAAGGTGGTAGTTTGGCCCTCTATCCTTGACAACATTAAAAATTGGCAGGTCTTCAACAATGACTAGAAAATCACATTCTTCCTATAGGAAGAAGTTGAGTTTGCTATAAATAACTAGGCAAAGCTGCAACATCAATATAGCAACCAGATTATTTAACTAAAGAACAATAAACTCCCTAAAGGTTTGGTCACTCTAGGGAGTATCTTCAATGGAGATGACCAATTGAGAAATGACAAAGCATGCATCACAACTAAGGATGAAAATTATGAGAAGGTTGAGATCTTCAAGGATAAGTTGCTTGCACTTGGAAAAGTCTACACAATTCAAGAAAGGTAGACTTTCGTTTTGTTGTGTCAAGAGTTTGCAAATGTTTTCACTTGGGATTATAGTGACTTGAAGGGGTTTGACCCAAGACTCACCCAGCACACCATCAAATTAAAAGAAGGTGCCAAGCCAATTATGCAAAATTAAAGACCTATCAACCCAATGATTGAGCCTCTCATATAGAGGGAACTGGTAAAATTGATTAAGTCTAGGATTATATTTCTAATCAAACATTCCTCTTGGTTGGCTAGTCTTGTTCCTATCTAAAATAAGAATGGGGAGATCAGGCTATGTGTTGATTTCAGAGACCTTAATAAAGTCTCTTTAAAAGACCATTACCCTCTCTCGAGCATGGATCAGATCCTTTAGAAGGTAACATGTAGCGAGCATTTCTTATAATTAGATTCTAGTGTAAGGTTGTGACCAGCACAAAATGGCCTTCACTACTAAATGGGGAATGTTTGCCTACTAGAAGATGCCATTCGGGTTGTCTAATGCTGGTGCTACCATTCAGTGAGCCATGGACATGGCTTTTCAAGGCTTGATAAACAAAAATGTGCTAGTATACCTTGATGATGTGATGGTATTCTCTAAGGAAGTGAGCCAACACATGAAACACCTCATGCAAATCTTTGAGAGGTGTAGAGAGTTTGGCATCTCTCTCAACCCGAAGAAATGCATGTTTTTTGTTCATGAGGGGAAACTCCTTGGCCACATTGTGTCTAAGGAGGGCTTATCCATTGAACTTGAGAGAGTTCATTCCATCTTGGAGATGTCCTTGCCTAAGCACAAGAAAGGCCTATAGAGCTTCTTCAGCAGGATAAATTTCATTCAAAGATTCATCCTAAATTTCATAGAGATAGTCAAGCCACTAACCTTTATGCTGAGGAAGGGTCAGGAGTTAAAGTGGACAACATAAAAGAAGGATAGCTTTGAATCCATCAAGTAGGCCATAACCTAGGCTCTTACTTTGATCAGCCCTGACTTCAACAAAGATTTCAACCTCTACACTTTTGGCAATGAAGAGGTAATCTCTGCCATCCTTACCCAAGCAAATGGTGATGACCTTGAACAACCACTTCAATTTTTTAGCTAGGGGTTAGAGGTTTTCAAGGTCAAAGATACATATGTAGAGAAGCAAGTCCTGGTAGTAGTAAAGAGCTTGAAGAAATTCAAGCATATCCTGTCCAACAGCAAGATTCACCTCATGGTTCCACATCTTGGCATCAAGGATTTCTTGACCAACTGAGACCTAAATGAAAAGAGAGCGGGGTGGATCACCAAGGTGATGGAGTATGACGTAGACATCAAGATCACCAAGTTGGTGAGGGGAAGAGGCTTGTGTGAACACCTTATTGTGGACTTCAAGCAAAGAAGGGAAGACAACTCACTAATTCATGATGTAGCTATAAAAAAGAACCAATCGTCATGAAGGATTAGACATCAGACCTAAGGCATTTTCTTCTCATTGGTGAGTGCCCACAGGGTCTTGACAGGACCAAAAGAAGGTACTTTAGGCTCTAGTCTCTCCCTTATGTTTTGGTTAATGGATTATTGTTTAGGAAGGATCTCTCAGGGGTCCTTCTAAGATGCATAGACTCAAATCAGGCTAACAAGGTGTTTTCTGAGTTCCATGATGGGCCAGTAGCTGGTCATTTTGCTCTTAGGGCTGCTACAACAAGGATAATGAGAGCTAGCTATTTTTGGCATACTCTTTTTAGGGACACCCATGCCTGGGTAAGAAAGTGCCATAAGTGTGCACTTTTTGATGGGAAGCAATGGTTGGCTACCATGCCACTAAAGCCTATTTAGGTGGAGTATCCATTCATGTAGTGGGGCCTGGACTTCATAGGGATGATTAATCCTCCCTCCAGTGATAGACACAAGTGGGTTCTAACTACCATGAACTATTTAACAAGGTGGGTACAGGTTGTTGTTTTGAAGGAGGAAAATGAAAGTGTGGTCCTAGAGTTTTATGAGGACCTAGTGGCAAGGTTTGGGGTTCCAACAACCATAATCTTAGATAATGTCCTAGCTTTTCTAGGAACCAAAACAAGTGAATGGGCACTAAAATATAATATATATCCTAGCACTTCATCCAATTATTACCCATAGGGGAATGGGTTGGCTGAGTCCACCAATAAGAACTTGATTAGGATCTTCAAGAGGACCATGGAAGAAAATTAGAAGACTTGGCATGCCAAGCTAAAAATAGCCCTATGGGCAGATACGATCACCCCGAAGAGGGCAATCAGAAACTTGCCATACACACTCATCTATGGAAGGGAAGCTAGGCTCCCCATTTCACTTGAATTTCCATCCTTGGACCTCGCTCACCAGCTACAATTAGAAAAAGGGAGTAGCATGGAGGTTAGGCTATGTGAGTTGATGGAACTCCAAGAGACAAGGGACCAGGCTATGGTTTTTATGACCAATCACCAACAGTAAACAAAGAGACACTTTGACAAGAAATCTTCATCAAAAGATCTATCTAAAGGAGACATTGTCTTGGAATGGGATGAATACTGAGCTAAGCCTAGAAAGCATGCAAAGTTTGACGCCCTATGGAGTGGCTCGTACATAATCACTTAGTGTAAATAACACAATGCATTCCAACTCTCTAGGTTGGATGGTGAAGAACTCTATATCCCAGTTAATGGGATACATCTTAAGCATTACCACTGAGCCCTTTCTCCATCATGAATATATTTTCCCTTGTTTTTTTTCCTACTTTTCCTAAGTGCTTTCTGCACATGTTATTAGTTTTCTTAGCTTTGTGTGTGTTTTTTATTTTCCTTTTGAGGTGAATCTTCATGATTAGTTCTAGATTTATCAGAGCTATTACTAATCTTTAAGTTACAATCTGACCCTGTGCCTAATGGATTTTTAAGGCAACTAGCTTCTAAGCATAGTAGGCATGCTTCCCCTGGGAATCACCAATTTGTTGACCATTTTTTGCCCAATAAGCCAAAAAATTGGTCCCCTTCTTCCCCTGATATTCAAGACCAATTCATTTTTTTATTTTTCACAAGTTAAGGAATTTCTATGGACTCTATAGGTCCATTTCTACAGACTCTACAGAGCTTGGTTTTCTATGAACTCTACAGGTTTCTATAGACTTCACAAGTTTTTCTATGGACTCAGCAGGTGTAATCCTTAGAAGATAAAAAATTAGTTTTAAAAAGTATGGGGTTTTATAAAGCTTCTTCGAGCTCTTGTCTAAAGAAAATCACATGAAGAGTTGGCACTATTGAACTGTTGAACTGGTTCAATCACTCAGTTCAACACCTTGGTTCAATCAGCAAGCTCATCGACAATGTTCAAATGCCTTGGTTCATCAGCTTAGTTCAACACTTCAACTTAGTTCAACACTTTGACAAGTTTATCAGCATGAAACATTGAACCATTAAACTAGTTTAATCACTTGGTTCAATGCCTCTAGTTTAACAAGTGGTTCAAACAGATAGATTATCGGATTGGTTCAATCAGCTTGGCATGCAGCATTGAACCATCGAACCGATTGAACCATTGAACCTTTTTGGTTCAATGGCTTGGTTTAATGGCTTGGTTCAAGGGCACATCCAAAGGCTGAAGGATAGGTACCCTCGTGGAGGGTAGTCTTGGGTTTAAGAGCCCTTGTAGAGGGCAATAAACTTTTCAAAAGGACCCAAAGAGGTAAGTCATTGAAATTTTGCTAAAGTCTGAAAGAATTCATTGAAAGGCCACAGTAACAAGACCAGAAGCAAGAATCCCACTCGAAGGGTATGTGCCCTTGTGGGGGGCTCTTGCTGAGGATGATGGACCATTCTTAAAAAGCTAAGGATATTTTCCTTTCTGAGAGGGATAAACAAAGGAAATCAAATCAGCCAATTCTTGTGGATTTTTTGCCAGTAAAAAAGGGCCCAAAGCAAAAAATCAAAAGAGTGACCCACCAATAGATCACTCCTAAGGGATGAAGGAGTATCAAAATGTGCCATGTGTCCCTTATAGGGCTCAACAAAAGCTGACAAGTGTCAATATCTGTGGGTTTCTCCTTGTGCTTCATTATTTAAAGAGAAGACTGGTAGGCCCGAATGGGTTTCTAAGAGTCATGTAGAGCATGCCAAGTATCATCATCTGTAAAGAACCAAAAGAGGCCCAAAATTTGTTTTAAGGTAGCTAAAGGCTCTGTGGAAGTGGCCACGTGTCACCTTTTGCAAAAATCTAAAAAAATACTTCCCAAGCCTCTAGGTTAAGTAGAAAGAGCAGGTAGAAGCAACCACATGTCAACTTCTTCGTAACTCCCAAAAGACCCTCTAAGGTAAGTGGATGCTGGCACATCCCATTATCAGCTCAACAAAAGTCACCACATGTCAACATCCAAATTTCAAAGTGTCTTCTAAGTGCCCAAGCAGTAGACTATGACATGTGTCAAAGATGAGTGTGCTCTCAACAAAAAGGGCAAAGTAGGAAGCTGAAGGAGAGTCCAAGGGTGACGGGCCTAAGAACATCAAATTTAAAGCTAAAAAATAGCTATTAGATCTTTAAAAAATGCTTACACACCAGCTATGGAATGATCCCAAAGAATGCAGTGACCCACCAGAAGATCGCCCCTGAGGGTTGAAGGAGCAGATGAAGTGATCCAAGTGATGCAATAAAGTGTCATTTCAAGAAGTTATTTTAGTGGTTGACATAGTGCCTACTATGCGATCATCAAAGAGGCACAAACAGTGATCGATGCAACTAGTTTTCTTCAAAATGCATTGAAGAGCAAACAAATGGTGTGGCTCATAAATTCAAATCCTGATAGGAGTTAACACAACATTATATTCAGATGGCTTCCTCATCCCAATGCTTATAAGGCACATGGGTCACTTGTAAAAAGGGCACCAAAAGGCCTCTTTTCTTCCTCTATATATTGGAGACTTGTCATTTGAGAAATCATCTTCTACATTTGTAAGGCGTAGCCCTGGCAAATTTTCACCTAAAATCAACACATTTTTTACCTCTATCCTGGTTAGATATCTCTATGTATGTCTGAGTGTTAGTTTGTGTTTAGTCATTGCTTCTTAATGCTTCCACAGGTTTAACTCCAACATACCTGGTGTCTATAAAGTTCCATTTTTGCAACTGACAAGGAGAGTTATATTTGGAAGTGTAGAAATAGAAGAAGTTACCATATAGTGTGCCTTTCCACAGCACCTTTGTTGAGTCTCTATTTTCTGTATGTTCCATTAAGGCCTCCCTATTAAGTTTTTTTCAGCCTGGTCCTTCTACCAGTTTGAAGTGTATGTATGTGTTTGTCTAATTTCAAGTGTGAGTGTGGGAAGGTTGAATCATTTTGGTGCATCATCCCGTTTAGAGTAGATTTGTTTTCCTATAATCTTTCTCCCTTTTCACCCCCCCATTATATATCTATATAATTGTTTTAGCACCTACTGAAACAACTTAGATGCATCAAAGGGAGCTAGCCCTTACCTAGAGACTCTCCCCTCTAGCTTCACCAATCCCACAAGCGAGAGGGGAATTTCCATTGTTGCATGTGGAAGGGAAAGAGCTAGGCATCCTTCCCCTAGGTGTAATCCACTGTGTCAATAGTTAGTTTTATCATACATACATGATTTAATTGATATTTTTGAGTGTTTATAGGTTGATATATGACTTTGATCCACTACACAGATTTAGATTTACTACTATCTACCCCATAGGTGTATATAAATAAATACATGGGTTCATCATTTAATACATTAATCCATTTGGGGGCCTCTTATACACAATTTTAATTTCAATGTTACATATTTATAAAATCTACACCATATATTTAAAATTATGATATTTTAATATTGATCATCCTACACCTACTCAAATTCATTTTTGACAACTACTACTCTAGATTTAGCCTATGTACATCTTAGCTCTTGTGCAAATTTGTATCACATGTTCGTGCATACTTTCATTTTTAGCTTTCCTAGTTTAGACTTGATTATGTCTCTATGTTTATTTTATTTGAGGTCATTTGAATATGCCATTTCTCTATCTCTACACCACTTATTTTCATTATATATATGCTTTGGACATGCATCTATGCCCTTGTGTGTGCCTTCATGATTATTCATATTATAGATATTTAAACATGTCCTTCCATGTGGCTCTAATACAACTTACTATATTTTAACGTATGTGAAAATTTTAACATGTCCTTGTATGTCTTGCTTTCTCAAATTTAATGACATGTGTCCATGTCCCTTGTATTATGTACCCTTGGCCTACTTTGCATGACTCACGTGTGTTGTATGTATGTTTTATTATATGTGTCATGGACATGTCACTTATTTATTGCTTGTTACACACTATAATTTTATATTCCATGAGGGACCTCATGGATCTCTCCTTCTTACTTGGGTATCATGATGGACATCATGCCCCACACCCCTAGGTAGATACTCAGTTATTACTTAGATTTATTATTTATATACACTATTGTATCTATCTTGATAGCCTTGTGAATGCTAGATCTAACATACATCATACACTTAAAAAATATCCTTAGATTATCTTACATTATGATGTCATTTATGAATATTATATTAGGTTTTTATGTTTATATTGTATATGTTTTGGTTAACACATATTTTGCAAAGCTTTTTCTTTGAAGGATAATTCTTGCATAGGTACAATGATTACCCTCAAATGAGGGGTATTCACAAAGGTTTATTATGGAGATAAATCTATATAAATGTACTCAAAGTATAGTTTTTATCATATGTGCACAAAATAGATATATTAGTTTTAGGTAAACATGGTGGGAAATAGTGACACAAAGATTAGTTATAGTTTCATAAAAATTAGAAAATTTGGACATTAGCACCCAAATTAAGACATTAACACCACATGGTGATAATATAATGATATAGTTGTATTGTCTAATATACTTAGTTTCAATAAATTATAAACTACTTAGAGAGGTACACCATGTAAAGTCTAGGTTTGTATAGGTTCAATTACATATTACCAATTTCAGCTCACTTTAGCTTAGATTCATACTAGTTTGCTCATATTAAGGGAATCATGCATGGCATAGTCATTATTTTCAATTTATAAGTTCAAATATAGATCATTAAAAATCAATACAAAATGCATATACTCAGATATCATATTTTAGGGCATGTGCATGTCACATTATTTTTGTGTGTTCACTTATACACCAATTGATTAGATGAAATGACAAACTCATTTTCATTATCTATATTATACACATCAGATACCATGTTCCAAGTTACATACCAAATTCATGCCTTACTCAATCTACAGTAGTTGGCATTCTTGAGTAGATCAGAGCTACCTAATATTCCTATGTGTCTCATAACCACTTAATATTCTTGAGTGGCTAAATTGACATATACAGTTACACATCTTTAGTTACATTCCATAGTTTTAATTTTAGATGCATATAATACACATGGGTAGGAAATTATGGAGTCATAGTCTACTTGAGTTATTGAGCCACTTACATGAGAGGTTTGGACACACCCTTAGTCCAATGCAAGATTTTCATAGGTCATGATCCACTAATTAGGATGGATAATGATGGAGTGAAAACTGGATTGATTTTTTAAGCCACCCAAATATGGGGATTAATCAAGCTAAGAACTCATTCCAAGATATTCACTGATTGATCACTATCTACATGTGAACACACATGTTGTCACTAAGTTTATGCATTGGTTTGCATACCCAATGAGGTGTATTCATTCTTTTCATATTTCTTTTTTATTTACTCAATTTTTTATTTTTATTTTTATATACTTAAATAAGAATTGATCTATGCACATTTTGCTAATAGGACACACAATGGAGCATGCTTCAAATACTCATATCTAGATTCATGAGCTTTGGCTCTTAGGTAAGTTTAGGTACACTTCTTTTTTATTTATCCTAGTCATTTTTCTGTAATGTATTTATTGAATAAAGGGGGGACAAATGTAATCATTAAAATTAATAGTTCATGCCTTGGATGTCCACTTGAGGTCCCTTTACCCCTAGTATAACACATGACCCATCTTAAGGGCCCTTTTGATCCACTTTTAGTCATATGGTATCTAAAAATAGCATCTAAGCCTATAAAACACCACATGAGACCCATAATGGCATAATTAATTAGTGATTTAGGTCCCTACAGCCTCAAAAAAATAACTTACATATACCTAAGAGGATTATGGTTAGAAAAGACATATTATTAAGTCACCCTCCCAAGCCATTTTTATCAAAAAACTATATAAACACTACTCTCACACTCTTACACCCTAGGTCAACATTATCAAAAAGAAGTATATAAATGTACCACTTCACATGGAGGGAATTATCCTAATTCCTCCAATATTTTATCAACTTAACCCATGCATTCAATAATCTAGCTGTAACATAGGTATTCAGATCTCAAGTGGCCTCCAAGGCCTCTTCTCATACATTCACACTCAACCATTCTAGCATTCACTTTAACTTGCACTAATCACTTAGGTGGGAGAACTACATCAATCTTGATCCCTCCTTGGTGTATTTGTATGTAGGTAGCATGCCCACATAAGGTTTTGAATCACATGTATTGCATAGTAGACCCACTAACCCATTTTTCTCATGGTGTTCATTTAAACCCTTAAAAGCATGAAAACCTATGGGTTTTAGACAAAAATAGAGCTATAAAAAAATTATTGATTTCAAAAACTAAAATTTGGACTATATCTATAAAAGGACCTAATCTACAAAACCCAAAAATTGTTCAAAAAGAGGAAATTAGTTCCAAAGTAGGACACTAGTGCCATATGGCCTTATTATCTAGTTAAGGTGCTATTATCTAACTAGGGTGTTACTATCTAGGAATGATTATGACACTTGGATCCTATTTACAACACCTTGATCAGATTTTATGCCAATTTTTATCCTCTAGATCATTTTTTTTAGTTTGATTCCAGCTAAGTACTTATTTACATCATTTATTTCTATTTTTATAAAGGTCAAAGTAGGTCAATTATATTTGAAACAAATGGTTATATTTACTACATATTTCCACCCTAATTTACTATACTCACACCCTTTAACAACCTAGGGCTCAAACTCCATAACCTTAATAAGTTAAATCACACATATAGAGAACCATTGACATAAAACTTGAACAAGCTAGATTAAATGAGAAACTAGCCACATGGACATAAGATTATCCATTTGAACTAGACTGAGCTAGTAACATTATTAACAAGACTAAAAAAGAATAAATATAATAAGATCTAATTCATGCCAATTTATTTTGGTAGATGAGAAATGCATGGCTTAAGAACCATAAAAGTCAAGCCTACATATAGGGAAGGATAACTAATGATAATTATGATTTGATTGGTAGATATGACAATAGAGGATATAAAAAGAGGAGTTCAAATAACCTAAAAGGTCATTGATTTTTGTTGATGGGTTTTTCTTTTTGTTAGTAGTTTAAGAAGTTTTTGATTAATCAAAGGTTATTATAGTGGGAGAGAAGGGATAAAAATAAGGATGAAACTCTATCTAGATGTAGATTTAGAGCAAGGAAAAAAGATTTAAGTTCTCTTATAAGGCCTATAGCCTTTGTGTCAGATGGCTATGTGATAATACATGAGGTAAGGGAGCCAAGAACACCTATTTAAAGCTAAGGAACAATTCATACCCTATATTTATATCATTATAATGAAAAATTATTTGAGTAATACATTATACAACTCTAATGGTTGGATGATGAGGTATCCCTTTACTAGGAACCCCCATCATGATTTGCATTAGCTGGTATTAAACTAAAGTAATGAAAATTGATAATATGTATGGGAGATCCTAGAGAAAAAGAGTGATAAAGGAGTAAGGCTAGTAGGTCATTGAATGTGAGGTAAATAATAAATAAGGATATTAGACCACCAACTATGAGGAATATAACAAAAAGTGTTGAGAGAGAAGGATTGATAGATCATTGAATGGGAGGAAACTAGTGGATAGAGTGTTGCATAATAAATATTAGAAGACCAAAAACTATGAGGTATCTATTGGAGTGTTTTGGAGGCCTGATCGATTATTGAATGTGAGGCAACCAATGGAAAAGGTTATTAGAGTATCGACTATGAGGAATAATTAAAGAGTGTTGAAAGACAAATATTGGTAGGTTAAAAAATATGAGGAAACCAAAAAATAGTATATGATTGGGAAGAATAACACTTATCAAGGATGATTTGATTATGATTACAATACATGTTTTCATAATGGTTCATGAGTAAGAGTTCCTATGTAGAATTGTGCTAGTGAGTATAGTAATATGTGGCATGAAATATTAATTTTAGATAGAAGCACTGATGAGAGAAAATCCATGCACATATGAAAATTTAAGGGAATTGACCAATCACCAACTATAAGTTAAAGATTTTAGGAAAATAAGATCATCAACAGATCATTGAAAGTGAGGTAGTAAAGTGTAGAAAATAAGAGAGTGGGAATAATCACTGGTAAGAGGCAAATGAATGTAGAGAAAGAGATAATAAATGACATAATTATTGAACAAGAGGAAGTGAAGAGCAGAATAAAAGTGGGAACATGGGTAAAATCAATAATCTAAGGCAACCAATGCATAAAAGTGATTAGATGATGAGTACCAAAATATCATGAAACATGAGTCAGTCATAGAATATAAGCATCTTTCAATAAAATTATTGGGTATAATGTACTAATATAATTATCCATTAAGGTTATATGGGTATATAATTAAGAGCACAATGAAGGATGTAGTGAGAAGTAAGGATGAGATGTGGGCTAAATTCATCAGTCTCAAAAGAGAAGATGAAGGAGATAACCTTGATTATGTAGTTGTTGTAGATTCTAAAACTATAAGAAAGAATATCTTATGGAAGGAGAGATTCCATAGAGAAGAAAACCCTCAAGGTTTGTTATGCTTTTAGAATATCATATAGGATTTTATGTGCAAAGGTTATATATTGGATAAGTCCTAAAGGAAGAGGTAAAATGGGTCATGGATTTCAAGCATAACCTCATGTTGAAGAATGTATGGGACTCTACAAGAGTGAAGTGTGCATGGATAAGGTTATGTGGAAAAATAGCAAGGGGTTGAAGAGACTTTCAAGAGAATAAAAATTTAAGAGGAAAGGAAAGTGTGTGTAGATGGAAACATGTTGTTTCCACACTACTATGCCAAGTAGTATACTCATAGAGCTAAAAATAATAAAAATATGAATATTGGTGTTGAATCCTAATGACAAGTGAATCTATAAGATAGGTACATGAGATAAGCACATAAACAAGGGTTGAGAGGAGAAATAGTCATTATAGAGCATAATAGGTGAAGGCAAGGTAGATATCACCCACTAAGTTGGTAGTCACACAAAAAATGTAATGGGTGGAGTGAAGTAGTTTACATAAGAGATATGAATGTAATAAAGAAAAAAATTAAGGGGAGCACAAGGGTTCTTGTGCATGACATGGTGAATGCACTAAATGAGGAAGATGGAATGCAAATCTTCTTATGCATAGTGTAGAGGATGTACTAAGGAGAGGAGTTGTTGAGAGAAAAAATAGGAGTTTTCAATCATAACATGAATTAAAGTGAAATGCAGACACCCTATAAAGTAGAGTAAGAGTTAATAAATTTCATGATAAAGGTACCATTTGAGAGATATAAATTTGAATATGTCATCTTTTAGTTATTTTGGGTGAATATTTTGTCAACTAGCTAACTGGTGACCAATATAGGTCTCTTCAACCACAACATAGGGAGATTGGTCATCCAAAGTTGCAGGTTTACCACATCCAAAGGGGACAAATCTCTCCTCTCATCAAGGGGAGGTTCCCTATAGGTATAAAGGCACTATGTACTATATATATAAGCTGAAAATAACACACAGGGGTAGGATACACCATCCATCTCTCTTCTTTTAGAGATGATGTTCACAAACAAAGGAGAAAATCCTGGTGTAAACACTAAAGGCACTTCTCTTCTTTCAGAAGTGTTCTTGCAAGGAATAGTAGGAGTTCTTTTAGGTAGGACAAGTAACTAGTAATAGAGTATAGAGTAATAAACAATCTAAGATGTAGCACAAAGTCTTCACCTTGACATTCCAAGAGTGAAATATGAAGAAAAAAGGGGGCACAAAGTCATCCCAAGGTCATTTCCATATAAAGAAACTAAAAAGACACACTAAAAACAATTATGTCAGCACAAAGTTTGAAAGTAACTAGTTTTAAGACATCTTCCTTATCACTTCCACTAGTTCTACTTGTTAAATTACATAAAAAAGAATACATTGATGAAATAGACATAAGAACAATCTCCTATAATGATACAAGCTATAACAACACAAAGTCTAAAAGAAACTTGCTTTCTAATTCAAACAAAGAAATATGATGAATAATTTGAGCTCAAAGTCTTAGTAATACCTTTCAATTTGGGAAGAGTTTTGCTTATAGTAATAGGAAGATCTCCCTTCAAACAAACAAGAGATTACATTATGTAGAGGCCAATAAAGGCTTGCCACTTTGTCCCATGGAATGGCCCATGCTATGCATTCAATGCCTTGAATGCATTTTTGGTTCTGTCAGGGAGGGCCATGCTGGAATAGAGTGGTTGCCTTAACTATGGTGTGTTGATTCATCTCGAATGTCTTCTCCTTATCTATGTATTAGCTTACTTGGTATTTTCTCCAAGGGGGACAAATAGGTGGCATCTTCAATGTTTAAGAGCTCAAATATTTGTTTTTGCACACTGTTTTAGCTACTAAAGTAACTACTGCAGATATTTCCCATTTTGTCTCTTCCTACTGCGATTTGGGCACTCAAGCTATATTTTTTCCATTTGCTAGCTCTTTTGTCTCTATCATTAGTGGGTCTTCCCTTTTGGCTTTGGTCTTTATGCATTTGAATGCATTTGGGTCTGCCTTTAAGTCTACAAGGATCAATGGCTATTTCATTGCCACAAATTTGACGTCTGCAGGCCTGTCAATCTCCTCGGCAATTCCTTCAACATTATCATTTTGTCCTTCCCAAAGGGGAAGAATCCTTTTGAGGTCTTGAGAAATGCCTATTTTCCTTTGGTGAGAGCCTCTCAAAAAGGTATATACCCTTTGGGATCCTTTGGGTGGCCTCCGGGATTTCATTCTTTAGTGGGCTATTGTTCCATTATTTCCTTTAAACAAAATGTTCAAAGGAATTCCTTTAGACAATTTGTCTAAAAGAAATATTTCCTTGACTCTACATCTTCATATTGGGAGTGCTCCATCTTTGACATGTGGAACTTTCTATTACTTTTAACAAGTGACACATGGCATCTTCTGTCAGAACAAGTGAGGACACTTGGCAACCTTTGCCTAACTTATAGGAGCTTTTAGAAACCTTTGAGAGTCCTATGGGAGATGACACATGGTGGCTTCTACTTAGCTCTAGAAACACTATAGAAACATTTGGGACTCATTTGGATTAACATGAATGATGACACCTAACATGTTCTGCTTGTTCTTGCAACTTACCTGGAGTCCACCACAGTCCTTACTCAATAACTACAGATGTCAACACTTGGCAGCTTCCACCAAGTTTTAGTAGGGACACATGGCTACTACCACTCTATTTTATCAATCACATAGACTATGACACTTAGAGTGCTCCACTTACTCTTTTAGCAACTAATTTAGGGCCCACCATAGTTCTCACTTGATAATGAAACCAAAGGAAGATACAGTGGCCTTTGACACTTGGTAGCCTTCATCAATATTTGAAAATGACACATGGCATGTTCTACTACTTTGGTAAAAAGATATTGAAACCTTCTATAGCTACCACTTGTTTCCTTCCATGTAACTCTACAAGGGACACATGGCACATTCTACTCCTTTGAGAAGCAAATCATAATGTGTCTTGGTAGATGACACTTGGTAGCTTCCACTCATCTTTTTCTTTCGCACACTCCTTTGAACCATTTGATTGAAATGATTTATTAAACCAAGCTTATAAATTTATAAGTGATATAAACTTGCTCTTTCAAAGGAATTTACCTGTTAAAGCCATCAAACCCTTTGAACTTGTTAGTTTCAATCATGTTGAGTATGTAGATTTCCTCTTGTGAAGTTCGTAGAAATTGAGAAGCTTGAAAAATGAGGAATTTGAATGGTTAAAAAAATTTCAAAAAGGGAAGAGACAATTTTGGTCTGTGTAAGGCCAAAATAGTCCATAGGTTATCCCAAAAAATGAGTGGCATTTTTTGGGGACAACAACTGGCTCCAGTTGGGGAACTTCCTTTTGTTAAAAACTTGAAACAGCTAAGGGGAGTATAAACCAAAATCTCCAATGCCTTTGAAGTATGCCATTAGGCTATGGAGTCATGCTACCCAAAAATAAAGGTTCCAAAAAATGAAAATGAACAACACACGATAGAAACGAAGGCTATACAAATATACACATGTGCATGTGAACTTATTTGATACTTTAAGAGCTGAAGTGATTTAGATGCTACCCATTATGAGATAATGAAAATGGCATACCATCCTGATAAACCAATAAGAAACCATTTTTTCCTTAGAATCAGTGATGGGTGAATGGAACTCTCCACCAAGAATCACATTTTTTGTGCATTCCTTTTGGTTTTATCATCTTGCACCATGGCAAGATGTGGTCTTCAATCTTAAAACCATAGATCTTTGCTCTCTTAGTGAAGAGTTCCTCTTGCTGACTTTGGAGCAAAAAATTATGGTCCACTACCATAGCTTGTTGTTCTACTAGTTCAATCCATCACATGCTTTGATTATCAGCATCAAACTCCTGAAAAACCATTAGCTCAACATCTCCTTTGGTGTGAAGGAGTTTGACATCATGGTCTTGAGTAGCCTTCAATCTAAGAAATAGATATTCACATTTCATTATGTTGTTGGTGTTGTTGAATTATAACTTGCATGAAGGAAAAATATCTCCTTGTGGAGATATCAACACAGTCCCAGCTCTAGCATTATTAGAAGAATTACTACCATATGATTCTAAGATCTAAACATCATCAAAAACTGATCTTCTATCAGATTTCTCTTTATTAGAAGTGGAAGATGCTTTTTTATCTTTACTATGCCCTACCAATTATTTTGATGTCTTGTTTGAATTGATTTTCAGATTTCCACATACAAGAATTTCATTTGCAGAAACATGAACACCCTATGTGGTCAAGAAGTAATTACCCCTGCCTAAAGACTCTAATAGAATTTGTGCTACAGGGGCCGACATTTGGGTGACCACGTATTGGGCCACTTGTCTTTTCAAGGATGGGATGAGCATGTTCCTTAGGGGATCATGAGTTACCTTTATAATCTCTTGTCCTATAGGGATGATTGTATCCTTCACACACTCCACCAACCTGTCCAATTGCTCAAGGTTGGCTTGTAGGAATTCAAATTCAGTCATTTGAATTTTTGTTTTCTTAACATGGTCAATTATGTCAAATGACTAAAATGGACTAAGAAGAGAGGATGGGAGATCATCCTTTTGGTTTTTAGGGGGGGAGGACCAATCTAAAAATTTGAAGTAGAAGGTGTAGGGATGTTTGATGTACTTACCTTATTAGCAATCACTAGATCCTTTGGCTAGAAAGGCAGAGTGGTCCCACATTTAGCAATTGAAATTGTTGGTTGAGGTCACTCCTTAATATTTTCTTTATCAAATTTCTAGGCTAACTGGTTCTTGGACTGGGTGAACACTGCATATGATCCCTCGACTGCTTCACCTTTACTTCTGGGTTCATCCTAGTAATTTAGGAAACTAATGTGGGAGTCACTAGTTGACTCTTCTTGACCCTCTGTGAAGAGACCATCATCATTTTCTTGATCAAACTTAAGTTGGGAAGAGAAATCATGTTCATTTTCTAGTTATCCAACTACTGAGTTGGTTGGAGGTACTTCAAGGGCAAGGTTCCTCTATGGGGGAGGAAGACAATTTGGCTACCATTGATTCCTGACATCATTGCCTTGATATGACTAGTTTTGAAATGTCCTCCTTGGCATATCCTAATTAAGAGGAGTAGACATACCTTGGGCCATTTATCTTTTCAAGGCTAATAGTTCATTTGCCAAGTTTTGCACCATTTGATCCATGGTGCCTATAAATGGATATTCAGAAGATGAAGAGAGTTTACCTCTATTTATATATCTCCTTATCTTCCCTACCAAGATAAGGTCATCTTATAGATCACTAGCCAAGTCTTGAGCAGCAATAAGGTCTATGTGTCTAGCCTATCTCAACAAAAAACTTAATTCAGGCAACTGTGAGTTGATGAAGAAGCATTTGAGGTCTTCAGGTGTTGGCTAAGCAATTGCAAAAATTTAGTTCCTCAGCTTGTCAAACTTTGCTATGAAATCCCTCATAGGTTCATGAGGTTCCTTCTTCATCTGTGTGAGATAGGCTAGCAAGGCATGTGCATCTTCTATAGGCTTGAACCTTGCTTCAAAATTGGATTTTAGTGTGTCCCAATCAGTTACTGACCTATCTTGTAGATGGTAGAACTAGTCTGTAGCAACACCTTGTAGCATTTCCATGAAAATCCTGACTGCCACATCTTCAAATTCCACTCCTATTATGCCATAGGCTATGTTGAAGGCTGTAATATGTTCATCAGGGTGAACTTCATCATCACCAAAAAATTTGGGGAAATTCCTCCTTGAACTGCATGGAAGCTCATATAGAGGTGGGGTCAAATTTAGTGGACCAAAAGAGTTACCCCAGGGGCCTTGAGCCATGATTTGATTATGTAGAAGTTGGATCACAAATCTAAGTGGAGTATGGATAAGCAAAGCTCTAATAGCAGTAAAAAAATAAGCTCTACCTTGTATTGGTGACCTGGTAAGGATAGGAGGAAGACTACTAGTTCGTTGAAGGTGAGGTTGTGGAGGAAATAAATCAAAATTACTCTATTGTACCAACTCAAAAGTAGGGTCAACAACACCTTGATATTTTTGGCTTCTGGTATAATATGGAGTTGCCAAATTTTAGAGCAAAAATGTAAAAGAGTAGGATCTACTTTAGCTTGAAGTTTGAGACTTCAATCTGCACGCTCTTCCCCAACAGAGTCGCCAAAAATTGTTGGGTGAATATTTTGTCAACCAACTAACTGGTGAGAAAAATAGGTCTCTTCAACCATAGCATAAGGAGATTGGTCATCCAAATTTGTAGTTTTACCACATCCAAAGGGGATAAATCTCTCTTCTCATCAAGGGGAGGTTCCATATAGGTATAAAGGCACTATATACTATATATATAAGCTAAAAATAACACACATGGGTATGATACACCATCCATCTCTCTTCTTTTAGAGATGATGTTCACAAACAAAGGAGAAAATCTTGGTGTACACACTAAAGGCATTTCTCTTCTTTCATAAGTGTTCTTGCAAGGAACAACATGAGTTCTTTCAGGTAGGATAAGTAACTGGTAATAGAGTATAGAGTAACCAGTAATCTAAGATGTAGCATAAAGTCTCCACCTTGATTTCCCCAGAGTGAAATATGAAGAACAATGGGGGCATAAAGTCATCCCAATTTCCTTTACATATAAATAAACTAAAAACACACACAAAACAATTATGTCAGCACAAAGTCTGAAAGTAACTGGTTTCAGGACATCTTCCTTATCACTTCCACTAGTTCTGCTTGTTAAATTACATAAACAAGAATACATTTAGGAAATAGACATAATAATAATCCCCTATAATGATACAAGATATAATAGCACAATTTCTAAAAGTAACTTGCTTTATGATTCAAACAAAGAAATATGATGAACAATTTGAGCTCAAAGTCTCAGTAATGCCTTTCAATTTGGGCAAAGTTTTGCTTCTAGTAACGGGAAAGATCTCCCTTCAAACAAACCAAGATATTACATTATATAGAGGCCAAGAAAGGATTGTCACTTTGTCCCATAGAATGGCCCATGTTATGTATTCAATGCCTTGAATGCATTTTTGGTTCTGTTAGGGAGGGCCATGTTGGAACAGGGTAGTTTCCTTAACTGTGGCATGTTGATTCATCTTGAATGTCTTCTCCTTGTCTGCATAGTTGCCTACTTTTTATTTTCTCTAAGGGGTACAAACAAGTGGCATCTTCAATGTTTAAGAGCTTAAACATTTATTTTTGCACACTATTCCAACTACTAAAATAACTACTGTAAATATTTCCCTTTTTGTCTCTTTTTGATATGATTTGGGCCCTTAGGCTATCTTTTTCCCCTTTGTTATCTCTTTCAGCTCTATCATCAGTGGGTCTTCCCTTTTGGCTTTGGTTTTTAGGCCTTTGAATGCATTTAGGTTTTCCTTTAAGTCTACAAGGATCAACAACTATTTCATTGCCATGAATTTGACATCTACGGGCCCATCAATCTCCTTGACAATTCCTTCAATATTCTCATTTTGTACTTCTTGAAGGGGAAGAATCCTTTTGAGGTCTTGAAAAAGGCCTATTTTCCTTCAATGAGAGCCTCCTACAAGGGTATCTACCCTTTTAGATCCTTTGGGTGGCCTCTGGGCTTTCATTCTTCAGTGGGCTATTGTTCCATTATTTCCTTCAGATAAAATGTCTGAAGGAATTCCTTTGAACAATTTGTCTAAAGGAAATCTTTCCTTGGCTCTGCATCTTTGTATTGGGAGTGCTCTATCTTTGACACGTGGCATGTTTTGTTACTTTTAACAAGTGACACATGGCATCTTCTGCTAGAATAGGTGATGAAACTTGGCAGCATCTACCTAGCTTATAGGAGCTTTTAGAAACCTTTGAGAGTCCTATGGGAGATGACACGTGGCAGCTTCCATTGAGCTCTAGAAACACTATAGAAACATTCAAGAGTCATTTGGATTCACATGGATGATGACACTTGGTGCATTCTACTTGTTCTTGTGACTTACCTAGGGTCTACCATAGTCCTTACTCAATAACTATAGATGTTGACACTTGGCAGCTTCCACCAAGTTTTAACAAGGACACATGGTTACTACAGCTCTATTTTAGTAATCACATAGACTATGACACTTGGAGTTCCCTACTTACTCTTTTAGTAACTCATCTGGGGCCCACCATAATTTTCACTTGATAATGAAACCAAAGGAAGATACAGTATCCGTTGACACTTGGTAGCCTCCATCGAGCTTTACAGATGACACATGGTGCATTCTACTAATTTGAGAAAAAGATATTGAAACCTTCCACAGCTACTACTTTTCACCTTCTATGGAACTCTACAAGGGACATGTGGCATGTTCCACTCCTTTGAGAAGAAAATCATAATGTGTCTCGGTAGATGACACTTGGCAGCTTCTGCTCATCTTTTTCTTTCATGCACTCCTTTGAATATTTTGATTGAACTAACCGATTAAACCAAGCCTAGAAATGTATAAGTGTTGGAAACTTTCTCTTTCAAACAAATTTACAAGTTAAGGCCATCAAACCCTTTGAATCTATTAATTTCAAGCATGTTGAGTCTGTAGATTTCCTCCTATGAAGTCCGTAGAAACAGAGAAGCTTAAAAAATGAGGAATTTGAATGCTTAGGTCAAATTTTGAAAAGGGAAGAGACAATTTTGGTCTGTGCAGGGCCAAAATAGTCCATAGGTTGTCCCAAAAAAATGAGTGGAATTTTTTGGGGACAACAAGTTGGACCAAAATTATTTTAGAGATAACAAAGAAACATATAAGGATGTAAAGAATGGGAGGTAAAAGAAAGCCCATATATGAATGATAAAGTGAAGAAGGTAGATTAAAGATAAAAAGAGTGTAATTATTGAACAAGTAGAGAGGAAGTACTAGAGGTTTAGACAATACTAGACTAGAGTTGAGATGGAGGGCATAATTCATAGTTCATAGAGGGACAAGGGTTAATGAAAATAGAAGGTAGGACCAAAGGAAGGCACAAGTCAATAAGGAGAGAACAACTAAAGTGGACACCAATAAAAGTGAATAACAATAGTCAGAATGGAATGGCATTTGATGAACCCCATGAGGGATTGAATTCTATGAAGGACATTAAGTATGAGAGCAAAATGAGTGTGACAAAAGACCCGTATAAAACATCCCAAATAGAGTATAAGGAATAATAACATGCAATAATGTTTAATTGATGTAAAGGACTTAAAAAGATATGTTTAGTATGATAAATTCATATATAGAGGAAACAAATGTAAATTATGCAAAAGATAAAATAAGAGTTACATTATGTGTAATTAGAGGCTAGTAGAGCACCAAACTTGAGGTAGCTAGTAAGAGCATAAGTCTAAGGATACACCAAAGGAGGAAATGATAATTTATTGGTGTGTAACTAAAGGCTAGTAGATCACTAAACTTGAGACAACTAGTAAGAGCATAAGTATAAATACATTTTAGATGAAGAAATGAGAGTTGTGTTGTGTGAAAATATAGGCTAGTAAAGCACTAAACATGAGGCAAATAGTAGATGCATGAACATGATAACACACTAGGGAATATAGATCATGGAGAAAAAAGGTTTTGTAGAAATTAGTTGAAGGATAGAATAACACCAAACATAGGGAATTTAACATAGATGTTATTTTTATAGGACATGCTAAAGAAGAAGAGAGAGAGAGAGAGAGATTGAAAAAGTACCAAATGATAAGGAAAGTGATCTATGAAAGCATTTCACAAGTAATAGCTAAGGATCAAAATAAATATACCCATTATAAGGCATAGAGTTGAATAATAAAGGAATAAGTGCAATGTTGGGATTGTATGATGTATAGGTTTGAAACTTAAAATGATAAATATGAGGAAAATATTAGCATGCAACTGGACCTAAGTTGTCATGAAGACAAAATTAGTAATATACTAGGAAGTATATAAACATGCAAATAATATGAGAAGAATTAATTTAGAGAAGATTAGTTTGAGTACACAAAGATAATTCTTGCATTGAGAAAGGATATGCATGGGGTGATAGAAACACACAAAAATAAAATATCCTCGAGAGGTAATAAAAAAAGATAAGATGAAGGTGGAAGGAATATGGGAATTATTGCTTCCCATGGATACAAATACTATTACATTAAGGAAAAAATGAGAATGTAGTGAACAAAGGTCCACTCGTAGTAGTGGGAAAGGGAAAAGGATGAGAATAAGATGATATTTTTCCCAAAGGCAAAGGCTAGATATGTGCATGAAAGAGCATAATAAGTAGGAGTAACATGCGTAAATTTGATGAATGTGATGAGACTACTTGTAGCAAATAAAGGAGGAAAAATATTCATTATACATGATATTAAGAAGCCACTGGATGAAAGCAAAGAGGTAGATCACAATCAACCTATAGATTACAAGGAGAGAATAATTCTATTTGAGAATGAAACTAAAATACTAATGAAATAGTAGAGTAGATGAATATTCATTTGAAGCTAATAATAAGTGACTATAGACATATAAAATTCATCATTAAGTTCTTGGTAATGTTTAATCTTGGCATCCTTACCTTGCTCAGCCTATTCACCATTATTCTAACTTATAACTTCTATACTATCATACACTACTCTAAAAACTATCTTGAAAATAATTTTAGCTTCATTTAGACATAACTATTTTCCTTATGGGCACTTGTTAGACCTTTTTCAATAGTCTATGTCCTTATAATACACATCTAAACTAGGTTAGACAATGTTGCATTGCAGTCTTGTCCACTAGTGTGGCCTTAAAGCCCATGACCTAAGGATAAATTTTTACATTTAAAATGGTAAATTTTACCCTCTAAAACTTTTATTAAGCTTAGTTAGTGGAAATGTTTTAAATATTCCCATATATAATCACATCAAGGCTTATCCAAACACATAGAAATCACTTGGAAATTTTATTGTACACTAAACAAAATCAAACTATTTCTTCTAATTTTAATTTTTTTGAATTCTAACAGTCATAGGCCAAGCCTAGATATATTTTATTTGAAGTTAAGGGCATCCATTTTCAAGTGTTTTAATCAATATTCTAGATACATTCATATAATTTCATTATTACAGATCACACACTCACCCTAGGAAATTAAATTAAGGCTCATTTTGGATATAAGTATATATATAAATATTTTTCTTTTATTTTCTCTTTATTTTAACTTTTTCTTGTTTTTATAAATTGTGTTATGGTAGTTTAAAAACACTTCATGACTATTATGAAGGGATATGTAGTGACCTATTTTATATAAGTCTTCACATGAGGGGTTTACCCCAATAATCATATCCATTATACAATAATAAACAAGGATTTTAGTTTTAATTCAACTCACAATATACATAAAAGTAATAACTAAGAGTTTGAAAATGTTTAAACTTGACATCCTTCCCTGACTTAGCATATTTTCCTTTTTGTTAAATCATAATCTCTACATAAGCATATAATAATCTAAAAATATATATTTTAAATAATTATCACATAATTTATACATCCCTATTATGATTACATGAACCTATCAAACCTTTTCCAATATTTTCTATTCAAAACATGTTTGCACTAGGTTGGACAATGCTACGTTGCAACCTTGTTCTCTAGTGCAACCTTGTCCGCTACATTATAACAATAAATTTTTAAATTTAAAATGGTGTATTTTCCCCTAATAAAACTTTTATAAATCTTGGCTATTTTAAATATTTTAAATATTCCCATATATAATCAATTCAAGGCTTATCTAAACAATCTAGCAATCACTTGGAAATTCTACTATACACTGAGCAAAAGAACACTATTTCTTCCAATTTAAATTTTGATACATTATAATAGTCATAGGTAAAGTTTGAATTTATTTTATTAAAGTATTAATATATTTTATAGTAGGTCAAGGGAATCCATTTTCAATCATTTCAATAAATCTTATAGCTAAATTTATATAGTTATATAATCATGAATCACACACTCACCCTAAGAAGGAGAAATGTATTAGTCTAAATACCATTTTGGATATGTAGATAATATTATTATTATGAAGTGATTTATAAGGATACCACAACTATTACCTTAACCCTGTTCCCCAATTTTTCATTTGATCTCCATTGTGCCTTTTATACAAGAGCTAGAGTTTATGTTCTACAGGTCTTCTACATAAAAAATCAAGACATACGATCAATTAGTAAACCTAATAGACAGTTTCACATACCCATATCAAAAAATGGGGTGCCCATATAACTAGGACACAACAATAGAAAATAGACAAGGTTCAAATTTTCCCCTCTCTTCCTTCTAGGGTCTTGTCCTAACACATTTTCAATTATTATTTTTAGAAATGGCATAGTTTACTAGTCTTTCTAGCTAGTTTCCAATCATAGTTACTTTTCATAGTCAACATAATAGTATTTTTTAGGGAGTTTTTCATATTTTTAGGTCTATTTACAATTTTTAGTTAATTTAAAATTTTATATTTCACTATAAGATCTATATATTTCTTATCTATCCATTTAAATAATTTAGATTTACTAGTTTGATTCATTTAATTCAAAATAGATTAAATAATGAATGATGGGGATATAAGTATAAGTATGGAGTAGAGTGTAATCATCTAAAACTATCATTTGAGTGATAAAAGTGATACTTGAGACTACCTATCCCTAGGTTATCCCTTGACCTATCCTAGAGCCTATTATCTCACTTATATAGCATTCATGTAGGCTGAAAGCATCCCTCGTTAGTTCAAACATGGTCCCAAACCCTTATTTCTTGATCATGGCCCTTTGTTCCTAGTGTTCTACCTATTGGGCATTAATGCCACATTAAGGACACTATAGCCACATGGTGCTAGTATACCCAAAATGGCATCAATGTCCTTTACCATAAATTCCTCGAACCAATATATTTTCAAATGTAAAAGCCTCCTAAAGTCAGCCTAGACAACTTTTATTATCCACACAAGAAGCATAACACCATAAATACATGAATTTTAGCCCTATATCCACTATATTGAAATCAAATACAAATTGTCTATTCAAACATGAAATAAGTTGATCAAAATGAAGGTTATCAATCCCTATTCTTTTGTAATTCTACATACTATCGTCTACAACAACACTAAGCTTAGATTTTATAGCTTTCCAATCTCAAACACACTCAAGGCACTCAAGACCATTATCATACTAGAATCACTTGCACTTGCACTAGCACTTAGGTGAGGAGAACTACATCATTCTTGATATTTCTTGAAAGTATATTTATTTAAAAAACTCTCTTCATAGTGGGGTGTTAAGAATGTATATCCTATCCTGCTAATGAACAAACATTTTAGATCATCCCTACTTGTAAGGAGGATTAGTTTTGCATCATAAATTAGTCATTATAGGCATAATGTAGAGTTTCAAAATTCATGTGCATAAGAATAGACCATAAAAATTTAGACATAGGTGTACCCATAAGTTTGGGATAGTCCTACATAGAGGACATTAGCACCAATATCATGACACTAGAGCCACACAGTGCTACTATCCAATTATGGTGCTAATGTTGAGGAGGGGGTTTGACATAAGGATATAGTTTATGACACTCATTCTAGACTCCATCTTAGTTTACAGTACTCATATCATCTATATTAGGTGTTTTATAGATAAGTCTTTATTTGCATTATTTATTACTATTTTTAGAAAAGTTAAAGCTATTCAATTTTGTAACAAATCAATAGATATATTTTATTCATATTATTTACCTAATTTAGTCTACTCATCCCTTTAATCAAATATAGGATTTACATTCACTAAGTCTTAAAAGGTTAAATAATTTGGTGAACCTAACTTACTTTAAACATTACTCCAAACCCTAACCCTAGATAACCTTAGTGTTTACATTTCCAGCATTAAAATTATAGATCCTTATATTTTATAATTTTATTGGATATAATCATGATCATAATGAAAAAATAAGTGTATCACATTTTACTAAAATTTTTAATACTTTCATCTACATGTTTATTCCATTTAATTTTCATTAAGACATAAACACATGCATAGATGACAATTTATATCAATTTTAATATATGTCACATTTAATATCATGTTAACATTCTCTTATATAATTCCATTATCAATCAAATCATTACACACATAAAGGATCTACCACATAAGCTAACAACTATGTTTCAAGTTTCAATATCATATCTTATGCATAGGAAAAAATATCCTTCTCCTCCTCATATCCATGAGGGTGATATATAATTTCCATCTAACAAAGTCCATGTTATCATTCATCCATGAGATGATGTAATCAATAATCCCCATACTCACCCTATTCACACATTTTCCCTACAGGGTGTATGCATACATGTTCAATAAAAAATAACTAGGGTCTACACTTGTGAGACTCTAAGGGATAAAATTATCTATATAAGCAATATAATATCATATTTATAGAATAAAAATTAGTTATTAAGAGAATAGGTCATATTATTTTAACATAACATTACATGTATATAGTCTTTAGAATATGGTAGCATAAACCATGTATATGCATCTACACCTAGGAAAGTTATACTTATCACTCTTTCACATCTAATTCATAAATCACAATAAATTACATATAAAATTAGCCATTTAAAATTAATTCAAAGACAAAATAATATAATGGATATAAATGACTCACATAGTAACACTTCATCCCAACAACATATAGTAACACATATATAAATTCAAAAAGGCTCAAATTTAGAAATAATATAAAAATGGATACCAAAGCATAACTCATAACAATAAAATGTTAAAAAAGCACAATCAAAAAAATAAATAGTATAAAAATCATAGGTAAATCAAGTAAACCTACCTCTCTAAAATGAGGCTCAACTTTCACAATAGTATGGGTTTGGTCAAAAACATCTACAATAGTTTGATTATCATGATCAAGGTTTGGGCAAACAGGCCCAAGCTATCACTCTCCTATTCTAGTAGTTGATAATATTTGTCAAAAAGGTTTGGGATTTAATAAACATCCTAAGTTAAATCATTCATAGATATAATTTATCAAGGAAAAATATCCAGATACATAGGAAATATTATAGAAAGAGAAAGATCTTACATTGCAAAGTCAAAATCATGCTACATCAACAAGCATTCTCAAAAGAGGTGTTCTATCAAAAGATCCTCCAAAACATGATATATATATATATATATATATATATAATAATAATAATAATAATAATAATAATACTAATAAGAATAATAATAATAATAAGCATAGTTTCAAATGGAAAAATTGCAATCCATCTTCCAAAGTATAATTTAGAAAGGTCAACTCCATAGTATGAGACATTTCCCTCTAGCATTCTAGGTTATTATGATTCTGATGATGAACAATATTATGATTTTTATGGTGAACAATACTATGATTCCTACTACAAGAACATTCAAATATAACATAACATTCACACTATATGAGAGATTAACATTCATATTTTTGGCACAATCCATATTGATAGTGAGTCTCTTATGAGACAAATTGATTAGTATGGTTCTTCTCTTCTTTTACATAATTTCTCTCTCTTTACTCCTTTTACATAGTTCATTTTCATTTTTATTATACATACCTTATATCCAAAAAATACAAAAATAATACAATATTTAAAAAACATAAAACATTAAAATATTTCTCAAAAAACACAAAACTTTCAAATTGTATGCATTTTTATGTTTAAATTTCTTATTCTTTATAGACACTACATATGCTAGATATCTTAATATAGATATTTTATCATACTAAATGATTCATTTATTTTTATCAAGTGCTTGAAGATTTCTTACAAGACTCAAGTCCACAATAATGATATAAAATTGCTATTATCTACCTAATGGGGGGATATACACCAATTCATGGTTATTAAATTGACACATTTACCCATTTGGGGGCATGTTTTACATAATTTTAGTCAATAATTTCTACCCTTACATACTCTACATTCTATCTTTATCATTGTTATATCTACGTATTGATCACTACTACTCTTATTCATGTTTTTTGTCCACTATCACTATTTTAGACTCAACATATGTAAATCCTTGCTCTTACATAGATTTGTATTACATATTCATGCATGATTTCATTTATAGCTTACATATTTTATATGTGATTGTGTCTCTTTTGATTATTATCATTGAAGACATTTGAATATGCCGTTGCTCTTTGGCTCTATGCCACTTCTATTCCTAGTTTGTATACTTTAGACATTTTATCATGTAATTGTGTGTACTTTATTGATTGTATATACAAACATTTGAATATGTCCTTATATGTGGCTCTAAGATAACTTGATTATTGCTTATGTATGTTGACATTTGAACATATCATTATATATCTTATTTTCTCAGATTTTGTGACATGTGCCCATATCCCTTGTATTATGACCCCTTGGCCTACTTTTCATGTCTCATGTGTTTTGTATGTATGATTTTTTATATTCATCATGGCCATAAACCTTATATTTACTTGTTACACAAACCAATTTTTATGCCATGAGGGACCTCATCCATCTACCCTTCCTATTTAGGTATCATGATGGACATAATTCCCCATCCCCTTAGCTAGATATTAAGTATTACTCAGATTTTTTGTTACATACATTGATTATATCTATCTTGATACCCTTTTTCAATAATAAACATGACATTCATCTTACATTACATACTTATGCTTAGATTCTCTTGCATTCTAATGTTATGTATGCACATTATATTAGATTATCATGTAGCTATAATAAATGGTATGACTAACACACATTTTGTAGAGATTTTTATTTTGAGGATAGTTATTATATACGATCAAAAACTAACCTCAAAATATTTGAAATTAATAAGGGTTTTTCACAAAGATCAGGCTCTAACATTGCACTCATAGTACATTTTTTAGCACACAGGCTTAGTTATAAAAAAATCATACACACGTAAACATCATGGAAAATTAGTGACTCAAAAAGTAGTATAATTACATAGAATTTAGACTAGAAGGACATTAACACCCAAATGGGGACACTAACACCACATGGCACTAATGTCTATGACATGGTAGTACTGTTTATTAGCCTCAATTTTAGAACAACTCAGATTGGTCAAAATAATATGACAAGTAAAATATAGGTTTGTATAGATCTAATTATAGGTTTATTAGTTATACTCAATTTTTACTTAGATTCATACTATCTTAGCTCATATTCATATCATATCTTATATTGGGGGAATCATGCATGCCATGATAATTCCCATATTTAGTTCAAATATCTAGATATAGTTATTACAACTCAATGCAGAATCAATATACTCAGATACCTAATTGGGGGCATGTGTGTGACACATTATTTACATATGCTCAGTTACACACCAATTAATTAGATGGAATGAAAAATTACATGTCATTATTTATGATATATACACTTGACATCATTTTCTAGGTTATCACCAATTTCATGCCTTACTCCATCTATAGTGGTTGGTATTCTCGAATGGCTTAGAATAACCTAATGTACCTAAATGGCTGTAGAGCTAACATACATAGTTAGACATACTTAGTTAAACATTTTTATTACTTCACTTAGTTTAGTTTTAGATATATCTACTACACATGGGTGGGTAATGATGGATGCATAACCTACTTGAGTTCTTGAGTCACTGACATGAGAGGGTTGGACACACTATCAGTACAATCCAAGATATTCATATATCATGATCCACCAATTAGGCGTGGGCAATGATGGATTCAAAACTATAATGATTTATTGAGATACCCACACATGAGGATTGAGTACGATATTAAATTAGTCTAAGTTATTCAATGATTGATCACTATATACATGAACACACACAAGTTGTCACTAGTTTTATGTATTGGTTCACCTATGCAACAAGGTTCATTCATTCCTTTCCTCTTTCCCATATTTGTACTTAGTTTTAATTATTTACCCATCATAGTATTTTTATTATGATATATATTAATTAAGGATTGATTTATGCACATTTTATTTCTAAGACACACATTGGATTATGCTTCACATGCATAGATCCAACTTGACATAATCAAATTCAACTTCATAGGATTTACTTCCTAGGTAAGTCTAGGTATGCTTTTTTTTACATTATACTATTCATTTTGATTTATTGCATTTATATCATAATGTAAGGGTAATGCAACCACCTAAAAGTGGTATTTGAGTGCTAAGAGTGCTACTTGAGACTACATATCCCTAACTTATCCCTAGACTCATCCTAGAGCCTATTATCTCACTTGTCCATCCTTTACATGGGCCATATGCATCCCTAGCCATCTCAAATTTAGTCAAAAACCCTCATTTATTTATCATGTCCCTTAATGCCTAGTGTTCTACCAACTAGACATCATTACCACATTAAAGACACTAGATCCATGTGACTATAGTCTCCCTAAAATGTCACCTATATTGTTTACCCTAGCTTCACCAAATTAATATATTTTAAAAATTAAAAGCCTCCTAAGGTTTTCTTAGACATCTTTTATTATCTACACAAGCAAGAAAACAATATAAATACATGATTTTTATCCCTATATCAACTAGATAGAAATTAGTGATGGAAATATGATCATCATTAATGTCCAAAGGGACATTATGAGAATGCCATTGATGTTCAAGATTGTATATAGTGATTATAGGATATGTAAAGGTTATTATCAGCTATCAAGAATGATTGGAATGCTTGTGTGCATGATTAGAATTCAATCAATTCTTCACATTAATCATCTAGACATTTTGGGTCTATGACAAAAAAGATGAGAAGGCATTTTTATGATGTCACCATTTCTAGGTGTGAATGAGTATGGGGGAGATGATCACATGGTTTTGATCACATTAGTCCCTAGTATTTATTCACCAAATTTAAAGATATGTAATAAAGTTTAGTTGAAGATATGGGAATGCAAAGTTGGTTACTTAGACAAAATCCAATAATTTTTTATACTTAGCCAAATTTATAAAAATGGCTAAACAAATCCAATTAAACATATTGATGAGGTTATACTTTTCACACATGAAGCTATTAGGATAAAATGATCACATGGGTATATTCATTTTTTTCCCTAGATTATATGGGCTAAATCTCAGGTCACACAATGTAGCATGATAATAGATATGCTTGAGAAAAGTAGGGCTCCAAGGCATTTTGATAGTGTTTTCCAACACTTTATAAAATTTGTAGTTTGAAATAAAAAGACCAAAGTAATTTTTATGAATACATATCTTTCACCTATGAAGGATTCAAGAGAAATTGGATATATGGATGGAATCCCCTATGTAAGAGGATCATATGCATTAATATTTAGGTCATATGACTAATCACAACAAGAGTTATGCATGTGAAAATTTATCCTTCTAGGAAAAATGAATGGTCTCCATACTTAAACAAAATATGCACAAGGTCATGAAAAATTGTCATGATTCTACAAAGATCATCTATGGATATTTGTAAAAGAAACAGATAGCAAATTTGTTATGGGTTTTTCATGAGAATCTTGAATATGTGGTCTATAGGATCAAAAGAGAAGGAATGAACTTAGAATTGAATTATATTTTCTCTCAAACTAGATATATTTTCTTATTAAAACCCTAAGTGTTTATGTCATGGCATTAATAATAACTTTTTATTTTGATGGTGATTGGCTCTAGCCTAGACCCTTTAGATTAAGTTATAACTTAAGACTTTATCATCATTGAAAAATTGACCCCTCGACCTAACAATTACTAGCTTGATAAATGTTCAAAGGACTTAATATTTCCTAAGTCTTATAGTTTATCATATGTCTTAGCTTGATTAATGGCCCATGGTTCATCATAAATAGATTATCCAATGAAGTGAAACAAAGTCAAATTGTTAAAGGTCCCTCCAAGTGAACATGATAATTCCAAGTGTCACAAACACATGAGTCTATCATATAGAGGACCAATGAGAGTGAGCCTATCAAAGATAAATATCAATATTTTTAGAAGATGTAATGGTACATAGGTGATCATGCAAAGGAGATCTAATGAAATGAATGGACTCAAATGCTACAAAGTGATTTATGTTTATCGACATAGTGGTAAGTTAAATATAGAGTAGGTTTGAGAATATCGATAGAGAAAAAGTGATCCAAAGATATAGGAAATAGTGAGATTAGGTCAAAGTGTTGAAGTTTAATGATTAAATCTAAGGGAAAGTTTATGCAAGTTCAAATATTAAATGGCATGTAGAAGCTTGGATCAAGAAGATCAATGGGTAAGTTTCAAAGATGACAAAGCTAAAGTTCAAAAGTGTACAAAGATCAAATGGATAACATGAGCCTATCATAATGTGATTAAATGGATGCATTTTAAAGATGAGAAAATTTAACAAAACCATTAGATCATGGCACCAATGGTAAGATCAATGACCAACATTTAAATTCATGTCTATATAAATGGTTAGTTGTAAGAACATGTAATAACTTGTGTACATGCTCTATATCTTGACATAGACAATGATATTGATTTATCCAATTGATTAAATATATATTAAAGAGCTTATGCATCAAAAATTGAGTCTAATAGATGTTATAAATAATAAAGAGACTTGTAATTATGCTATGATGCATGGAATCAAGACACATGAACTAACAGCTCAAGTCTTAACGAACTAAAGTCCAAAATTGGCATGGTGTGTTACAGTTTAAGCAAGAACATAGAGAAGAAGCAAAACCTAGATATATTTCTTATATTATGACATATAGGTTAGAGGTAGGTGTGGTTGGATCCATTGGAATTGTGTCAAATGAAAATATATAGATATAAAGAGAAAAATACAATGAAGTGTGTCAAACATAAAATATAGATACATAGAACAATAGAGTGAGACAAAGATGATGTGTGTCAAATAGATACATATCTCGACATAGAGACAAATGGGTAAAGAGAAGAAAATCACATAGAGATAATCTGCATATTATGATCAGTTACAAATTAGACTTATAGCATAGAATAGAGACCTTGACTCATTTATGAATTAATGTTTTAATCTAGAGTTGTAGCTCTATAGATATAATTGGTCTATGTCATCAGACAAGCTGAGTTGGTGCTTATTTAGGGGATTGGTGTCTCCTTAGGGTTGGTACCCTTAAACATTTTAACTAGTGAGGTTAATCTGAGTTGGTGCTTAGTTAGGGAGTTAGTGCTTCCTTCAAGTGGGTACTCTTAAACTAGGGGATTTGGGTCTCATTAGGGTTGGTGCCCTTAAATGTGTAACCAATGAGGTTTGCCAGTGATGGTTTGAACTATGATGTTGGATTTGAATAGTAGTTTTTAGAAGCTATTATCACTTTGGTTTTTCCACATATAAATCTAGTGTCATGTGTATTTGAGTTTGTGTCATCTCTGCATATTTCATTTGATCCACATATATCTTTTAATCTACATTAAAATTCCTTAAAGGACTAGTTTTAGTTAATATAATGATTCATCCCCACTCTTAGTATATAGTTTTGTTTCAACAATTGGTATCATAGCCTAAGGTTCTTTGAAAGAAGCTTAATCAACTTAGGTAGATCTTGTAATAGTGAACACAATGGCTAGTCAGGAAGGATATTCATTGAACAAAAAACCTCTATTTGATGGATCTAACTATGCATTCTAAAGCATAAGAATTGAAGTTTACATATCATCATTAGGGTTTGATGTATGGATTCCTATAGTAAATGTATAAATATCCCTCACTACAGCTCTTACTCATTAGGATACCAAAAAGGCATTTGAGATCAATGTCAAGGCAAATAATTCTATTCTTTGTGGATTATCAAACTCAAAGTTTGTCAAACTTAGATTTTGTCCAAGTGATATAGTGTCATAATGCTCCAAATATCTAGAACAAACTGAAAATCATCTATAAAGGAGATGACAAGGTAAAGCAAGCTAAGCTAAAAACATACAAAGGAATGTTTGAGAGTCTTAAAATGACTAAAGAAGAGAGGATTAGAGACTACCTTATTAGGGTAGATGAAATAGTCAATGCAATCAGAGGCCTTGGAGAAGAAATTTAAGGATTTAATCATTATCAAAAAGGTCTTAAGATTTTTTCCATCAATGTATGATTCTAAAAGCTCTACAATAGAGGAAGTAAAATATCTAGATAAACTCACTATTGATGAGTTGTAATGGAACCTTCATTGCTTATGAGATGAGAATGGGAGAAGCATATACTTATAAGAGAGAAGTTTCATTCAAATCATTCAAGAAAGCAAATATAGAATCATCTATATCTAGATATGAGGAGACTGATGAAGAAGAATCTAACTTTGTCAAAAAATTTAAAAGAGGATCTAGAAATTACAAAGGTAAGATACCCTTTAATTGCTTTAAATATGGTAAGGTAGGACATTTTATTTCTAAATGCCCTTATGAGAAAAATAATAACTCTAAGAAAGAAGAGGATGGTGAAAGGATGAAGCCCCACTATTTCAAAAAGAGAAACTTTTTAAAAACAAGAAAATCTTGTATATAAGAGAAGATAGTGACTCATTAGATGATAATGATAACTCAAATGATGACCATGATTATGCATTTATGGCTGAGGGAAATGAATCTGTGTTCATGGCATTATAATCAACTTTTGTAGATCTAGATCAAGAAGAAGTTGAAGACTCTGATGAAGAAGAGGAAGAAGGAGACCTTGTGTGTGAACTCATTTGTGCTCTAGATGAGATTGATAAGAGAAAAAAAGAGAACTCAAGGTGGAAGAAGATTGGATTAAAAAAATGAAAAATTATCAAAAAGTCTTGAAAGATCTGATCAGATGATAATAAGCCTTAAGACTTAGGTTAAACAGGCTACATGAATAGATGTAGTCAGAATTTAACTACAATTCAAGTTTGATGAGTGTATGAGGATTGAAATAGAGATAGTGTATTTGAGAAAAGAGCTTGAAAAGGCTAAATAACAAATAGTCAAAGGTATGAAGATGATAGGAGGATCAAACATTATTGATGAATTGATTAGCTCTCAAAATCCATCAAAAGGGAAATCTGGTCTTTATTATTAAAAGGGGAAAAGTCTCATAACTAGTACATCTACTAAGTTATATGAAAATTTCAAAGTATAAGGATAATGAGCAAAGAAAGAGAAAGCTTTCAAGGATATAAAGATAAACACAAGCAATACTAATGTGAAGAAGGCTAAAGTTGAAAAGAATCATGAGGAAAGGAAAAAGAATAACGAGTCCATCTATGTAAACTCAAGGAAGATGTAGAAGATAAAGGCAGTTGATGAAGATTGTTACATAAGGGTAAGTAACTTGAAGAAGTTATATTTGAGAATAACTCCCCATCCTACACAAAAAAAATCTATGACCAGGTATTCCTCATCTTTCTATGGTTATTCTTATATCTATAATCATTATGGTCATAAAGCTAGTAATTATAGAGTTATACCTACAAAGAGAACCAATTTTGAGATAAAAAACTCATTTGAACCCTTGTTAGATAAAAATGTATTGTGTTATAGTTTAAATTTTTTGGTTACATAGCTAAACATTGTAAAACAAACTTTATAAGATCAAAAGTATAGAGTGTGAAGAAAAGCATGCCTCTTAGTGTGAACAAAGGTTCAAATGTCTCTAAAAAAGAGAAAAATATGCCCAATAAGAAATATAAAAAACCCAAGCATGTATGGAAATTGAAAGATCAAGCCATGATGAAGAATGTTATAGAGGTTGGAAAATATCAAGAGCTCTCGATGTCTACACATTTTGAGAATGAGAAGACAAAGCTCAAAGAGAAGTCCAAGGTGTTGGTCGAGGATAGTTCTGAGGTATGTATAGATTCAAGTGAACATCCTACTACTATAGAGTAAGTATCAATAATATAACATCATTATTTTTTGCCTAGTGATGAGATTCTAAGATATAAGGAAGATTTATTAGATGAAAATGTGTACCACATATTGTCTCCATGTATTTTTAATTCAAAGGATAATATCATAGTGGATGATCATGTTACTTATCTTAAGCCTAAGAATAAGAATAAGAAGAACAAAAAGCATAAGATGACCAAGGAGGAGAAGGAATATGAGGAGTTATGGGAAACTACTAGTTATTATTCTAGGACATTGTGAAGTAAGGTCTCTATCTATGCTTCTTAAGAGACTCCTTTTAGTAAAGAAACAAGTGGTGTTATTTAGAAGATCTTAAAGGCCAAAAATTAGTGCTCCTAGTTGAATTTGGTGTGACAAGATGAGATAAGTGATATGTATGCAGTGTTTGTAGGGACATAATAAGTGTGCCAATAATGTGTTCATGGACTCTAGTTATAAAGGTAGGATATGGAGAATTCTAAGTGTGGAAGTAAGTGTATTTGTTCTAAATCATCATACCAATTAGTACACAGGTATGTATATTATTTATTAGCTTTTAGACCAATATGATTCTGATATAGAATAAATGATCCTATGTTGTAAAGTCTTGTATTGATCATTAGTAGGTTAGTGGAGTAAGGGGGAGCTAGATTGTTTAGTCTATAAAAATCAAGAAAGATCAAAATAAAGGATCTTGTTGTATGTTATATGATGGTAGATTTGAAAATGCTCAGGTGGATTCTAGTTGAGACTTGTTTATGTTGGATAACAAAGAAAATCATGTAGAATGTCTGAGTTTTGAAGATGACAAGTTATATATACCATGAAATTATGGGGAGCTAACTCAAATAGACTAAATGGCTTGAAGAGATATGTATGATGTGAAAAGGAACATATGTAAGTTGATTTATTCATGATTAAAAGATAAGGTACTATCTGCTATAAATTTTAACTCAATTAGGTTGAGATGATGACTTAAACAAACTAAGTCAGGTGATTAGACAATATATTAAATCCTCATGCATAAATAAAGTTGGATATTTTTAATTGGTTAGGTCCTGGGATTAGAGGACTATGTATGGAGACTTGAAGATGTTCACATGATGTAATGAGACAAAATTTGGGAGTGATAACTCCTACATCAAATCAATAGATATTAGTGATGGAGCATAAGTCCAGAAGAAGGATCATAAAAGCCTTATTGATCCCTACAAGAAGAGAAAAGGCAACTCAAGTATGTATATTTTTAAAATTTCTAATGATTTGATGGTTTTAGGTTCTTGGAAAAACTCCTTTATCTGATAAAGAGGGAGAAAAATTTGGACAAACAATAAGGAGTCCCTTTGACATTGATGTCAAAGGGGGAGAAAAAGTGCAACTACTCTTTGTAAAAGTTTGGAGGAGCAAAGCAAGTGTCCAAGATGAGTTTAGGGAAATGTGTAATTGCCTAAGGGGGAGAAATTATGGTATGGATAGCTTGAATTAATACTCATCATAATCAAATGTAAGCAATTCTAGAGAAAGAGTAAAGTATTAGAAGATTAGAGGATTTAGTTTGCCATCAATGACAGCTGGGGAGATTGATGGAAATATGATTATCATTGATGTCAAAAGGGACATTATGATAATTTCATTTATGTTTATGATTACATATGGTGATTATAGGATATGAAAAGGATCTTATCAGAGGTTAAGAATGATTGGAATGCTTGTGTGAATGATTGGATTTCATTCAATTCTTCACATTGGTCATCTAGACATTTTGGGTCTATGATAGAAAAGATGAGAAGGCATTTTTCTAACATTACCATTGCCACATGTGAATGAGTATGGGGGACCTGGTCACATGGTTATGTGCACATTATTCCCTAGTAGTTAGGTACCATAGTTGAAGACATGCAATGAAATGTAGTTGAATATATTGGCATACAAAGTTGGATACTTGGACAAAATCCACTAAGTTTCTATACTTAGCCAAATTTCCAAAAAGGATAAATAGAGCTAAGTAATAATATTGATGAGGTCAAAATTTTCACACATGGAGCTGTTTTGAAAAAATAATCACATGGGTCTGTTCATTTTTGTGCCTACTGTATATGTGCTAAATTTTAGATCACATGACATAATGCAACAAAATATATGATTGAGTAAAGTAGGGATCAAGGAATTTTGATAGTGTTTTCCAACACTTAGTAAAATTTTTAATTTGTAAGAAAAAGATCAAAGGCATTTTTATGAAGACATATATTTCACCTATGAAGGATTTAAGATAAATTAGATATATGGATGAAATTACCTATGTAAAAGGATCATATGCGCTAAGTTCTAGGTCATCCAACTAAGCACAAAAAGAGTTATGAAGGTGCAAAGGTAGCCTTCTAGGCAAAATGAATGGTCTCCATACTTAGAAAAAATATACACAAGGTCATGTAAAGTTTTCATGCTTTTAAAAATATCATCTATGGATATTTTCAATTGAAATATATAGCAAATTTGTTATGGTTTTTTCATGAGCATCTTAAATATGTGGTCTACTGACTCAAAGGAGAAGGAATGAACTTATAATTAAATTATCTTTACTCTCACATTAGATAGAGTTTATCAATAAAACCCTAAATGTTTATGTTAGGGTTTTAATAGGCACTTTCTATTTTGATGGTGACTGATTATAGCCTAAAACTGGTAGCTTAAGTTATAATGTAAGGCTTGATCATCATTACTAAACCAACTCCTCAACCTAGTAATTAATAGCTTGATAAATGTTCATAGGACTTAATATTTCCTAACTCTTAGACTTTATATTATGTCCCAGATTGATTAATTACCCATACTTCATCATATGTAGATGATCAAACAAAGCAAAGCAAATTCAAATTCTCAATGGTCCCTCCAAGTGAACGTGTTAATACCAAGTGTCACAAGCATATGAGTCTACTAGATAGAGGACCAATGAGAGTGAGCCTATCAAAGATAAATATCAAGCTTGTTAGAAGATTTGATAGTGTATGGGTGATTTTTCAAAGGAGATCCAATAGAGAAAATGGACTTAAATGCTATAAAGTGATCAATGTTTATTGACATAGTGGCAAGTTAAGGACTGAGCAGGTTTGAGATGATCGATAGAGCTAAAGTGATCCATATATATAGGAAGTAGAGAGATGAGGTCAAAGTGTCAAAGTTTAATGACTAAGTCAAGGTAAATTTTTTACAAGTTTAGAGATTGAATGACATGCAAAATCTTGGATCAATAAGATTGATGGGCATGTTTTAAAGATGACAAAGCTAAAGTTTAAAAGTGTACAAAGATCAGATGGATAGCATGAGCCTATCAAAATGTGATTAAATGGATGAATTTTAAAGTTGATCCAATTTAATATAGACCATCATATCATAGCACTAAAGGCAAGATCAATGATTAACATTTAAAGTCATGTCCAGAAAAATGGTTTGTTGTAATAACTTACATATAAGCTCTATATCTTGACATAGACAATGAGATTGATCAATATAATTGATCAAATCTACATTAAAGAGATTATGCATAAAAATTTCAGTCTAAAAAATGCTATATATAGTGAAGAGACCTAGACATATAATTATGACATGATGCATGGAACTGAGATGTGGGAACTAACAATTGAAGTCTTAATGAACTAAAGTCCAAAATTGGCATGATGTGTTATAGTCTAGTTGTGAACATAGAGAACAAGCAAACCCTAGATACATTGATTAAATATATGACATCTAAGACACATGTAGGTGTTTTTAGATCCATTGGAATTGTGTCAAATTAAAATAAATAGATAGAGAGAGCAAAATCTAATGAATTTTGTCAAATAGAAAATATAGAGACATAAAGGATCAAAGTGAGACATAGATGAAGTGTTTCGAATAGAGACATATCTAGACATAGAGACAGAGGGGTAAAGAGAAGAAAGGCACATAGATATAATGTGCATATTGTGAATAGTTACATATTAGACTTCTAACTTAGAATGCAAACCTTGATTCATTTATGAATCAATGTTGTAATCTAGAGTTGTATCTCCATATATCTAATTAGTTGGTGCCATCATACAAGTTAATTTGGTGCTCAGTTAGGGGATTGGTGTATCCTTAGGGTTGGTGCCCTTGAATTTTATAACCAATGAGGTTAAGATGAGTTGGTTCTTAGTTAGGGAGTTGGTGCTTCCTTAGAGTTGGTGCACTTAAATTAGGTTATTTGTTTCTCCTTTGGGTAAGTACCCTTAAATGTGTAACCAATGAGGTTTATCAGTGAGGCTTTAAACTATGAGGTTGGATTAGAATAGTAGTTTCTAGTAGTTATTCTCACCATCATTTTTCCCTTTGGGTTTTCCATGTATAAATTTGGTGTCATATGTATTTTAGTTTGTGTGATCTCTTCATATTTTATTTTATCCACATCTATCTTTTAATCTACATTAAAAGTACTTAAAAAAATATTTTTAGTTAATATATTGATTCATGCCCCCATCTTAATAACTAGTTTTGTTCCAATAATTAGGTGTCAAAAACTTATTCAAACATGAAACCAGATAAGCAAAATTAAGGTTATCAATACTTATTCAAACCCACTTCTACATACTACCATTTATAATATCCCTAAGCTCAAACTTTTCCATATTTTCAATGTCAAGTACACTCAAGGCATTGAAGGCTACTATTATACTATCATAACTTTCACTTATACTAGAACTTAGGTGTGGATATCTATATTGGTCTTGATCCCTCATCAGAGTATTGGTATGTAGGCAAATCTCTTCACAATGGGGTTTTAAGGATGTCTAGCCTATCCTACTAATGAACTCACTTTTCATCTCATACCCTACTTGAAAAGAGGATTAGGGTTTGTATCATAAATCATACATTATATGTATAATACAAAGCTCTAAAATTCATGTGCATAGAAATAGACCCTATAAATTTAGACAGAGGTGTACCTAGAAGTTTAGGACAATCTCAAAAATATGACATTATCACTAATATCAAGACACTAAAACCACATGGCACTACTTTCCAATTATGGTACTATTATTTAGGATGTGTTTTGACATAGGGATCTAGTTGATGACACTCAAACCAACTTTCATCTCAGTTTCCATTAGTTAGATCATTCATATCAGGTGATTTACATATAAGTCTTTATTTTCATTATTTCTTATTATTTTTTGAAAATTCAAAGCAAGTCAATTCTAGAATAAATCAATGGTTATATTTTATGCATATTATTTCCCTAATTTAGTCTACTCAACCCTTTAATCAAGCATAATATTTAAATTCAATAAGTCCTAAAAAGGTCAAAACATAGAGTATGTGATGATAGAGGGGGATACATGTGATAAGCTATCATTATACCTCTCATTTAACCAATCAATGGATTGGTGTCATTTTCAACTAGGGTAGTGTCGAACGACTATATGTCATGAGACCATTTGCTATTAAAGTTTTACAATTCACTATTTAGGGGGTTTTACTTCTCTTGTGTTCTCTAAATCCTAAAAATAGTAAATAAGATTCTAACTCCATTTTGTAGAAAGGTAAATCTAAAGGTTTGTTAATTGAAGATCTCTTATGATGTACACTATCAACATCCAAAAATTAAACATTTTTCATAAGACATATAATGTCCTCACTCAACTTGCTTAGCTAGTTAGGATAATTTGATGTTCTCGAATATGAGAATGTTGTCTATTATCACTTAAATAACTTCTGATAAATTTTGAATATGATATGAATTAATGAACTTACTTGGACTAAAAGACACACTTTTGCATAAAATAAATTTACCTCTATTGAATTGAAATAACTCTTGCATGTAAATGAAACACACTTTCATTAAAGGAAATTCACATTTTCTTTTGAAAAAGTATTTAACACTTTAATTTTGAAAGGAAATCACTTTGCATTCAAAATAAATCACTCTTACGTTTAAAATAAAATTACACTCTATAGTAAATGAAATATATTAAATTTAAAAAAAATTAGTTCTAAACTATTAAAATAAAAATACCAATTTATCTTGATCCTTGGAAAGAAGTGGGACCTTACTCCTTCCTTAGAATAAGAACTACTTTCAATAATAGAAATAAACATTGAACTTTATTTAGTAATATAAATAAATATTGAACTTTATTTCATTCAAAGGAACATATACATATATGAAATGCTTCTTCTGATTTCTATCTTCAAGAACTGCTAACTTTTCCAACGTCTTCTAGCTTTCGTTAACTATCTAGAATGAGAAGGAGATGTGTATTTAAGTACATCTTAACATCTATTCATAGAGTAGAAAAAATTATAAATCAAAATGCCCAAATCTATTTATTTGAAATATAGAAAATCTAGGCATCAGATCCCACATTTTTAGGAAGGTGTTGGAATTGACTCATCTAACTATAGATAGAAAATAACTAACATAGACTTAAGATACTTATCCATTTTTACAAAATATAAGTACAAATACAAGTAGACTATTTTATGACATTACTATGAAACTAATGTCTAAAATAGGACATCTAAATATAAAAAGTCTATTTATAAATATCTTTAGAATTATTATCTCGATTAGTATGATCTTTTTGGTCTTCAAAGCATGCTTGGATATTGTCAAAACATCTTGTATAGGTCTTTGGAACAGCTTGTACAAGTATTCAAAGCATGTTTACACATCTTCAGATCATATTTTATATTTATTTGGAGTGCCCTTAGAGAATCTTTGGATCACTTCTAGAGAATATTTAGAGCATCTTTATATTATTAGATCTTTAGAACTCACTCATTGAATCCTCAAAATTGTAGCCAAAAAAAGTTTCCCAAAATGTTTGTTTTCTTCTCAAAATTACCTCGCTAGTGGGATGTGTTTTCATACTCAAAACTATGCTATTCATCTAAGTTAGACACAATAACAAGGTAAAGAATCAATAATAAATTACATACAATCAAAGGAAAAATTGCACTCAATTCCTAATTAGATAAAACTTTACTATTAAATATAATGTAATATATTGCTAAATATAACACTTCATGGATATATATATATATCTGTGTGTGTGTGTGTGTGTGTGTGTGTGTGTGTGTGTGTGTGTGTGTGTGTGTGTGTGTGTGTGTGTGTGTGTGTGTGTGTGTGTGATGAGCTATATGAAATTCTCGTCATTTCTCTTCCACACTTTACCTTTTGTAAGCCCTTTTAAAAAGAAGTGGGATAAATAGTCTTTAATCAAAAATTCTTGATCCTAGCCACTAACTAAGATCATATATCTAAAAATGGTAGCCCCAATCATGGTGTCCTCTTCGAAAGAATCCAAAAACCCTTACAATTGTATTTAACCAAAATTTAAACTCAACTACCACCTAAATATGCCAACTCTACCATATAGAGGGAGGAAAAATAATTACTGGAGGCCTAAACCTTATTCCAATCCATACATCTAAACCTCTTTCATCTAAGAGCCAAGTGATAATATGGGCAATTTCCTGGGTTCTCCTAAGACTCCATCTGATGGTGGTGGGACTTAAGACTTCCCTATGTTTCAAATCAATAGGTAAATTCTCCCACCTGATGATGCTTACATTGATGGTAGTGGTAGAATATTGGCTCAAAAAGGCTCAAAAAGATAAAATATTATATCTCAATAACTCATGGTATTTATTCTTCATATACATGTGGTACATTAGTTAAAAAGTAGCAATAAGTTTTATTACCTTAAGAAATTGGGGTCTCATACATAGCCCAGTAGTGCTTTACAATTCCAAAAATTTATTATTGGATTGTTTCCATGATATTTGGTTCCTCATAGTAGAGAGGAAGGCATAAAATTATATATCCCTAATAAATATATTTATTTTAAAACTAGATTGATAACCTAACAACATGTTAAAGTTATAAAACTCACAAATTGCATCTTTCCTTTCTTCAGTTCTTTTGAGAAAAACATCCATAAAAATGTGATGATATTTAATAATGTGTGAAAAGCCAAGGTAAATAAGTTGAATCTGCCACTTATAGATTTGCTCATGGAGAAAAAGAATATGAATAGATGAAATTTGTCTGCATGTTAATAATTTCTTACAAATTGTGCAAATGTGTTGCATGGAGGACTAAGATTTTTGAAATTGTTGTTGAGACTCTACAAATTACTTCTAAGATTCTCATTTAATATTAGAATTTTATTCATTCAACCTCTAAATTTTGTGCTAGGTTCTACTCTAGATAGAGATCATTTCATGGAGTGGAGTGGGGAAGGAAGGAACATTTCTTGTAGGTCCCTTGGTCTAGACTTCTATTTCTCTTATCTCTCTTTGCATTACTTGTATAGAGTCTTGTAACTTAGTATATTGAGTATTTATGTCTCTTATTATATTAGTGTGTTAAACAATTAATGAATTTATATCATAAATAATCTATCTTAGATTATTAGTTTGATTATTTTTATCAACATTAGCATTTTTCAAGTTAGCAATTTGGGTGTCCCTAATAGTAAGAGAATTGTATAATGTAATCAACCCTTGAGTTTGTGAAAACATTGAGTTGTGTATTCTAGTTTTTTTTATCTTGTGTTCTTGCAAGAATTATCTCTTCTTATCTAGCTCTAGTGATAGGTTCTTCACATATTTGTTCCAAATTAAAAATAATTAGATCCTTATCTTTCAAGGTTGAAAAAAGAACATCCAATTATTGTTTTCATTATCATATTATTTACTCATGGTGAGACAAAGCCATGACATGATGCAATTCTTATTATTTATTATAAGAATGAGGGGAGGATGGACCTTCTTTTTTCAAGGGTGTTTTACCCTTATTAGTGACATAGGGTAAAGTTCACTCTAAAACTTCTGCTATAATGGTTTCTTCTTCAAATATAGTATCTTATTCATGGGGTGATTACGAAACAATTTATTCAACATCTATAATGTCAATGGGGGATTTGAAGCTTCCTAAAGTCTCAGTGGCCTGCACGTCTTATTATACTTCTTCTTCCTATAGAATAAGTCAATGACTACATCTATAATGTCAATGGGGGATTTTAAGCTTCCTAAAGTCTCAGTGGCCTGCACGTCTTATTATACTTCTTCTTCCTATAGAATAAGTCAATGACTACATCAGAGCTTAGTTGAAGGATTAGGGTTATCTAAAGAAACTCTCATTTGTCTCTTTTATCTTTGAAACATCATCTTCAAATCCAAGGGTGTCGAAGATGGACCTTCTTCAATCTATATTATGGTAGAAGGAGGAGAGGTAGGGTATGGTGTCCTCTTGACAAAAACTTGTGAGAATTTTTAGAGGAAGGAGAACTAGGCCTTTTTACCCCTAGGTTTACTTAAAAAATAATACTGACATATGAGGGTAACCAACCCATGGTGTTAGATAGAGCTAGTACCTATTCTCCACTTTTGAGAAACATTGATTATGTCATTATGAAGGAAATATGGAAGATTTACCTTTTATTCTTCTCTAATGGCTCATTTCCTCAGGTAAAGAATAAGTCACATGACATCTCCATAAACTAATATAAACTAACCATCATGAGTAATATATTTCATAATCTAGAATATAACATTATACTAGGGTTTTGGAAGGATATCTCTCATAATTCCATAGTCCACTCCTTATGGGGATTTGGCCAGTCTAGGGTAGGGCTCATTTCCTTTAATGAACATGTGAATTAGATCGATAAAAATATTTTATCAATAAAAACTACACCCTCCTCAATAATCTTAGAGAGTGTATTTATCATAAATAGATTCACTAGAATGTTTTTAACTTTGATAATAGAATGGTCTTCATAAAAATTCTCAAAGAATTCTTGCATAATCTCTTCATGAAAACCCTAAAACATTTTCAAGAAATTTAGCCACCCTACTGATTTAAAGATATCTCTATTTGACTCATCCTAAAGTAATGCGTTTGAGAATTTTAGTTCACTCTTTTTATTCCTTCCACCCATATTCAGAGCTAACACTATTTACTTGAAAATCTAATTGTGTTGTGAAAAATAGGGTCTAGAATTGAATAGGAAACAAAGGAAGGAAAGATATTAGGGATATGACATAACAATTTATAATGGAAATAATGTAATAATTAATAGTGAATTAAGGTATATCATGGAATGATGGTAGTAAGTATGTCAATAGTTATGGTGGTCACTTTAGATCACATGAGATGTAATGGGAAGGTGATTTATCTGGTCATGATTATTGATGTGGTGTAAAGGTTATAATTGGTAGCACTTGAGGCAATAAATGAAATGAATTATGCATCACATCAAATCTCTTTGAAATTTCCTTTATTTAAAACATTGCCACATCAAATCTATTTCAAAAGGTATTTTGAAAACACCATCATGTCAAATGTTTGAATGCAGTGATTATGGTACTAACTTCATAAGAACTTGTCCATTTGAAAAGTTTTGATTGTCTAATTAATACACATACACAACATGAAACAAAATATGCCTAATATTTTGGGAAATAAATACAAAAATACCTTTATCATATGAATCCATACCTATCTTCTAGTGATGTCATGTGTTCTACAAGGATAAATAAGTCTGAGAAGATAGGTTAGTTGACAATAATTTTTATTTTATTGCAATTTTTTTCTTCTGAAAAATGCTATTTACTAGTTTTCACCTTTCAATATTTTTATTTTTTTTATTTTTTATTTTTAATTTTAAAGGGAGGAAAACCACCATTTACTTGTTTTCAACACTCATCCACTATTATATTTATACTATTAAGATTATTTGGCCTTAGTGGAAGAACTAAGTTCTTCCATAAGGTCAAATTGGTCTTAGTTCTATTCAATAAACTCTTCCTTTCTAAGAGGTATATTATACCCCTTAAGCTTGTTACCATGGACTAAACATGTCATTTAGTCACCATCAATTGATTGAAGCTAGATAGAGCCATTATTGAAAATAGTTTTTACTAGGTATGGTACCAACCATCTTGTCCTTAGCTTAGCCTTGAAATTTTGGAATTTAGAATCAAATAGAATTACCCAATCACCCTCTTGAAATTGCCTTTATCTGATGTGAGTGTCATATCAATTCTTTCTTTAGTTTTGGATCATGCTAGTTTGAGTGAGTGCATCCATTCTCAATTCATCCATCCCATTTAGTTGAAATATTCTTTCTTTCAGTGATTCATCAAGATCAATTCCTAGTTTATCTATTATGTTTAATGTCTGCAATTAAAATTCTATTGCTAACAAAGGTTGTTTTCCATACACAAGGTCAATGGAGAGAATAATGTAGTTGTCTTACATTTCATATTGTATGTACAAACTAATTTAGATACCTTTTATACCCAATCTTTTCTGCTATTGTTTACTATTTTAGTTAGGATGTTTTACAACTCTCAATTGGTGAGTTCTACTTGCCCATTATATTGAGGATGATATGGTAAGGATTTCCTATGATTAGTATAGTAAAAATTTATAAAATCATTGATTATGTTGGACATGAATTGTGTTCCTTAATGTGAAATAATAGATCTAGGAGCTCCAAATCTCAATGTAATCTTATGGTATAAGATATCAACAACCATTTCTTTCCTAGCAAAGTTGAGTGCCTACATTTCATCCCACTTAGTAACATAATTAGTACACACTAATAAATATTATTTTCCTTAAGATGGTGGGTTGATTGGTCCAAAAAAGTCCAAACCCCATTTTTCAAATGGTTCTAATCTTATTTGAGGATGAAGAGGAATTTTAGAGGACAAAGTAAGCTTACCCATCCTTTGACAATGATTATATTTCCATACATAGCTTTTTATAGACTTTTAAAGAGATGGATAGTAGTAACCTACACCAAGAATAATGTCCTCCTCCTAGTTCACTATGACATGCTCTAATGATGTCATACACTTCATTTTCTCTAACACACCTACAAATTATATGGTCAGGTCCAATTTTAATCAACATGTCTTTAAACTATTTAAAATGAAAACTACCTCTAACCAATTGTTTTATTTATTTAGAGGTAAAATAATGAGAAATCTTTCATTTTAATAAGTAATTTTTCATGTCTGTAAACCATGGAGAGTATGTGGATATGGAAAATAGTTTTTCATCTAGAAAAGAGTCCTCTATAGGTTTATCTTCACCTATAATGATCAATCTAGACAAAAAATCAACAACATTATACTTCCCTAGTTTGTCTTTGATGGTTATGTCAAATTATTGTAATAGTAGTATCCATATAATTATTCTCCCACCTACTAATAGTTTATTCATTAAGTGCTTAATTATTAAATGATCTGTATAAATGAATATATGATAACTAGTAATGTAATGTACAAAATTTTTTATAGCATAGATAACAACAATAAAATACTTTTCTATGATAGTTTAGTTCTTCTCTATGGGATTAAGATTATTCTTGATATAATAAATGTCATAAATCTTTCCATTCTCATCTCTTTGAATTAAGACTACTCTTAATCTAGTATTGGAAACATTAGTATAGACATGAATTTTTTTCCCAATTAGTTCCTTTAAATACTAGAGAAATCATGAATTTATTATTTAATGTTTCAAAGGATTCTTGATATTTATGAGTCCATATAAATTCATTCTTTTGATAATAAAGAAAACATGACGCCAACTATCTTGATAATGTCTTCATTGAATCTTCTATAATATCCTACATGACCAAGAAAACTTTTAACATCATTTTGTGTTTATGGAATGGGGAGGTTAGAAATCACATAAATATTTTTAAGATCTACTTTTATTCCTTGGGAAGAGATATGATGTCCTAATATTATCCGTTCATCAACCATTATAATGCATTTCTCATGACTCAGAGATACCTAATGACCTTCACATCTAGTAAGCACTTTATACAAGTTATTTAAAGATTCATAAAATGTGTACCATGTATAGTTAAATCATCCACATACACTTTCACATAGTCATTTTTAATATATAAAAATATTTATAACACTACTCTCTAAAAGGTAGTAGGTGCATTAAACAATCCAAAAGGAAGGACTGTATAAGCATATGTTCACTAAGAGCAGGTAAATGTTATTTTATCTTGATATTGAGGTGATATTATGATTTGGTTGTATCTAATAAATCTATATAAGAAATAAAAATATTTTTTTCCAACCAAATTGTCCAAAACATGATCAATGAAAGGCAAGGAAAAATAGTCTCTCATGGTGGGTTTGTTCAATTATTTGGAGTCTACACAAAATCTCCATTTTCCATTATTTTTAGGTATAATAACCAGAGGTAAACCCATTTTCTATAATATATAGGATAGATAAAACTAACTTTTAATATTTTTTGTATTTCCTTCTTGATAATTTCCTTGAAGACTAGATTAATCCTCTATTGTAGTTATCTGATTGGTCTAACATTTTTAGTATAGATGGGGTTTGTATAAATACTAGGACATATTCATTTCATGTCATTATATTAAAAATAAAAATATTTTATGTGTTATACCAATACATCAAATACTTTTCTTTCATGTTGGTTAGTTAACCAACTATTGATAGTTAATAGTTTAGTTGGTTGGATTGCAATCTGTTTAGTGTTTGAAACAATGAAATTAAATTTTTTGTATTCACTCATCAATGAATTCAATGGAGATGTGTGTGGTAGTAAAATGTGATGTGTGTATACATATTTATAAAATATTTCACTTGTGTAAATCATATTGGTGAATGGATAATAAAAATCATGTAAAAATGAATTTTTCTCATTTTGAGCCCAATTATCTTTGGCTTGTTAAATGTCTTATAGACTAGATAACATATTTGGTTGTCTTATGGAATAGTTTTTATTTTAAATAATAGACATGGATTTTTCCCATTCATGATTTTTCATCTTTAAAGCATAGTTATCAATCTTTAAAGTTGAGCCACTAGTTTTCAGAGATAGGCTGCTAGTATTTATAGATAAGCTAATAGTCTTCAGATCAAGACTAGTGCCTTAAAACATTGGATCAAGACTATTGGTCTTCAAATAATTTTTTTTGAACTTTGGAGCAACACTTTCAAACTTTGAAGCAATGTTATGAAAATTTAGAGAAAAATTGTTAGATTTCAAAGCTAGGCTCTCTTGGTCTAAATCTTATGTTATTTGTTCTTCAAACTCTTAGGCATGTTATTTGAGTGTAACCATGGCTAAATAAGACACACTAGCTTGGTTTTATTCAAGTTGATCCACCCATATTTGTTTAAAAATAACCATTAAATGTCTTGAAAGAGAATTGATCCAAAACTTAGAAGTTTTGGATTAAAGATAATTAAAGAAATAAGAAAAACATAATTATAATAGTAATATCTCTGAGAAGAGATGTTTTATTGATCAAATTTGTAGACCCAAACATATGCCTATCTCTAAGAAGAGATGTCTCATTTCCATATTAGGTTACATCTTAATTTATACACATTTTTAAGGTAGGAGGAGGATGTGGAAGGTCACCAATCTCAAGGAAGATTAGGTAGTTTGACTTCCATGATTTACAAAAATACAAAATTTGAAGAATTAATATTTTTATAAACTTACTATTTTTAGACTGCATTACTAAAATTTAAATTTGGGTCACTTCCATCTAGTTTTCATGGGTCAAAACCCATTGATAAAATCTTTGTGCCTTCTCACAGTGTTACCTTGTTATTAGATTTCCAATGGTTTAAACGGGGAGTCAAAGAGAGCTATTGTAAACAAGTTATGACTCCTAAAAGTTTTACCACCAATTGGGGTAGAACTGTCACCTAAATTGTCACCTAAAATATTGCTCGAATCAAAGATAGAGAGATATCTATTTAGCATGAATTCCATTATAAATGGTCATGTTTCTAGATCTATAGTCAATTCATGTAAAAATATAGATGAGTAAGGTATATCAAGGATGATTGAATATCATACTTGTTGTACCTAACACACCCCCTTTTTCCATAAAGAAATGGGGACCACTTTTTTCATAATATTGTCTTGATTTTGAGCCCCCTCTTCTATATGTTTATGTAAATTATGGGATAATATCTTGACTTGGCCTTTCATACTTTGGAAAGATGTCATTGGTATTATGTTTCTATAGATTAGATATTTTTGTCTATCTATTTTATTACTTCGAGCTAATTAATAAAGACTTATGTTTTCATGGACTATATTTTCTATCCTCTTGGAACATATTCTTTCAAGGCTTATGCAAATTGTCTTTCTAGACATATTGTGTCAAACTTATCCTATTTGTCTTTGTCGGGATTTATTTTGCATATGAATTCTTGTAGACTCTTCTTTATTGGAGAAATTATTGTGAACATTTTATTCGAAATAATTCCTCTAATGGAATTGGTATGTGGGATTTTTTTCCATTGGAATTTTTCCAAACATAATTAACATTTCCCATTGGCCCTTTGAAACATATCCTTTAGACATTTTGTTTGAGAGAATTGGGTCCTCAAGAGAATTTTTACAAACATTTTGTCCAAAATAATTCCTCTGATAGAATTCCTTTAGCGTTATTCAGATTACCCTTCAACCTTTATGAAGTAGATCATTTGGGAATTTTTTCATGGATGAATTCCCTATAAATTAGACCATTTATATTGTTACCATCTAGAAATTACCCTTCATCATTTTGGAATTGCCCTTCAAAAATATTAAAAATGCCCTTTTTGCCTTCCCAACCTACTCTTCGATCTTTGTGTAATAAATATTTCATCCTTTTGTTATGGCCATTTTTCCCAATAGAATTCCCTTGGGACTTTTTCAATTACCCTTCAGGCCCTTTGTACCTATCCTTTAGGAATTCTATCCTACACTTTTGCCTTTTAAAAAATTCCTTTTGACATTTCATCTAAGACACTTTCCTTGAGCCAATTGAATTATTTCAAACATTTTGTCTAAGATATTAAGACATTTTGGGAGAATATTTATGGAAATTTTATCCAAAACAATTCCCTTGATAAAATTCCTTTAGGAATTTGAAATGACTCTTTGCCTCTGAATTACCCTTCAAAAGTTTTGTCAAGGACACATATTCCTTTAGACTTTCTAAATATACCCTTTAGGAATTTTTTGGTTACCCTTTAGGATTTTTTTAAAGGCCCTTTCCCATAAAAATTTACCCTATAAAGTAGACATAGGAATTATTTCCATGAAATATACCCTTCATCCCTTTTGACCATGCCCTTCAAGACTTTTGTCTCGATCATTTTTTCCCCTACAATCCCATCCTTCAGGACATTGTCCCTAGCCAATTCCTTGGGCATTTATGTCTAAGACATTTTATCCAATGCAAAAGTCCCAAAATAATTACACCAAAGGACACATGCCCTTTGTAATTTTTAAACCAACCCTTTAGACATTTTGAAAGTGACCCTTTGACCCATTCTAAAAGTGGCCACTTACCCTTCAAGACTTTATCCTAGGCCCTTTTCTCTTAGAGACATATACTTAAATACCTTTTTCTAGGATCCTTTGTCCTTTGGCCACATCCTTCAAGACTTCTATCCCAATCCTTTTTCCCTTCATCCAATTCCTTCAGACATTTTGTTCAATAGATTATGACCCTTTGGGAGAATTGTTACAGACATTTTGTTTAAAATATTTCCCCTTTATAAAATCTTGTGACAATTCTCTCAAAATAATTGATCTAAAACAAATGCCAGACTACCAAGTAGCACCTTTGCTTGGAGAGAATTTCATTATGTTTTGAGATTAATTTAATATTTTAGCCTCAGCCCAAATCATATTTTATTAATACTAAAAAATTAAACTAAAATATTCATGTAAGGTCATTTATAAATGTTTCCCAAAGTTTTATGCTAAGTCATTTTTTTTCTTATGTTTGTAGGAGTAGGGAATCCCAAAGAAGTGACATGTGTCAAGTTGATGAGATTAAATTTGACAATGCACAAACATCATTCAATGATATTGAGGATGTCATTTGATAGTCATGTGCATACCAAAATTAAAATCAGCAATGTGTCAAACCTACAATATTAAATTTGACAGTTGTGTAGATGTCATTTGATGGTCACAAGGAAATCATTTAACAATCACGTGAACATTAAATTTAACCTCAACAATAGCCAATTTTTGGAATTAAATTTGACAATCACATTGATGTCATTAACAATTGTGAGGACATCATTTTATGGTCACATAAACATAAAATTTAACCTCATAAATAACCTATTTGGATTCAAATTGATATCTTATAATGTGTTTTTTCTCAATCCCATTTGATCAAATGATGTGAGAGCAAGTTGAAATGTTAAAGCTCTACTAGAGTGACAAGTGTCACCATCATGGGAGCCCAGTACATAGATCCAATGAACCATGTTAAACCAATACATAAGGATTAATGATACAAGATCAACATGGAATTTTTAAAGCTCCTATAATAAATAAAGATCTTCCAAGTGGCATTCTTGCATTTTATCATGCAAGGGATCGATGGTGCGAGTCTTAGGTAAAATTTTCAAAGATCCAAGACTCAACAAGGTGTTGACATGCATCACATTAAAAAATATATCAATATATATAACATGAAGATATTTTAACTATTCTATATTTATCAACAAACATTGAGAATCATAGTTAAGACCAGGAGTATGAACACAAAGTGAGTAAGTAGTGAGGACCCATCAAAATAATATGAGAAGGCTACAGTTACATGGCATCTCAAAGGTAAATTAAGTGATAATTTTAAATTATTTTAGTTAATACCCTATAGATCCTTTCAAAGGAATACTTTATAAAGACATGGGCAAACATGAAATGCAGCATTTAAGCAAGTCATAAGATAATAATAGTGTCCCTAGTTCTTAAAAAAACATTGGAAAGTGGTGTATATGTGAGTTCCATTTGAAGGTGGTTAATATGAAATATAAATAGGTTGCTATCACAACCTATAAAAGAAGGCATGTGAAATTTTTGTAAATGGTGTATCTATTTGTATTTTGCATTTAGTTTGAGCTATAATTGTAAAAATTGCCTTTGTATTTATACACATGCACACATTGCATAGATTTGCCAAAGGCTATTTTAAATGGATAACTATAAGTATAATCTTATACAATTTTAGACCATATTTAGAACTAAATATTTTTACTATCACATGTAATGACCTTACATGAACTTGGAGGATGAGGTGACCCCTTCCCCAAGTCTTTATAAACAATTATAATCCAACTTCAATTTTTGTTAGAATTTTTTTAGTATAGGATTAGAATCAATTTTGATCATCAATGAATGTCTTTGTGTATTTTATTTCTAGTTTTTGTGTAATTAGTTGTCACTTTCTTTGTTTGTATGTTTCAATAATCTTTAGTGTGCAAAATTTGTGAATGGATTATTAATTATTTTGATTGATATACTAATTTGTAGGTGTGAAACAACTACTAAAAATTTTGTAAATATATTGGTTAATATAGTCAAGTTTAAATTGATTCATAATTTTTATTTGCATGAGTACTTTCTTGGATGTAGTTTTCTATGTGTGTGCAACAATTGGCTTAGATACTTCACTAGCCCAAGCCAAAATATCCTAATTAAGGGTGTGCAATAGCTAACCTAAAAGGATAACCCTTTATCTAAGGATTGTTAATTTATTTCATATTTATCTCCTTAAAATTATTATCCATGTCTAACTATGTGTTTGTAATTACTGCTAGCAATAGGCATAGGTTTTGAGATCACTTGTCTTTTTAGAAACTAGTCAAGGAAGTAGTTCCTAAAGACCACAAAATCTTTCTTTTCCACCTTACTCTTCCCTCTTTTTTTGAGTTTATTTTGAGACCTATCCACTTTAGATTATCAACCAGACACCCATCCAACTCACATAGAGATTCATTACCCTTATTAGGAACCACACCTCTATCGAAAAAAAATGTCAACAACCTCCATGCCCTACTTGCTATTCCATCAATAGGTTGAAATAAACCACATACTTACAAATCATGCCTTAGAGTGGATTTTACCTCCATTGAGATCATAAAATGTTATATTCTACCTCATTATGGTTGTGGTATACATAATACCCACACCAATAGTTAACTGGCACTAAAGGGAGGGCCAACACCTCTGATTGTATTAAAAGTTTTCTTAATGGATTGGCTTGATAAAGGGCCCATAGATATCCTAGGTATTCAACATGATTTCCTTGAAGGCCCATTTAAATAATTTTTTAGGTTATATTATAATCACCCAAGAGATATTGAAGTTCATCTTGTTTCTTACACATATGCTATGCATATTATGAAATTAAAATTTGAGGATGTAATCGATAGGTTGTTCCCTTTCACATTAGGAGAAGAAATGCATGATTGGCTTGCAGAGTTGGCACCTAGTTATATTACTAATTAGAATGATCTTGAGGAATATTTTTTGATATGATTTTGTCCAAATATTGATGATCATGATTTAAAAAGTGATTTAACACCTTTTATAAGGTTCTCTATAGGTACATTAGATACGAATTATATAGAAGCCATCCAAAGAGAAATATTATTCCTATGCCCAAATTGAAACATCATGTAAGCATTTACTTTTAATATAGGCACTATATACAAGGAATAATAGATCCCAAATAGAGAGGATGATTGGATCATCAAATAGGTAGAAGAATGTATTGTAGTCATCAATGAAGAAATTATAATATTATAGGAAAAATGGAGATACCAGCAATAAGAGGAATCCAACAAGCTAGGAAAATTAGATAATGATGATTCCATCCTAGTATTTGATTATATAATTAAATAAATTAATTATGGTAGTGAATAAAGTGTTAATTTGAAGGAACATTTTTAACCTTTGCAAGATCTTGATGAGATAAAATATACCTAGGTAGAGGATCAGTTACTTTGTCTTGAAAAAGAAGATATTAACTCTAAATATGGTGTTAGTGACTCTTGTGACTATCAATTTGCATTATAATCTCTATCATTAGACTCACTTCATGATTATATTCCTAATTTATTCTCCTCTAATGATGCAGGCTCCAATGAGATTATAGATTATGTCATGCCTGAGGTAGGTATGTATTTTTATCATGGGGTCAATGGAAAAGATATGTTTACTTCCAACAATTATTTTGATTATATTTTTGATCTCCCTTTTAATGTAATGCAAGACACTATGGTTAATTATGTGATTGACCAGGAACCCCCATGTGTGTGGGCATCAATATTACTTAACATTGAAGCAAAGACATTTTATTTCACATACAATTCCCATGAAGTTTCATATCTTCTAGAGCATAACTATTTAATAGAACATAAGCAAAAGGATCAATAACATGTAGTGGATGGGATGATCCCTCTAGAATTAATAGTTAATGAATCTCTCACTCATAAAATAAGAAATAGTTAGCCCTAGGTAAATGAAATTTTTATTTATGATTTGGAAAGTTAAGAGTTGATTCATATAAATATTTAAGGTCACACTCAAAGTGATAGTTTAGATGAACTTTTTGAGGAGTATGTTATTCATGATTATATATGATTTTTACTCTATCTTTAAGAACCTTTCCCATAATGAGTTCTAGAGGATGATGACTTTCAAGACTATGGGTTAGATCTAATATCCATCTCAATAGGTACTTTTGAGGTTTTTTTTTTTTTTTTGAATTAAGTTCTCTTGAATACATGAGTAATAATGGTGAGCTTTCAGAACATATGTATCATAAGGAAGAGTTATTTTTTTAATTGTGTTTGGGATGTCCCAATGAGTAACCCTTATTTTTTGTTCTACAATATGAATAAAAGGCTCAAAATTCTACTAAATGAATATAAGGATGTTCCTACCTATCTAAGAACTTTAATGAGGAAAACCTTGTTATTACTAAAGAGTGAGAAACATACCAAACAAACTTTCCAAATCCATCCCCCATTTTATTTTGGTTTTCTTTAGAGTAGGATTAGGTTAGGTTTCTTATTTTATATCATTAATTTTAATTATGTTAGTATTTCCTACTTTCAATATTTTGCTTTCATAGATTAGTATTTTTCTTTCTAGATTAGACATCAATGCTTTCTTATTTTAGTTTCTTACTTAGATTAGTTGTTTTTTGCTTTCTCTAATGATCATACTTGTGTTTTATCTAACTATAACCAAATTAAAATCCAAACCAACTAAGATTATGACTTATGGAAAAGGGGAAAATTAAAATCTTGACACTTTGGGACTAGTTTATAGATTAGGTGTATTTTTGTGTTTTTAAGTCTTTAGGATGAAGGTAAGAAATCATGAATTATTCTAAATAGCATCATAATTGAATAATTTTACCTGGCATGTGGAATTTGCTCTTAGAGTGCTTCATACAAACTTAGAATTTTTTCTACTTTTATTGGGTTGAATACACTTATCACATTGAATACTTGTTGGAAATAATAATTCTAGGTATAGGTGTGGCTAGTAGGGACATTATAATAATGATCTATTTATAATTATACCATCTCACTAGGGTTCTAGCTCTTCTCTTTTCCATTCAAGAACAAAATAAAAACAAAGAAAAATAAAATAATAAAGAACCAATGGATTCAAAATAGAAAAATAAAATCTAAATAAAATCAAAGGACTCACACGATGAAATAAGGTTAATGTACCATGCATCATGATAAAAATAAGATAATAGAATGAGAAGAGATGGATCCAAAGGTATCTCTAATAGGGATATGGACATCTAGATGGTAAAAATTCAATGCCTAAGATTCCCTTATTTTTGAGCTTTAATAGATACTTGAATAAAACGTATATGCCCATCAAAGCCTTTAAAAAACTCATCATAGAAGGGGTTAAATAAACTACACATTTTGACACACATAGGTCTAAGGAATTAGAAGACAAGTATGTTGTGCGAATATACTTAGGAGTCTCTTTTATATTCATGATTTAAGTATTATTATATGGAAAACTTCATGATTGATTTAGGATTACAAACCAAATTTCTGGGTTCTTGAATACTCAGGAGTATTCCCCCTGTAATTTTGCATTTGTTGTACCTAACACACCCATTTTTTCATAAGGAAATATGGACCCATTTTTTTTAGAATATTGTCTTGATTTTAAGCCCCCTCTTCTATATATTTATGTAAATTTTGGTAAAATATCATGATTTGGCCTTTCATACTTTGGAAATATGGCATTGGTATTCTGTTTCCATAGATTAGATCTTTTATTCTATCAAATTTGTTACTTCGAGCTAATTATTTCAAAATTATGTTTTATGTGGACTATATTTGCTATCTTCTTGGGAATTATTCTTTTGGGGCTTAGTCAAATTATATTTTTGGACTTATTGTGTTGGACTTATCCTATTTTTATTTATTAAAATTTTTGATGCATATATATTCTTATAGACTTAACTTTATCAAATATATTATTGTGGATATCTTGTTAGAAACAATTCCTCTAATGGAATTGGTCTCCAAGATTTTTTGCCATGGGAATTTTACCTAACATAATTGACATTTCCCTTCATCCCTTCAAAACTTATCCATTAGAAATTTTGTATAAGAGAATTGGTTCTTCATGATAATTTTTGTAGACATTTTGTCTAAAATAATTCCCCCAATAGAGTTCCTTCAACCTTATTTAGATTACCCTTCAGCCTCATTCAGATTGCCCTTTAGCATTTATGAAGTAGATCATTAAAAAAAATTGTCATGGATGAATTACCTATGAATTAGACCCTTCATATTGTTTCCATCTATAAATTACCCTTCAACATTTTGTAATTTCCCTTCAAAATTTTTGAAAATGCACTTTTTGCCTTGCCAACCTACCCTTCAGGATTTTTGCAATATGTCCTTCAGACTTTTGTTACAGCCATTTTTCCAAAAAGAATTCCTTCAAGACTTTTCCAATTTACCTTCAACCCCTCCACACTATCCTTTGGAACTTTTTTCTCACACCTTTGCCTTTCATCCAATTCCTTTTGATATTTCATCTATGATACTTTCCCTAAGCCAATTGAATTCCTTCAGAAATTTTATCTAAGAGATTAAGACCCTTCATGAAAAATTTTGTGGACATTTTTTCTATATAAATTCCCCTGATTTAATTCCTTCAAGACTTTGAAATGAACCTTTGCCTCCAAATTATGCTTAAGAAGTTTTGTCAAGGACACATATTCCTTTGGACTTTTTGAACATACCCTTTGATACTTTTGTGCTTAACCTTCAGGAATTTTATATGGAAACTTTCCCATATAAATATTCCTTATGAATTATACCATTTATGAAGTTTTAGCACAAAGTAGACCCTTCAACCCTTTTGACCATGCCCTTGAAGAATTTTATCTCGATCATTTTTTTCCCTATGAGCCTATCCTTCAAGACTTTTATCCTGAAACAATTCCTTTCAACATTGTGTCTCAAACATTTTGTATGATGCAAAGGTCATAAAATAATTTGCCCAAAGGACACATGCCCTTTTTACTTTCTAAACTTACCCTTTAGAAATTTTGAAAGTAACCCTTCGTCCCTTTTTAAAAGTGGCCAATTACCTTTTGGTAATTTTCCCTAGATCCTTTTCTCTCTAAGACTTATCCTTCATGACTTTTTTCTAGGATCCTTTATCCTTCAACCAAATCCTTTTGGACTTCTTTCCCAAGATTTTTTCCCTTTGAATAATTCCTTCAGAGATTTTGTCTAAGAGATTATGACCCTTTGGGATAACTATTAGAGGCATTTTGTTTGAAACAATTCCCTCAAAACATTTCCCCTATAAGAAATCCCATGATAATTCTCCCATAATAATTTCATACAAGGTCCTTTATACATGTTTCCCAAAGTATTATGCTAAGTCATTTTTTGATTGTGTTTAAAGGAGTAGGGAATCCAAGAGAAGTGACATGTGTCAAGTTGATGAGATTAAATTTGATAGTTATGCATATGCCATTTGATGATTGTGAGTACATCATTTGAGAGTCACATGAATGCCAAAATTAACATTAAAAACATGTCAACATTATGATATTAAATTTGATATTCATGAAAACATCATTTTATGTTAATGAGGACATCATTTGATGGTCGTGTGAACATCAAATTTACCCTCGATAATGGTTAATTTATGTATTTTAATTTGACATTCACATAGACATCATTTGACAGTCAAATAAACATCACATTTATTACCATAAATTACCCATTTAGAATCAAGTCAAGATCCTATGGTTCACATCCACTTGGTCCCATTTGATCAAATGACATGAGAGTAATTTGAAATGTCAAAGCCCCATGAGAGTGACAAATGTCACCATCATAGGAGACCAATGCATAGATCTAATGAACTATGTTAAACAAGTACATAAAGATCAATGGTGTGAGATCAACATGGACTATTCAAAGGTCCCAAAATTATTGAAGAGCTACCAAGTGGCACGCTCCCATTTTATCATGCAGGAGATCGATGGTGAAAGTTATATGTGGACTTTACAAAGATCCTATACTCAAACATGTGTTGACATGCATCATATAGGAGCAACATCAATTTTTATCATCATCAAATGTGTTTGTGTATTTTCTTTCCATTTTTTTTGTAATTAGTTGTTACTTTATTTGGTTATATGTTTCAATAATATTTAGTTTTCAAAATTTGTGAATGGATTATTGATTATTTTTATTGATACACTAATTTAGGTGTGCAACAACTTCTAAAATATTAGTTAAGATATTTAAGTTCAAATTAATTCATAATTTTGATTGTGCATGAGTGCTTTTTTGGATGTAGTTTTCTCTATGTGTGCAATAGCTACCTCAGATACTTCACTAGCCTGAGCCATAATCTCCTAATTAAGGGTGTGCAATAGCTTCCATAAAAGGAAAAAAAATTATCTGAGGCTTATGAATTTCTTACATATTTATCTCTTTAGACTTCTTATCCATGTTTGACTATGTGTGTGCAATTGCAGCTAGTAATAGGCATAGGTTCTAATAACACTTGTCCTTTTAGAAGATAGATAGGGAAGTAGTTATTGAAGACCACATAATATTTATTTTTTACCTTACTCTTCCATCTCTTTTTAGTTAATTTTGAGACTTTCCCACTTTAGATTAGTAGCCAATTTCCCATCCAAATCACATAGATATTCATTACCCTTATTAGGAACCACACCTCCATCCAAAAACCTTGTTAATAACTTATATGCCCTACTTGCTATTCCATCAATAGCTTTAAATAGACCATATACCTTCAACTCATGACCTAGAGTGGATTTTACCTCTATTGAGATCCTAAAACATTAGAGGCTACCTTTTTATTGTTATGGTGTGCATAAAACCTACACCAAAACTACCCTCCTTATTTTAGTTAAAGGATCGTGAAATCAATAGGGTATTCTCAAGATTCTATGGTGATTGGTACATTCTCTATGGTTCCTTTATGGATAGCATTGGATTTATCTATTATTTAAAAGAGTTTTTTGGTAGGTTGAATCCTTATGGAAAATAAAGAATATACTATGTTGAAAATTATTATGTTTATGTCATCACCTAAGTCTACAAGCACATTTGGAATAAACTTGTTCCCAATTGTCATAGTCATCACAGGACTACTAGGGTCTCCATATTTAGGAACAAGTATGTTTCTTATCTTTAAATCAATAATTTACAAGTTACCTAAATTATTTTGGAATACTACTTCTCTCTTCATATTAATTTGATGCAAAATCCTTTAGTTAGTTGATTCAGCTCAAGATAATGGATCTTAACAATGGATTTTATATCTTCATTTCTTTTAATCCATGCAAAAAATTAGAATCTTCCATAGGTTTCTCTTCCTTAATTCTCTCAATAAATGGAATAGTATGGGGATATTGAATTATGATTGGTATAGTTGTGGATTCTACCTTTTCTTCAATAGAATTTTGGACTATAGATGACTTATGAGTGTTTTCATCATTAGGAATTTTAGTAATGATAATGGTTGTATCTCTTAATACCTTCCTTGATCTAATTTAAATATTATTACATTTAACTAAACCACTTACAATATTAATTTCATGATCAGATCCATAGATAAGTGTATTTTGCCAATTCTTCAGATTTTCCACTAGTTAGGTAGGTAATGATGGTTGGTTAACCTATTTCTCCATTGGTGGTGGCTGAGGTTGTGGAGGCATCAAGTCCCACTATAGAAGAAACCTTATTTGTGGTTGATACTATTGATTTAACCATTGAGGTGGTGGCTATTGTACCTAATGTGGTTGTTGGTTTCATTATTGTGCCCAAGGTTGATTTTGAGGCACATTTTAGAAACATTTTCCTACATAGAGTTGTACCATAATTAGAGATAGAAAACAAGAGGATAAACACAAGATCCAAGTGGATTAGAGTAAAATTTTATCTCTCACAACTCAATGAACACATAAAACTAAGGACTAAAAAATGAGAAATAAAAACTAAATATATCAATCAATTGGTAGTGCACGTATAGTTGTATTCAACCCATTGTTGATCCATTTTCTCACTCTCATAATCAACAAATTTCCAACCCAATGGCCTAGTTTGATCAAGGTAGTTTTCCTATTAATGTACCATGGATTTCTCATGACCTACTTAAGAATCCAAACAAGTTATGTCCAAATTATGCAACTAGTGGAATTTAGACTATTGAAAAACACATCTAAGCATTCAAAGATGACCTTATATGAACCTAGGTTCAATAGGTGGATATAGCATGTTATTTATTTCCCTATTCCTTGGGTAAAATTTCCTAAACTTTGTATCTATTCTTACCAATTGGATATATCACCTCTTGGGGTGATTTTGAGACAATGTTTGTGAATCATTCAAGCTCTCAATTTATCTAGTTTTCTATATCACTATTTTATTACTACTAATATATAACTAAATGAGCCAATGAGCATGTTTAATTATAATTCTCACAAGTTATACTAGAGGTTAAAATACCCATACATCTTTGTAGAGGTTTGAGTTATTTAAACCTACTTAATATCCCTTGACCCATTGACATACATGTTTATTAGGAGAACTCTTGTTGCACTCACACATTTATACTTGGATTATAATGAAGTGGTTAATATCAAACATCAAATGGTACTTTAAGGTTATGGTATAGGACCACTACCATCATTAAGGAAACAAGGTGATTATAATCAAATTTCATTGCTTAATAAATATCTCATATAGAATATGCCACTGATTAACCTAATCCTAGGAGATTTGTATTTGAGTCCAAATCCAATTTATAGTCCACTTCCCTTGAACTACATGCTTAGTGGTTAGCCATATATGCATCCAAATCACATAATGTTGTAGAATAATAAATTAAAATTAGTTCCCATGGAATATAAAATGTTAATACTTTACCAAACACTAATATTTGGGTTATTTCAATTGGTATTCATCAAGATATAACTACATTTATAACCAATCAAACACCTACACATAACAATCATAACCAAACACACATGACTACCTTAGTGTTTCTAAATGTTTTTGCACCTATGGTTAACCCATATCCATAAATGGGAAACCAATAGAATACTAATACAAACTCTCAAGTGGCCATTTTGTAATAAATTTTCCAAATATTATCATAAAACATGGTTAATTTATGGAGGTAAGTGACTAAAAACACAAATGAAACCACAAACAACCAACCTCCAAGTAGGAATTTTAACTTTCAAAAGACCAATAGGCAATGGAATAATAAGACTAAAAATGGAAATGCACCTATTCCCCTAGATAATACAAATTATAATACCAAAAATAAGGCCTCAAACTCAATGAACATACTTATCCCTATTAACAAAGTGTATATTACACAACGTAACTTATCATGCTGAAATAGATTGTGCTAAATTCATAACCACCTCTAATATATTCTGAAAAGACATGGAAAATATTTAAATCATTCCTACACCTAATGATAATTCAAAATAAGATGGAGGAAACACAAATACAACCCTAGTCTTGGAGACTTATGAATTCCTATTTAAAGATGATAGCAAGCCTAAAGATAACTTAGACAAGGTCCATGCCTTTAAGTAGTTCCAAATGGAAAACAATTATTAGTTGAGAAGCAAATTTTAAAACCCTTTGATCACCTCTACTCCTTTGAATAACACATAGGTTCCACCTAATATGGATTCAAGAAATAATCCCCCTCCAACTAAGTAACCTATAATATCTTATTAATCCAAAAACAACACAACCCCTCCACAAGATGATAAATTAATAAAGTAAAATAACCCTATGTATAACATTATAGAGGATCTAAATAGAATAAATAAAAATATAACTATGTATTAGTTTCTTTAGATTTCTAATAAAAATAATTATTATTATAAAAAATATCCCCTCCTAGAGGTAATTAACATTCTAATATTGTTGATGCACATGTCTGCATTTACAAAGAAAAAACTAAAACTCTACCTTTTCTGCTTACGTTTTTATTTTTGTTAAAAACTTACATAATTGTCTTATGGATTTAGTCACTTTAGGTAATATTATGCCATATGCAATTTGTAAACAATTGGGCCTCACCCCAGTGAAATAAACATAATTGTTTTCCAAATAGACAAGATAGAGGTAACAGTGGTTGTTGAGTTAAACTACATACATATGTAACTAGCTCTAAATCCAAAGATTGAAAAATTTATTGGCATCTATGTGGTATACATACTAGATGTATACGACATGCTCTTGATCATATATTGGTCTAGGATGCTTAATGATTATATTGCAATTGATTTATACCACATATGGACTCTATGGCATGGAATACCCAATCAAATTAGGATTGAATGTGAGTCAAAAATGACTCACATTAATACAAATTATAACAAAATGAATGAAATATTGTGTGATAAATCAATATTAGGGGTCTATGAACTTGATAAAGAGGCAAAGGCTTATAACAAATTATCCATTAACATGTTCATCCAGGAAAATATAGAATGATGAGATAGATCAATTATATGAGGATGATTTCCTTTGTGCCCTAAATATAGCTTCATTTCATAGTGTTGACCCAGAATATGAGAGTGTGAAATAGGTTTACCTAGGTGCATAATAAATTTTTTAACAACTCTTGTCAATAATGCATATTAGTAAGTTAGAAATCAATAAATTGAGACAGGCTGATCTAAGGGAAAACAAGGAGTTTTTAAGCCCTCATGGTGATAAAATAACTATTTTAAGTATACCAATGCTTACCTATGATACTAAAGACCTAACAAGATTGTTATTTTTATCTAATAAATAAAATGTATGCCCACTATGCATTGAGAAAACTAATGAGGAAGTCAATGTTGTAGCAACATCTACTTACTAGAATCCAATGTACATAATCGAAAATTACTTGTGGATTCTAAAGTTTTGTGTCTCCATGTTTAATAATAGGTGTGGTTTTGGAATAAATCTCATTAACTTAAGAGGGAAATCATACTTGGATACATTTCACCTACAATTTTCGTTCACAAATAATGTGGTTAAATATGATCCACTAGTTCACAGTATCCAATTTACTCTAAGAAATAAAGTGAAACATATCAAAGTGCTCAGTCATTCAAAATTGGGTGTCAATAATGTAAGAATAAAATATGATTTTAATTATAAATGATTATCTACATATCTTAGTTAAGTATATAACGTGATATAGTAAATTTATGCATTTAATGTACATACATTACCTCACAAAAAAAAATACACTACATATGAATTGGAATAGTTGTAAGTACTTTAGAACATATTTCTAGCTCTAAATTTGAGAATATTATTAGTGGATTTATTTTATATTCCCTCATTTCATGACAAATTTGGAACTTATAAGTTTTTAATGGTAATCATCACATTTTTGGCTTTGTCACCAACACTGAGGTTTTTGAAAACCAAATTATAGATAAAGATAATAAAGAAGAGTGTGAACTAAATCAAGAGGGGATTATGAACTTGAAAAACAATAGTAAAATAAATTAAATTATCTCATTAGAGTAAGTATTTTATATGGATTATCAAGGAGAATAGGAAATATCAAACCTGACAAAAGGTACACTTCATGAACATTATAATTTTGGTAATGCCAATGATTTGAAAAATGTGATTTTAGGAATGGCATGCACTCAAAAGGAAAAACAAGGTATTTAAAAATACCTTAGAGAATTAAATGAGGTAATTTAATGGATCTATGAAGGCTTTAAAGTGTTTGGGACTTCCATTCTCACACATATTATCCCTCTCAATCCTAGAGTCAAGCCATTCTGACAATGTTAGATGATCATGAATCTATTGATAGAGCTGTTAATCCTAAAATAAGTATAGAATTTACTCTTACTAGGTATTATCTTTCTTTTAAATATAATCCACATGGGTGGATAATTTATTCCTAGTTATAAATAAAAATGGAGAGATATGCCTTTTTGTCAATTTTTATAACCTGAACAAGGCCTCAAAGAAGGATAATTACTCACTACCCTCTCTAGATGATTTTTTTAGATAGTGAGTGGTTTGTAACTTATGTAATTCCTTGATGGATATTTAATTTAACCATGTTTTGGTGAGATATGAAGAACAAATAAATATAACATTCACAAAAAAGTGGGGAACATTCGCATATAAAAATATGGCATTTGACCTAATCAATGTATGTGCCACCTTCTAAAGAGCCATGGACATTGCATTTAGGGATATAATCTAAAAATTCATAGTCATATACATCGATCATATAAATATATTTTTAAAGGATAGAGGAGATCATATCAAATATTTGAACAGGGTTTTGTTGAGGTGTAGCAAGCATTAGATTTAGAGAATGTATATTTGGGGTGAGTGAAGGCAAGCTAGTGGGCCACTTTATTTCTAAAAATAGAATATACATTGACCTATATAGAGTAGAGAAAATTATGAATATCCCATTGCATACTAATAAGAAGGATCTAAAATATTTATTTAAAAAAATTAACTTCATGAGTAAGTTTATTTCAAGCTTTACATATATAGTTAATACACTCAATAACATGTTGAAGAATGACACAAGATTAACTAGAAAATTGAGGCACAAATAACTTGTTGATGTGTATTTTATGCATACCCCACATTTAAAAAAGTAAACTCTAATGGTTTTGGATCTCAATGGAGGTAATCTCCACTTTAAGGAACAAGTTATAGGCATGGGTTGAATAATTGGGTGGTAGAATAGTAGGTTGAGCATGTGGGTTGTTTATCAGGTTTATGCATGGATTAGTGAAACCTATAATAAAGCTAAAACATAGTTGATTTATATGGATGGAATTTCCTCTAAAGTGGGTAGATCTTAATCAAATAAAATCTTAAAAAGGTAAAGGTATGGTGGAAAATAAGGCTCTATGGTCCAAATAATGATTACTTTTTGGCTAGTCTCTTTGTGGACAATTTTCTTAATACCAATGTTTACAACTAATAGTTTTTACACATTTACATGCAAACACAACAAGAAGAGATTGGTAAAAATTGATATAGTAAACTTTGGCATCTCAACTAAAGGTTGATAGCATTTAGAGTTGATATTTTACACTCTTATTCAATAGACTATAACTCAGATCAAAGAGGTAGCTGTGGCTTATACCTAGAAGGTTATATCAAGAAAATACTTATGCACACTTAGAGAATTGAAATATTCTACCTAATTGCATGATATCAGTGATACTTGCTAATTTTCTAGTAACTATTACACATATTGAAATCGACATACATCAGTAAGAACAAGAAAGAATTATCTATAGATTTTTCACACTTCAAATTATTGAATTCTCAACCAAGATAATAAAACATAGTAACATAATTGGAGTGGAAAATCATCAACACAATTGCATGAAAATAAAAAAGACTTCTTCCTATATTGATAAATTCTCCAACCCTTAAATAAAAAAATATTACAAGTATAAATATTTTTAGTAATGGGTTGCCTCATCCATCAAATTCATGTGCAATTCAAAGTTGCATGTCAATAATTAGAATGTGAGGTCTAATTGATGCAAGGCTTGCATGTACAATTACAATTGATCACAACTATGTGTCCAAAAAATAGACATGCTTTTACATGGCAATGTAATGTGTTCATACTTACAAAATTCCTTAACTTTATATACATATGCTACATATAAATAGACTTTATTTACATTAGTTATCTCTACATGTAACATTCATACAAAATTAACCTCAAAAAACTAAGGTTTACTTCTAGTTGATGGTTATATGGTCAAACTGAAAGTAGTAGTAGGAACAAAAGTATAAATTTGGGTTAAAATATATGGTGGGGACAAAGCCATTTTATTTTCCTCTAATTCTTGGTAGTGTTTGTAACTAATTCCATTCTATAGCCTTATGATTTCCATATTTAGAAGATATGGTTTATGTATGTTATTGACTTGCCCTAGCAAGTATGCATGTTAAAATTTGATGGCCCTAAAATCCACCTAGAAAATATATACTTTTGTAACCTTCTTCCTGACAAAACTAAGTTATGATTCAATTTATTTTAATGTAATCCCTTTAAGGCTCTACTTAAAATTGGTATAAGCCTACTGAAGTAAAAAATTACAATTGACTTTAATTATTAGCTTTCTTCTACAATCCCTTGCTTTAGAGAGTTTTCATTCATCAATAATTTTCAAGATTAGCTTCTCATGTTCTAAAAGATTTGGGATCAAAGATTTTGTACTTTAAACCTAGTCTTGAACCTCCTATGTTTAGATGACCACAAAGTTGAGAGCATTAGTTGCCTCTAATGGTTTCATCAAATCCAAATGGGTATAATCCTTATTAATCATATATAATCCAATAAATTTCAATTTATTTTCATCTTCCTTAAAATAATTGAATTATTTTCTTATCCTAATAACATGAGGATCTAGCTCATCTCTCATTGAACTAATTACATCTAGGATATTTTTTAACTGAAGGGATATACTCTGAACATCATTTTTAATTTTTGTAGGGATATGAAAAAATGGTTATTCTTCCCATACCTATTCAAGATGTTGCTCTACCTCTCACTTGACTTGTTCAGTCCCCTCATGAAATTATATCAAAGCTTCCATTTAATTCCTAAATTAGGACTTGAAATATTCATTGTAATGAGACTCTCCTAGTCTCATATTCTTTATCTTTAACAAAGATAAAACTTATTTTTTTTGCTTCAAAACTAAACCTCTACTCGTGTCATCCTTAATCTTCCTCTTTTTATCTCATTGGATGGTTATTATGGATTTATCAAAGATGAAACTCATTATGGGAATATTTATTATAATTAAACTAGGCCTTTAGGAATCTTGGGCCTCCAAATCAATAGCGCATTGAGGATTCACCAACTAGGTAGGGCCAACTAGATGAGTGTCCTTAGTATTAGTCTTAGTTAGAAGGTCCCTTAAAGATTTCATTAAATAATCTACTGTCAAGGCATTTGGTAATGATGTATAAATGATTTTAAACCAATATATACACTAAATTAAGGCATTATATGAACAATATATACATTCTTATTATTTATATATTTATTCTATGAAATAACATAAGTGGATTAGGTGGAACTAGAAGGCATTGGTAATCCTAATTGGGTGGAGGAAACATGAAATTGACATCTTGCCATGGCTCATTTAATTTTCTTAAAATGGACCTTTTTATGCTTAAAAGTGGTTGGGGGAATGGTGACCAAGGTGAAAATAGTAAAAGTAGAGATAGTAGGGGATTGAGACACAATATCAACACTAGAAAATACTAGAACTATGGAAACAATAAGACTAGAAATAATTGGATCAAATGAAAAAAAAAAGTAGGAGAAATAATAAAAATCAAAGGGAATGTAGAAAAAATAGGGATTTAGTTAGTTTAAGGATCAATGTCCTCACTTAAATTTCCACCCTCAAGTGGTGATTTTCATTTCAATCCCTGAAGGCTTAAGACTTTGGACTTTTATAGCTCCTTGTCCTCTTCTTCATCATCAAGTTCCCTCTTAATAGACATTTTTATATGGTCCATTGGACCCTCTTATGGTATATATTTATATAATTGTATCCATATAATTTCAAATAAGTATGGGATTTTTATTATAACAAATTATGGTATTTCCATCTAAAGAGGAAGTCAACTAAGAGGAGGAAGAAGTAACATCTACACTTGTGGTAACTAGAATTGAGGATGAAACATGAAGGCTTTCCTCTTCTCCATCATAAGAATCAATAAAATTTGGTTACTCTTATCATCCAAGACCACTAAAAGTAGCTATAATTTCTTCCACCTCTTAATCTTGATTCAAAACCCTCATTAAAAGTGATGGTGTTTGATATGGTCCTTATTGTGATGAACTTAGAATCACTAGGGTTCCCTTCACACCTAGGTCCTTCTTGAATACTACCCATAGAATAGGTTCCTTGGTCTTGAGGTTATTTAGAATGATAGGAGGTCTAGTAATCTATATTTTACCATCCATTAGGATGAGGAATCCTAGTATGTTCATTGACTATTTTTATAGAAGGATCTCCTTGAAAATTTATCAAAAGATCTTCATTCAAACTAGCTGCCTTTACTCTCTCCATAACCTCAACATCATCTTTTATATTTAAAAAATGAAATAATGGTCATAAGTTTCATGTTGGTATGGGATACCAAGTCTTTGGTTTTTATTTTATATTAGGCCATGAAGATCTCAATCCCTATGTGGCAAAGTATCCAATGAATAATAATCTCTATTTTTTCCAACTTTTCCAAAATGTTTCCTAATGGTATAATGCATCTAACCAATATTCATAAAGGAACCATGAAATATTACTTTCTTGTTTTTCTTCAAGTCTTCATCCACACTCCATAATAGATATTAGGAAATATAATGTTCAACCAATTTGTCTGGGATAAACTTGGGGAGACTCAATGGAGTAACCTCATTCCACATGACATGATCATCATGTAGTTAGGATAGAGACAATAATCCCCCATTATACCTAATTTTTTAATAATGTTCTCTTGTATTATGAGTAGGGGTTATTAATTAATTTCCTCCACACTTATGTTTAAACAATCCCAATACTTCTCTTGGGTTCTTGTTTACGGGGTTCTCCCTTCCTTTCACATGCCATACTCGTTTTCTTTGAATCCCAATTACTGTGGATATTACCCTGAATCCTCCTACTGTCAAGTTGATTGGGACATCAACTTTGTTTGTGCCTTTTCAGGATCCACTTCTCCCTCTTGAGGACCTTACTCTTTAATAATTGAGTTCCTTTCCCCGTGCTGCCACTCCTCCTACTCATTATGTTTTTATTACACTCCAATCTTACCATCTTTCGCATGTGTGGCATCGAGAAGAATGAGCGCCCTTAAATCCACATTCCTTTCTAAGGTTAAATCCCACCTCACTTTTTGACCTTCCCAGACAGCACAATTAGCAAGCCAATCTGCAACACCGTTGGCTTCACGAAAGGTGTGGGTGATTTTAATATCTTAAAATTTTTTCAAAAGTGTTTTCATCTCCTTTACCTTATCCTCTATGGTCCAAGACGCAGTATTCTTATTATTAAGAATATTTATAACATTCAAAGAGCCCCCCTTAAGCCACAATTTATAATATCTTGAATCCACAGCTAATTTAAGGGTCTGGAGGGCAGCTGTAGCTTCGGCAATGTGGTAGTTAGATATACCAATGGGGATTGTGATAGCATCAATAACCATACCCACATGGTTTCTCAAAACACCACCACAACCAGCATTCCTCGGGTTCCCTTTTGCAGCACTGTCAAAGTTACCTTTAATCCAACCTTGAGGTGGAACATTCTAGGTAACAACTGATCTGGGGTTATCAGGTTTACCATGAAGAATATCCATCCTCAGGGGATTATCCACATTGAGATTAGAGCTTAGATTTTTTTGAGAATAAAAATTTTCCTTTAGAGCTCTAATGATGTTCTGTCCTACCACCCATCCAGGGAGCTCTTTGTTTCTGAATATTCAGTTATTTCTTTCCTTCCATATTCCCCACTAGATATGGGGAAGAGTTATTTTCCATAAGAAGAGAACTTCAGGATTCTTTGAAGGGCAATACCAACTTTTGAGAGAAATTTCTACGTTTTTGTGGTGAATCTATGTAATGCCCCACAGATTGAGAACCTCCTTCCAAACAAGCTGAGTGAAGGAACAATTAACGAATAGATGATCTCTATCTTTAAGGTCTTTCTTACACAGAATACACCTGTTAACAATATTGATTTCGCGTTTTTGTAAATTATCCAGAGTCAAAATTTTGTTTTGGAGAAGGGTCCAAAAAAAGAACTTGATTTTAGGAATGAGCCCCTTAATCTAGGCTCTTGTCCATAACGTTTTTCTACCATTTCCCTTAGAGATGAAAATGGAAGAGACTTTAAACTGTCCGCTTGGCTCATGGTACCAAACAATTTTATCTTCTTGATTAGGATAAAGAGATATAGCATTTAGGGATAATTGAATATCCTTGAGATCTTGATCATAGTCAGTGAGGTTTACCCAAGTGTTGTTATACCAGTATTGATTAACCGTTATGCCCACTCTTAGCTTACATCTTTCTATAACATCTTTATCTTGGATTTCTTCCTGTAAAGGTTTACCTCTTAACCAAATATCTTCCTAGAATTTCACCTTTTTACCATTGCATGCTTTCCAAGAACTTCCTTCTTCAAGAACATGTTTTGTTCCCTGGACTGTCCCCCAAATAGCAGAAGGATGAGAAATATCTGGAGTAGTAAAGAAGTCATGAAGTGACTGTGCCTTAAATAAGTACTTATGCTTCCATATTTTACTCCATTCTTTATTTTCCTGATAGACCCTCCATCCCTGTTTAGCTAAAAGGGCAGTGTTCATACTTCTTATTTTCCTTATACCAAGTCCACCATCCTTGAACGGTTTGCAAATGTTATCCCATGCAATAAGAGGCATTCTCTTTTTCTCCTCAGAACCTGACCAAAGAAAGTTTCTTTGAATTTTTTCAATTGCTTCTACAAATTTAGAGGGGATTTTGAAAAGACTCAAAGCATACGTAGGTATGCTTTGAAGACTAGCTTTGAGGAGAGTTAGCTTTCCTCCTTGGCTAAGAAGATAGCCTTTCCATCCCGCTAACTTCTTACTAAATAAGCAGATTGTAGAAGAAGAAAGGGGACGGGAGAGAATTGAAGAACCCGAGGAGGAAAAACCGGAGGAAGAAGAAGGAACTAAGAGCTGGGATACCAACTCTAGTAATGATGAAGAAGGTTCTGAGGAAATTGAAAAAGATAACGTCAATACAGAGGAGGATTCTGGTATCAGAGTTGTAGAGACAGAGGAAAACTAGAAAGTGTCAGAGAATGAATTTGTCCAGGAAGATCCTGTTGAGGACCCAACTTCTAAGAATGAAAAGGAAATTTCTGTCCAGGATGATATTCAAAATATGGATATGGAAATTCAAACTGGAATCAAAGAGCGGGAACAAAAGAATCGAGAAGATTTCTTTGAAGAAGCCAGGAATAGCCCCAATAAAAAGTCTGAGGATTGGAGAGGGAAGAATCAGAATGATGAAACACACACACCTATGACCTGGGTTAATTATAAAGCTGAGTCTTCTTCCCAATTTGATTCCTGGATGTGTAGGGAGATCATTGATCTCAAGAGAAAAGTGAAAACTTTGGAAGATTCTCTGAAAGCTGCTTGGAAAAAAGTAAACAACATGGAAAATCAGTTAAGCGAGATCCCTGTCAAGCTCAAAGCTTATGAAAACAACCTCCGGGAACTAATAAAGGACAACAGAATGAAAATGGAGGAAGTAACGTCCAACATTTGTGCAGCTACTATCAATATAGGTAAATGAGCCAATGAGGAGACCAAAGCACTAGAGGGTCCCAGTAAAAGGACGTGGCAAAGCTCTAGAAAGAAAGATACACAAAAAGGAGCTTTGCTCGAGGCTACCACCCAGGAAACTGCTTTGAAAGGAAAAGAAGCCATGAACTTGATACTGGAACTGGATGAATAATCTGGTCCTTCTTGTTGGTTTAGAAACTGGTACTGATCTTTGTTTTCCTTTTGTTATCTTTTGTATGTTGTGCTACCAGATTTTTGTTTCTGGGTTTTGACCGCATGCGTCTCTGATGGTTTCAGGTCCATTTAAAACCCATTTTTGCTACTTCCTTGTAGTGTTTTTTAGGCATTGCCTATGGACTTAGACATTTTTTCTTTTTCTCTTTGTTATAGGGTTTTGGGGCCCCTTCAAAACCTATTTTTACCTCAATCTAAAACAATCCCAATACTTCTGATTATGTTACTCATATATACATAGATGTAGAGGAAAGAAGAATAATTACATACCTAATTTTTAATACAATCCAAGATTAAGATCTAAAGTGATTTATTATGTATATAGCAGTGTTCATGACTACATCCAAAAAATAGGACATCATGTATAAATTGCCATACGAGGCCTCTTATACTTCTTAAACATATACTCTTTAAGACTTGCACTGATTATCTCTCCTAGTGTGAAGGTCACCTCAAAATTCATCATCAAATCCAATAATGATACCATTCCATATGGATATAGTGGATGCTAGGGTGACCATACAATCTATTCAACAAAGCCATTATAATGCAGTTACCCATCCAAAACTTGGTGATAAGAACTAGATCCCTAGCTTTGAGGGTGACCACCTCTCCATGAGAAATCCATTTCTTTAGAATATTATCAATTATGGTTGTCTTCTTTTAAATTTATACTTGTTTTCCATCAAAAGTATAATTTTTAATTGGTAGTTGTAGATACCTTTGTAAAACATCTCTTGAGATGTAAGTGATGACTATATTATGGCTTAGGTGGTGTAGGAATCCAACACTATTCACCTTCCCAACAAATAATAAGTCCCTCAATAAGTCTATGAAGTTCATGACCTCAAGATTAGTTTCTACAAAATGTAGTTATTTATGTTTAAATGGTATAAATTCCACTACCAGCTACTACTTGGGGATGTCAGGACCTCTTTGTGTGAATGGGAATCTATGTCTTCGACTATGTCCCAAAGAGTTGAATAATTAGAATATTCATTTTTAAACATAATAAAATAAAAAACAATGATTATATACTCTATAAAGTCTTTTATAGATAATTTTGAAGGTGACAAAACCCCCCTAAACACCTTAGATAAAGAGGCCATTGACACCTAATTCAATTATGTGATTTTCAACATAATTTGACTATTTATTGGCTTACTAGAAGATATTCATAATGGAACATAGAAAACTAGGGATTCAAGTTATATTTAGAGTGAAAGTTCACTTGAGTTTATTAGCAATCAATAGGCATAATGTCTATTTATTGTTTGATGATATAGTTTTGAGTATAAGACTTTAATCTAGTTCATGTGCCATTAATGTCCAATGTCTCTCTATGTGTTTTTCTTATTTAATTTAAATTTTATCACTTCACTTTGGTGGTTATTACATGTAGGATTTCTATACATTCAGATAAATTCCATGTTATTACCTTGGACAAGTTTCATCTTCTTATTATTTTCATGCAATACTAAACATGTCATGTAGTCTACCTTCAGGTTTCAAGTGTCAAATTTTGCATAGAAACACAACTCATAAAATAAATTTATGAAAAAATTATATGAAGACCAATTCGTGTGAACACAACATACAAAAATAACATATGAAATGCAAATATTGAACACAACTTGTTAATCATAACTTTCAAATAAAACCTATAAAATGCAAAATTCGTGAAGTGTGTAAATACCAAACAAAACTTGAAAAGTGTAAAACATGTGAAGGTAAATTCATGACAAAATATGATAATAAAAACATGTGAATGAAAATTATGATGAAAATTTCTCTTAAATTCAAAAATATGTAAAGGATTAAAATGTTGACAGTTGACTTCATGAAAAAAAGTGTTGAAGTCAAAAATACAAGAAAAATATAACTAGAAAAAGGAAAAATATGCAAAGACATAAACTTTGTAATCACTATGCATACTATAAAAACCTATACACATGTAAAACTCCTAAATAATATTAATAGTTTAATCTAATTAAATCACCCAATAAAAACATTGATAATAAATAAATGCCAAATGGATTCATATTAATCAATAGTTATTCATGTAAAAACCTTTAAATCTTGAGCCTATTGAATACATATAATGTTGATGAAAAAGGCTTTTCAAAACTAAAGTGAAAATTGTAAAATTTTAATGGGTACCTACTCATGAAAGAGAGAAAGAGTGGAGGTGTGTTTAATACAATTTTTTTTTTTATCATATCAAGGCTACAATTATAAAATGTCAGTCCTCATCAGTTCAAATTACACATAATCCTTCTATATCAACTCCTTTGATTTAGAGAATTCAAGTGCAGTTGTTTTAACATAGAATATGGAAGAGGGAGATGAGAGGCATGTGTATTTTATGATTTTACCTCTAATAAATGTTAAACTTATGTATTCATTGATTATTAAATAAGACTTTGTTTTGATCAAGGTAGTTAAAAAGTTTAGACACCATATTATGTGCATCAATGTATTTGATGTAGTTCCTGATCTAGTCATTAATGCTATGCTAACGAAAAATGAATTAGGAAAAATACATGGTAAATTTATAACCATTTTATAGAATTTCAAATTACAAATCCAACCTATGAAAATTTTTAGAGGGTAGGGGCTCAACAAAGCCATGGTTGAAGTAGACCCATAGATCATTTACTAGTAGTACTCAATGTAGAATATTTCAACAAATGATTAGTACCGAGACATTGTCATTTATTTTCTAAATAATGAGTTTCCCCACATCCTCAAATCTACCCAAAAGAGAACATTATTCCCAAAGATAAATAACTTCATGATTAAATCAGGCATGCTATATAAAAAGATCCATAAAGGCATATATTTAAGATGCTTGAATAAAGAGGAAGTGATTGAATTGCTTGAAAATTTCCATGGGAAGTATGGAAATAGACGTGGTTCAATAATTACTAAATCTCACCAAATAATAAGGGTAGGATATTATTGGTCTCATATCTTCAAATAATCTCATGCCAATGTTAAGAGCTATCATACTTTCCAAGTTGTATCATATAGAGAACACACTCCTACCATGCCCTTACGACCTATTTTTTAGGTCAGACCATTCACAAAATGGGGGTTAGAATTTTTGGGATCCTTAATTTAAATTATTCTACTAGACATAAATTCATCCTCATAATGATTGAGTGTTGTACATTCTAGGTTGAAGCCTAGGCTTACAATAATTGCACAACTAATATAGTGATCAGTTTCCTTGAAGAATGTATTATCACCAAGTTTAACATTATATTTATTCTAGTATGTGACAATGGACCTACATTATCTTAATTTTAAGTCATTAAATGTACTTAAAAAAACTAGGTAATCCTTAAATATTATTCCAATTATTATCCATAAGTTAATAGAGTTGATGAATCCAAAAATAAGAATTTACTTGATGTCATTATGAGAATTTTAGAAAAAACACCATGAATTGGCATATGTTAAAATTTTCATTATGGTATGATATTAATAGGATAAAATCTACTCTAACTATTTCATCATACCATCTAGTATATGACCAAGCTCTCATATTTCTTATGCAACTAAAAATACCCACCTTATAGTTCATGAATCTACATTCAAACTGATGATAAAATAGAAGCTCACCTCTTGAATCTTATGAATCTCAAATAAAAGTGTAATTTTACTTTTCTACACTTTCTTAGGCATCAAAAGGTAATCAAATGCTAGTTTTACAAGTGATCTAGAACTAGAGCCTTTTGGATCTCTGATATGGTCCTCTTTTAGGACAAAGTTCATGAAATGAAGGGAAAACATACAAAATTTTATGCCTTATGGATATATCCATATTAAATATCTAAAATATTAGGAAAAATGCATTCCCCCTAAGGTGTTTAACAGGTGAGGATGTTCCATTATATGTCAATTAATAATTCTTCAAACACTATTTCTAGGTTTGAGTTAGCTTGGTTGTTCCTACAAAAATTTTATTTTACCCCTCTTAATTTTTTCTATTTGAATTCATTTCCTTTTTATTTGTATATAATTATTTCTCATTGTTGATTGATTTTTGTTATTATCCTTGTTTGGCCTAGACCATCTATTTTAAACTGAGAGTTCCTATATTAATCAGTGAATGGTGTAGTGTTGGTTTTAGTTTATGCACATTAATGGCATTCAAGATATTAACAGAGTAACATAAATTGAGTCTCTTGTGTGAATTATTATAAATATTATTTTCATTTTCAAAATTGTATTGGCTGATGATTATAAATGGAAAATGTGGATTTAGAAACTTTTCTCTCCTTGTTTCAAGGAAAATGTGGATCTGAGGCCCAAAGGCCAATGATCATGCCCCATGGCATCATATCAAGAGTGCAAGACTTGGAGGGGATAATTACATAGTGATAACCAAGATACCTTGTGATCATGCCATATCTCATGATCATGTTTCATCTTGTAAAGCTTAATAAGTTGGTATAATGCCACATGGCATCATCTTTTGAACCGTAAGCCATAAACTAATGAATGAGGGTCGTCAACAAGGACCTCCAAATGTCATCAGGACCTAACATAGATTTGATTAGTGTCTATCCATCAGTAGGTTGTTGACACTTGAGTCTTTTAACCAATGAGATCTTATCACATGATAGTTGTCACTAGATTAAAATTTATGGTCATATCAAATGTCAAGACTATTAAAATCATAAAAGTGTTGTTTTATTAAAGGAAGTCTAAATAGTGGGTCTTTTTTGGCTTTGGCATTGATGTTTAATTCATGATATTTACGTTAATCTATTAAGTGTTTAGATGTAGAGTGATTTTTTATAATAAAAATTATATGATATATGAAAATTAATTATTTTAACATACAAAATCATTATTTTATTCTTTCATTATTTTTGATCTATTTAATGCTTGTAACCCTTGCCATTAATGAGTTCTTCTTTTATTTAGTATTTTCATCAAAATTTAAAGGTTAAAGTGATTCAACAAAGATATTTCCATGTGTCAACCATCTAAAGATGATACCAAAGTAAAGATATTTGAAAAATTGACTGTAATTGGATGCCTCATGATACATGATTATGCCACATGGTATAATCATGGAGGTTGGAACATTGAGAGCATACTTGAGGAAATTTTAAGTCCCAAATACCTTTAGTCCTTAAGATCATGACATATGGCATGATCATGGGAACTCTAACCCTATAAGAACCCAAAAATAATGGAGAGATCTGAAGGCCCAATGATCATTCAATACCTTAGAAATATGTTTTGCAAGAATTGATGGATTATAGAAATAACATCAAGTACCAAAGCTCAATTGATCAATATTTTACCACATGGTGATATATCAAGAGTCTAGATCTCAAGATATAAAATAAATATTAAATAATTTAATGCCACTAAACCTTGATTTCTTAGATCAATGGTTTACAGTAGTTGATTACTAGTAGACCCAAAAATAAAGGCCATAAGGCCTTAAGGCCTAAGATGATGCCATGTGGCACCATATTGGGGGCTTGGGGACTCAATGAGGAAAAAATACATGGAAGATAATGGTAACTCCATGATCATGTTATATGGCATGATTATGTTCAATCAAATTTTGGTAGCTAGAAATGAAAGGCAAGGAGAATCATAGAGAGCATAAGGAAAAATCAAATATCGAGGTAGAGAATGAGATAAAGTTACATGGAATAAAAAATATCTCAATGGATAAGTAAGAATGTACAATAATCCTAGTAGGAAAAGAGATTAAACTTTACAATCATCTGTCCTATTAAGTTTATTAATCTCAAGAAATGGACTATCTAATATGCCAAGAAGAGAATTGAATGAGCAGAGTGTCTATTAGACACCACAATATGGAACATACCATGGATATTAATCAAAAAATGATGGCCATATTCATATCTAATAGGGATATAGAAAAGAAGAGTGGCATCTTGAATGAGCATGACATCTACTGCAAGAGCATGGATTGTTTTGAGTCCATCATAGTTAAATGCTTGCAACTACCTCATTAGTGAGACAATTTGAATCTTGGACTGGAATTATCTATAAAATATCATGAAATCAATGTAATTAAGGTTGGATCATTGTGAATTGTAATAAAATAGTGATCTAAGTCATTTTTGATTTCCTATATTAATCTTTCCCATTTTGTACAATTATGTTGGTTATGTTAGTGAAGTTTATAACTAGATTACTACTATAAATCCAAATTATTGTTAATCAATTTATGTATCTTTAAATTTTGACTATTGGATCTTGGTGTTCATTTTATGTGCATGTTTTATGGTGGATATGCTATTTCTTTCTCCTAGTCAACTTACCCTCAGACTCCTACATCATCCTTCTAGCTATGGTTATGCTAGGCTTGATTAAAGTAAGTATTGATTTCATGGGATTTTATAAGTTAATAGCCTAGCTTCATCTTCATTGTAGTATGACCCTTTTCTCTCCTTTCCCTCTTTTCGTTTGCATTTTTTTAATGAGTTTTCTATTTTAGATCTTGGGCATCAATGAATGTAATATTTTTTAATGTTTATTTTGATTGAAATTATTGTTCATTACCATTATATAGTTGTTGAAAAAAGTAATGATAAAATAATAGAAATTAATTATTTCCATGTATTGAAAATATTAAAAATTTAAATTTAATTTAAAGGTGTTTATGCAAGTGTCTCTATTAAAAACATCCTTTGTAAAACATTGCACCCTCTCTATAGTGGTCAAATTTTATAAGATCCCCTAAATCTCAATTTTTTGAATAGGCCCCATGTGAATATTTTGCATTGGCTAACTAATCATCTCTAGTATGCCAAGAACTGGTAGAAGAAACCTTAGGGAGGTCTTGTAAATGCCCTTTCAAGAGAGGTAGGTGTTAATCAAATCTTCCCCTACCTATGTTGTGTTTGCTATGTCAAAACACCAAACAACACTTTCCAAGTGAATCATAAATATTTCATCACCCAAAAATAGAGTCGATTCAATCAAGAGAATAAACCAAATTTACCAGTGCATGATCACATAGTGTATAAGTTTTAATCTCTATATAATATATAATAGTCCACTTGAATGAAAGGAAAGGTGGCCTGGGGTTATTAAATTCGCATAATAAGTAAAATATATAAGTTTTTTAAAATGCATGTAGAAGAAAAAATTAGGTACCACTGAATAATGCATAAAAATAATGTTGGATGGGTGTGAAAAATTGAAGAACTAAGAGGAACGTAGATGACACAAAGACAAAATTAAAGGTGGTGAAGTTTTTTTAAAGAATTGGGTACAATCAATGACACATATGGATAAGTGTCTACAACATGGAGTGTATAAGTGAGGTACAAAAACTAAGTAATATGTATCGATTAGGAAACTAACCATAAAGGCCTCCAATTATCCATTTCAACTAGACCAATCTAGTTTCTTGATTAACACAATTGCAAAAATAACAAAGATAAAAAAAACATAATCCATGCCAATTTATTATATAATTTATCATAAATGTGTATCTTAAGATTCATAAAAGGTAAGGCTATATATAGGGTAAGCCAGTTAGTAATAACTATAATATTTTTGGTAGACACATTTACATATGATATAAAATGAGTCCAAATAACATAAAATACATTTATAATTTTTATGGGTTTTTGTTATTGTTACTAGTTTATTAAGTTTCTTGAATGTTATTATAGTGGGATATAAGGGATAAATAGAACACCAAAACTCTATCCATATACAAAGTTAGAGTGAGGAAGAAAGATTTTAGGCTTCTTAGAAGGAATGTATACTTCATGTCAAATGGATATTTGAGACTCCATTAAGTAAGGGAGCAAAGGGCCCTTTGTAAATCAAAGGATATATGAATACCTTTTATTTCTATCATGATAATGAAAAATATTTTGTGTAATTTGTGATGTAAATCTGATGGTTGTATGGTGAGGCATCCATACATTAGGAAACCCTACCATGACCTTCATTACACACACACAAATACACACCTACACATAATGCACATAAATGAATTTCAACTACATGGTAATGGTGAAATATATATATATATATATATATATATATATATATATATATATATATATATATATATATATATATATATATATATGTATGTATGTATGTATATGTATATGTATGTATATGTATATATATATGTGTGTGTGTGTGTGTGTGTCTGTGTGTGTCTGTGTGTGTGTGTGTGTGTGTGTATATATATGTATGTATGTATATATATATATATATATATATATATATATATATATATATATATATATATATATATATATATATATATATGTATGTATGTATATATATATATATATGTATGTATATATATGTATGTATATGTGTGTGTGTGTGTGTGTGTGTGTGTGTTGTGTGTGTGTGTGTGTGTGTGTGTGTGTGTGTGTGTGTGTGTGTGTGTGTGTGTGTGTGTGTGTGTGTGTGTGTGTGTGTGTGTGTGTGTGTGTGTGTGTGTGTGTGTGTGTGTGTGTGTGCATGTGTGTGCGCGCACGTGTGCATGTGTGTAACTATGTTGGTAAAGGTATTTACTAATAAAGAATAAGTTATGGGTTTGATTCATGATTCAAAATTTACATGTATTGTTGATAATCTCATAGTATTTACCAAAAATAATGTTCTAAGTATTTTGAGTATTATGAGTCAATGAAATTTGATGTTGAGTTTATAACGGATGGAAGGATATATTTTGTATGTTGGTATATGTATTTATATAGCTTTAAAATATATATAAATGCATCTAGTGTCACTTTAACTATTTCTCTCTCTCTCTACACACACACATGTATGTATGTATGTATGTATGTATGTATGTATGTATGTGTGGATATATATTTACTTACACATTTTTATATTTAAATATATGTATATGTACATATGTTGATAAAGTCCCAAGTTTTAATTAGCCATATAAAAATGACATGTTTCAAAATGATTGTCCTAAAAAGGCTTTCACAAACATGAGGAAGTCATTGAAAAATAACATAGAATCAAAGGCCAGTAAGCATTTAATAATTTTGGACAATAATAATGGTTCTTATTTTTAATAAGTACATTTTAACACACACACACACACACACACACACACACACACCATAAGTATGTATGTATGTATTCATAAGTTGATAAAATCCCAAGTTTTAATTGGCTACATAAAAATCAAATGTTTCAAAATGACTATCCTAAAAAGGATTTCACAGACATGAGGATGTCATTAGAAAATAACATAGAATGAGAGGATGTTAATTGTTCAACAATTTTGGACAATAAAAATAGTTGTTCTTTTGATTCAAAATTAATGGTCATGATTTGTATAATATATGGGATCTACATAGAATTTACTTATTTAAAAAATCAGAGCTCTTTAAAAATATTTTAAAAACACAATGGATAAGATAAAAATTAACATAAAAATGATTTCTACTAATTATCAACCAGTAATATGATGAGAGAACTACATATGCCTTGATTCTCAATGCCCAACTGAAAGTCATTGTAGATAAATAGGCAGCCCTAAAAAGTGTGTGGGTAAATTACACACATTTATTTATTCTCTATATACCTAAATAAACAATGGAGACAAATTTTATGTATAGTTTAAACATAAAATGATATCTTCTTCTAGATTTCATGTCTACTAATTCAAAAACAATTTTAAGATTAGAGAACTACATACACCTTAATTATCAATGTGAAATGAAACATATTGTAGATATATAGGCAGCCTAAAAATAGATGCTGATGAATTACACACTTTTATTAAGCCCATTTATGTAAATAAACAATGGATGATAAGTATTTGTATAGTTTAGCTCACCAAAAATCTAGTGGTGATTTTGAGGTTGTAATTAAAGGATTTTAGAAAAGGTAGGAATACATTGTATAATAACATATAATTGGAAAATACTAATACTCAAAGAATTATGAGCTAAAATAAATACATTCATTATAGTTCTCAATTAGGTTTAGAACTAGAAGAAATGATTTAGAATAATCACACATGATTTAAAAATTAATATGTTATATGTGATGAAAAAAATGTTAACAAATTTAATCACTTTAAAAGGCACTAAAACCTTAATGCAAAAATTAGAAAGTAACCTGGAAACATTGAAAGCTAATTTTACAATAATTGTAACAAAATAGAACTCTCCCAAAGCAAAATTATTTATCATGAAATTTTAATTAATTAATTTAAATATATTTATATCCCAAATTCCTTAAAATTTTGACACTAAATTTATATTAAACATCATCATAGTAGATATCATACTATGATAATGTCTAGTACATAGTTGTGTGAAAACTAAAGGTTATGATGAAAATATTAATTTAGTTAAAAATAAAGCCTTTGGATTCCATTTTTCCCTAATTACCACTAAAATCACACCAACATTAACATATTATAAACTATAGACAAAATCCTTAAAATTAGTAGCTATTAATTCTATAAAATTTAAAGATAATAGAACTACATTCACCCTAATTCTCAATATGATATGAAATGTATTGTAAATATATATTTAAGCCAAAATGATTATAGGTCAAGTATACAATTTTTTTGGGTCCTCTATGATATCTAAAAATAATGGATTAAAATTATTTTGTATAACAAACATATATAAATTCCTAAAAAATTTTGTAAAGGGGAAATATTGAAAAAGAAAATTAAATAGATAGGAGATCATTCTAAGCAAATATTTGTATTTATTAATAAAAAAAATAGACTCTAATTATAAATATAATAATACTAATTCCAAATAAAAGTGAAAAATAAAGCTCATCTTGGTTTCCTATTTATAAATGTTAATATAAGAAAATGTTAAAATATCAAAACAATATATAATTAATTATAAAAAATTCTAAAATCTATAAAGTTAAATATATTGGCTAGAAACTATGTTTAGTTTATGCACACTTTCATTCCACATGCTAATAAAAATGAGAGAATGAAATAAATATGAATGATCCTTAAAGAAATAAAAATTCAATTATAAAACCCTATATATATTTTTATATTATAATAGTTAAAGGTATAGGATTAAGATAATTTATTATGGGTTGAAAAAATATGAACAATGAAATTATCTAAAATAAAGGATAGAGAAATTAAAATATTGGGTAAATTTTCACATACTAGAAAACATGATTTCAAGTAAAAGTTACCTAATTAAAAATAAGAATTTATAATATATACACTGTTCTCATTTAAATATAAAATAAATATAAGAAAATTATGTAAAAAGGATAATTGTGAAAGATATAGAACAAAATTGAATCATATATAAAATAATTTGTACTTAACATAAATAAAAAAATATGACATATTTATTTAAACATAAAGAACATCTATTCCTCACCAAAAAAAATTAAAATAAATAATTACTTGAGAATTAAATTTATGTTAGGGTTTAATATATGTAACATTATTAATTAGCATGTTAGTTTCAGTATATATGAACAGAGGTATATAGTAAAGTTAATATTTACCTTAACGTAAAAATTAATTAGTTTTTATAACCATATGGTTAATATGGTAAGTTTTAATAGTTATAATATAGATTGTTGTGATATATTTTTATTTGTTATAACAATATATCATAATAGGCTTACTTAATTATAGGTTCGGGTCAGAGAAAATTGCAAAGAAGTTATGGGATGTTATTCCTCTAAATATGTATTATGTCATAAATTAATTAATTTAGTGTATGAAAAATATTTGTTTCATAATAATTTGACTTATATGTCTTCATTGTGATTTTACATGAGTTAAATTTGTGTATTGGCTCCTCCAATACTCAACAGTGGTATCAGAGAAGGATGGGTTTGTGAGGAATTCCAAGGGGTAACATTGTGGTCTTTTTCCTTGGTGAATGAGAGTTTATTATATGATAATTTTAAAATTTATTTTGATCCATTTTATACATCTCTACCATTCATAGGAACACCTAATGTATTCATGATCTACGTTGATACTCATATTTTGTGACAAGCTTTGAAGATTTGATCTATAATGCATCTCAACCTATGAATAAATATAAGTTGTCATTTGGTTTAAAATTTTTATTTATAGTTTATTAAGGATTTGAAGGCTAAAATTATTATTTTATTGGATTAGTTATTTTTATAGGCATGAATTGATCTATATATCTATGATTATTGCACTAAACATGCAGTTTCACTATTTTTTGTAGCTCGTGCACTCCTCAAATTTACTATTTCACTTAGATATATTATTTCATAGATTAATACCTCTAAATTACCATACTATTCAATCCACCATTCATTACTAAGCTTGATCTTACCTATGATCAATATAATTGGTCAATGCATTATCCAAATTTATGCATTTAAACTTGGAAACTTTCCTCTCTGTGCTTAGCTAACCACCTGAGTAACCCCTTCATAGTACAATTCATCTTAGAGGTTTATTTTATTGAGATTTTTTTATGATAGAGTCATCATTACATGCTCCAAGGTTATGCATTCATCTTTAGTGACATATAAATTTGCCTGCATATTATCATATGGTGTTCATTGCCTTCACATATAGCTATAACACAAAGTCTACTCCATTCAATATATGCACTAAAAAAATAAATGTCCATATTGTAAATATATGAAATATATATGAGTCAGTAATTGTGAAATCTCCACCTGTCTATGATTTTCATTGAGTCGTTTAGGTTTAGTTTATCTTTATTTGTTAAAGCTGCAAGTCATAATGTTACAAGGAGTTCATAATTTTATATTTTAAGACATTTATTTAGTATAAGTTATTGTTAATATAAAGTAATTAAAAATTATTTTTTTATTAATAAGTTATTATCTAAGTTGGTTAATTATTGGCCTCAAGAGATTGAAGGTGTTATTAGTGTGATGATTAGATTTATAATAGGTTTCATAATCATTTTTCAATATTTATATTTGGTGAAGTTTTTGCTTAGGTTAAATGGTCATAATCTTGATCATGATAATAATAAGTCAAGTCAAGATTAAATTCCATTTAAAATATGTCAAAAGATTCATTGATTCATTATCATTTGAGTATATTGTCCAAATCTATAATGAGTTATGAGATAAAAGGTGTCAAGCCAATAGTTGAGTCAAAATTGTCAAAGAATGTCAAAAAAATTACCTTATAGATGAAATATACTTCAATGAGTAATAAGCATCATTCACTACAGTATGGAGGATATATAGAGGATGGAGGTCTTTTAATGACCTCTTGTCAGTCACCAACGATGGGGCCACATCAATGTTTTGGTTACTTAGTGTGGTGTGTTTTTCATTTTCAATGTGTGTTAATAAGAATAAAATAACATTCCCATTCACATTAATTTTTTTCATTGTGTTGGTTTTTAAATAAACCCTTTTGTAGATATTTTGGAAAAATCATGTTTTTAGAAAACTCATTTTTTGGGGAGCAGGGGAAGATTTTGAGGTAAACTCAAGGTTATCTAGTTAGTGACAAGATTATGGATCTTGGAGATTAAAAATTAGGGTGTAAACTGAGGAAGGGAAAGTCCCAGAAGAACCTAAAGAGGAAGGGATTAGTCTTGCATAATTCATCTTGCTACTATGCCTTCACAAGGGTAAATAGATAATTTACGGAGTTTGTACCTAGTCTAGTCAGTGCTTTTCAGAGATGGTTAAATCTTTTGAGAATATGATTTTATCCCCATGTTCACATTAAGGGGTTGCTATGAATTAATAATGTTAAGGGGCTGAATGTTAGGATTTAATATCTATAAAATTATTAATTATCATGTTTGTTTTGGTATTTATGGAGAGAGGTAAATAGTAAAATTAATATTTACGAAAAGGTAAATAGTAATTAGTTGTTATAACCATATGGTTAATATGGCAAGTTCGTAATAGTTATAATATATATTGTTGTGATATATTATTATTTGTTATAACAATATATCTAATAGTTTTAATTAATTATAGGTTTAGGTGAGAGAAAATAGTAGAGAAGTTATAGGATGCTATTTCTATAAATATGTATTATGTCTTGAATGAATTAATTCAGTGTATGCAAAATATTTTTGTCAAAATATTTCTCTCTATATGGATTCATTGTGAGTTTACATGAGTTAAATTTGTGTAGTGGCTCCTCTAGTACTCAACAATTTATCGATTATAAACCTATTAAAAATTTAAATTGTGTTAATAAAAACCAAATCCCACAAAAAATATTGTGAAAAATGTAATCCACATAACACTTCACAATAATTTTTTGGGGGTTTGGGTTTTTTACATAATTACTATATTTTTCTATCATGTTTACAAAAATGAAATTTATGGCCTAGGGTATTATTTTGTTTAATGTATTGGTTGAGAATGGATGTTTTTATGTTTAAATTAATATTTCATATTTTTTAGTTTATTTTAAATGTAAAGCATTTTATATATGTTTCCATTTTGTCCTACAACTTTAAGATCTATCCTTTTTCCATAAATCATTTTATGTTTCTTTCCAATTTATATGGGAATAATTTATATCTTATAAATTGTTATTTTTCATTAGGTGATGTTTTTCCTAAAAATTATTTCATAAACATGAGGTATTCACTATATAATAACATAGAATTGGTGCTCACTAATTCTCCAACAATTATAAGATAAGTGAACTACACTTGCATTGTTTCTCCTTCTAGTTTAAAATTAATGGCCAAAATTTTGAATGTTTTATGGGAACCATAGAGAGAAAAATTATTGAAAAAAGGGAATATCTTTAAAAGGATTTAATAAACAACATAGAGATAATATAAATTAATCTATAAATAGTCTCTGCTAATACTTGAACAATTTTAAGATAAAATAACTACATATGTTCTAGTTAGTAATACTAATTAAAATGCATTGTATAAATGTAAGTAAATTGTAGTCATTTAAAATTTCCAAATTGGTAACTTGAGTGTGGCTTATAACACCCTATCCATAAGACCTTCTTGCATGCTCTCGTGACCCTTCTAGACACCATTTTGCTCATTACTAGTCATTTGTAGACTTCCATACCTTCATTCTAGCTTAGCTAGACTTTGTTTCCTAGGCCAATCCTATCACCCTAGGCCCCAAGCCTATAGGATAGGATCACCATACCTAGACAATAGTGGTAGACCCTAGGGTGTCCCATTTTTGGTGCTCTTGTCCAATCACAATTTCAGCCCAAATGGTCATTTTCTCTCAATTCTTATTCTTCATCATGTTGGCCTAACACAAATACATCTAACCCATGACCAATAGTTCATTATAAGATCCCATTCAAATTTAATTTATAAGGGAGGTGACAAATATTACAAATCAAATAAGAATATAAATAAACCACTATGGAAAACTTTCCTATTCTCTACGTACATTCACCTAACATAGTTGTAAACACATTCAAACCCTCACACCAGTCCCTACCCACCTCAATTACTCTCAATTTAGCATTTTTTCATCCTCAATACATTATTTCACAAAGAAAATCAAGTGGGAGAACCACATATGGTTTGATACCTCTTCAAAGTATTAGTATGTAGGCAACATTTCAATATAAGGGGTGTGGATACACATTCAGTGTATATTATACACACTACCCCCCCCCTCTTTCTCAAGTTTTATTAAGCATGATGAAGGTATAGGGTTCTTATATTAAATAATATATATAAGGAGTTATATAAACATTCAAGACTCAATATTTCATAGGTAGGATCACATAGGAACAACAGAAGGAGCCTAGAAAAATTAGGTCTTTGTGATTAGTTTGGACAATAGCACTATAAGAGGACAACAACATCAGACCTAAAGGTGTCTTATTTTTGGTGGTCCTATCATTTCATATAAAAAAATATAGATTCTAATTTATGACACTATCCCAATCTTACATAGCCATTTTTAGACCCTACTATAGTTGTTTCAACATGTTTTAAGCTAAGTTATATTTCTCCTAATTTATTACTATTTTTAGAAAGGTAAAAAAGAAATAAAATATAAAAATTAGGACTATAATTATTGAAATATTATTTATTGATTTATTAATCTATACCCTTAACTAAAATAGGGATATAACTCCATTATTTCCAAAATAGTCTAATCATTTGGTGAACTTGACTTACTTTGTTTGTGCATAAAAACCCTAAAAACCCTAGGGTAAATTCCTTTCTAATTTTTCCAGTATTTTTATAATTTTCCCTATATATTTAAATCATAAATTGACATTTAAAATTTTGAAATTCACCATAGTAATTTTAAAAAATTATTTCTTTTAAACTCTAGCTGCCTATACTACGTCCTAGTATTTTTCCTAGTATTTTCTTGATTTTTTTCCTGCATATTTAAATTATAATTTCCCATTTAATTTTTAAAATTTACCATTGTAATTTTGAAAATATTTTTATTCAAAACCCTAGTTTCATATACTAGGTACCACACTCTTGAGGTATCAACTTACATTCAAATCAAATTTCACATATAAAATCAATAATAGATCTCACTTATTTCAAAATATTTCTAGCAAACAATAAAGAATTCATAATTGGTCCTATCATGTATATGAATAATGAATATTAATATATTTTAATGAAAATCTTCATTCTTTCCCTTTCATGCTTATGTTTTATAATATGGGATGATATTAAGAAATGTATTACTAAACATGTTCAGCTCCCTTTCCTTCAAACTAATGTTTACCTTTCCTTAATACAAGGTTTCATTACTTATATAACATGATATCTCTCTATTATTTGTAAGTTAAATAATAATATAATCCTCACATACTTAGAGGATCCATTGCATAAGCTAACAACCACTTGTCAAATTTCAATGTCATATCTTATGCACAGGAAAGAACTTCCTTCTCCTCCTCTTCCTAAAGAGGGTGATAGTTACTTTCCCTCTAAATAGGTCCATGATATCAACCCTCCAAAAGGTGAGGTATCCTATACTATTATTTATAATGTATACATTTAGCCTATAAATTCTTCAAACACTCTTCAACATATGTGCTTACATGTTCAATCAAAAGCAACTAGGGTTTGTACTTGTGAGACTCTAAAGGATCAAATCACCAATATGAGAAAGTTAATTTTGGATTTACAAATTTATAATCAGATATTACATGAAAATATCACAACATAGGAAAATCAGATTATAATATAAAATCCTCAAAGGCATCCTAGTTCTAATCATGTATATGTGCCTTCATCTAGTCAATTGGTTGCAAGCAATGTTACATATAAAAATAAGAAATCAAAACAAAGTAACTCTAAAACTAGTGATTCAAAAAGAATTCAAAGATTAAATAAGATTTCAAGTTAGGTACTAAGGTAAATGATTAAATCTAAGATGATCAAACTACCTCCTATACATCTAATGATAAGATCTAAATATTATTGTGTATATTATAGAATGCATGGGCATCACAAATATTTATTTTTGGCATTAAAAAAACATATATAATAGGTAATTGATAATGAGGATCCTATCCAAGGTAAATTAGTTAATCAATCCACAATGACACAAGAACACATTCACAAAGGGTCAAATTTAGAAATAATACAAAAGTGGTTACCAAAGCATAACTTAGAACAACAAAATGATCAAAAATCAAAATTAGAGAAAGAAACAATATCATAAGCATAGGTAAAAGATGAAAAATATATAAATCTACCTTCCAAAAATGAGGCTCAATTTTCAAATCAGTATGGGTTTGGTAAAAAATATCTACAATAGTTTGATTATCAAGGTCAAGGGTTGGGCAAGCATGCTCAAGGCATCACTATTCTAGCATTTGATAATGTTGTCACCAAGGTTTTGGATTTATTGAGCATCCTAAGGAAAATAATTCATAGATGCAATTTATCAAAGGAAAACATTTAGATGCTATAAAAGTCAACACTAGCATTCCATTGGTTCAAAATCAAGATGATAATGATGAGTAAAATAATACAGGTTATTATTATTTTCCAAGATACAAACAATGAATTCAAATATTCAAATTCATATTCATATTCATTCCCTTATGATTTATAATCACACATGATTCCTTTATTTTATATAAGACACTATGTTAAGGAATCTCTTATGAGACTCATAAGTTAGTATAATTTTTTCTTAGTCTTACTTATATATAGCTTATTTTCAATTTATTGTACATAGTCTCTTTATGATTGATTGTACATAACTTATTCCAAAAATATAAAAAAAATTCAAATAAATCAAAAACACCCTAAACATTTCAACTATATGCATTATCCATGCTTTACATTTCTAATACCATGATAGACTTACATTTTGTTGTTCTATATTATGTTTGACAATTTATCAACATTACCATGATTCACTTGATCTTCTTTGGGTGTGTGCAGTGACACCTAGATCCTTGATTTCTTCACTTTACCCATTGAGGGGGAATCTTACTTCTTAATTCTACACACACATCAATATATATACCCACTGAGGGCATCTTCTACATGACCACACCATCCATGTTATGTCATTCCTACACCACATATGCTAGTTATCATGTTGATGTATATTACTTACAAGATTACATATATTACTCTATAAACACTCACTAGAATATAACACTTGTGTATTTATTAGCATATACCTAGTCTTATACTCCATGTATTTCATACTTTCACTTCTTACTTTGATACGTTAAATGCAATTGTATTTCCAACATTTACATGTTTTCATTTCTTACTTGACATAGTTAGATATGATTGAATTTATTAGTTCATATTTTATTTATTGTGTGTACCTTAGGAAATTTTCCAATGTATTGTTCTTCTATTCTTGTGTATGTCTTAGGACCTTTGCCAATGTCCTTTGCTTGTACTCTTTTGTGTGCATGTGGCCCTCATGCCAACCTTACATGTTTTTAATTATATGTGTATATGGGATTTTAACATGCCTTATATGATTGATTTCCTAGTTTTTGTGACATGCACCCATGTCCCTTGTTTTATTGTCCCCTTGGAAACTTTTGTTTTCTTCTTACATCTTGCCTTGTGTGCCTATTGCTTGTTTACTTCTCATTATTTGTAATACCATGATCCATATCATGTATTATCTCAATTTTTTATATACCATGATGGTCATCATGCTCCATCCATCCTCAGAAAACAAATAGACATTTTATTTTTAGTTCAATATATTGCACATGATATTATATTATTAAATATATCTAGGCATACCTCTGTTGATATAATAATATCCAATAGAAACTATGCTATATCTTGAGACATATTTTCAATTATCATTATTATATCATGTATTTCTCAACATAACACACTTGAAAGGCTCTTTATTTTAAGGGCAACCATTTTAGGGTCTTCATTCCTACCCTCAGAAGAGGGGGAAATAAATATGGGTTTTGTCATAGAGATCAAATCCTCTACCGGTCAAAAGAATCAATTTTTAGAACACTCAAAATAATAACTAGAACCCAAAATAAGTAGAATAGACCAAAAAATAGTGATGATTATGAAATAGTGTCTAGAATTAGTAAAGGAGAAGATTGTCAGACCTAGATAATAACGTCAGACACCAAAGTGTCATGTTTTTGACACTCCTATCTAAATAGTAAAAAATGTATATTTTCCAAAAATAGATAGAAATGTAAGTTCAATTATAGTTTTTTCACCTTCAATTCAGATCAAATTTAGTATTTTTAGTATAGTTTTCCTCAAAGAATATAGATATATAGGGCATCATGCAGGGAATGATGGATTTCACTTCTAGTTTTAGATAAGGTATTTGGTATAACTTCTAAATAAAAATCCATGTTATAAACACTAGTGACTGGGGGTAATGTTCATGACATATTGGCTTTATTTTATTTCCATATTTAATACATTACTTAGGCATTCTCAATAATTGTGTGCCTTATTCCATCTATAGGTGGTTGGCATAATTCTTAAGTGGCTTCCACATAAGCGTAGTTCCTAGTTCTGGAGTGGATTTCATACAAACATATTCTCCACCTTTTAGAATGGCCAAGATTGGCCTAGTTTCTAATACACATTTGGCTATCCACACAACATTATTAGATTTTAGAGCACTCATGGGCTTTAAAAACCATCTCATATGATGTACATCCATACCAGTATTATTTCATAGCTTCACTTAGTGGTAAATTATGGAGATAAAGGACTAGCTAGCCTTTATATTCTTAAGCTACCTACTCAAAGGGATTGGACAAATAGTCCAAACATTAATTGACACATGCATGATAACATATCTTCACTTAGTGGGATATGATGGAGCTAAAGGGCTAGCCTTTACATTCTTGAGCCACTCTTGAGAAATTGAGAACTCAACTCCATTAGTGATATTAATTTTGGTTTAGAACATACCCAACATTATCTAACATAACTCAACATCACTCAATAGAACAATAGGTTTTATATTAGTCCATGTACCCGATGAGGTGTATTCATTCCTTTCTCTTCCTCTCACTCTTACCTAACTTTTGTACATTCTTATTTAATACATAGTGTGTCTAGTAAGAATTGATATACTCTTTGTTTTCTCTTACATATTTACACTTCACAATATTCTCTCTCTGTGCACACTCAACATCACATAGCTTCATGGGCTTCACATTTGTAGGTAAGTTCAGGTATGTTTTCTATTTTTCCTTTATTCTAGTGTTTTTATTTTTTGCATCATTAGAATAAATGGGGGAAAATGTAGTCATATAAAATGTCCAAATTGGTAGCTTGAGTGTTTCATGTGACACCCTATCCATAATATCTTCTTGCATGCTTTTGTGACACTCATAGACACTATTTTGTTCATTACCAGTCATCCATAAACTTCTAGATCTTGATTCTATCTCAATCAGACTCTTTTTCACAGTCTAATCCTATCCCCCTAGGTCTCAAGCTTGTAGGATAGAAGTGTTATACTTGGATAATATAATTGAACCCTAGGGTGTCATGTTTTTAATCCTCTTGTTTAATCATAATTTGAGCCTAAATGGTCATTTTGTCTTGATTCTTATTCTTCATCAGTTGGTCTAGTGTGAATACATCTAACCCATGACTAATAGTTCCTTATAAAATCCCATTCCAAGTTCATTTGGAAGGGACCTGATAAATCTTAAGAAGTAAGCAAGAACACAAAAAAACAATTGAGGCAAACTTTCCTATTCTCTGCATACAATCACCCAACACAACTACAAACACATTCAAACCCTCACACCAATTCCTATCCACCTCAATCACTCTTAATTTGTAATTTTGACATCATCATTATAATATTTTATAAATAACATCAAGTAGGAGAACTACATATGGATTGACCCCTCTTCAGAGTATTGGTATGTAGGTAGTGTG